>PVHT021183666.1:16125985-16228343 GCA_004024745.2 Catagonus wagneri
AGTGGGCCTTCTGAAAGGTTGGTGCAGGGCAGAGAGCAAATGTCAGGCCTCCCGGAATTTCAGGGCTCTGGGGAGCTTTGCTGAGATTTCCCTGCGGGATTACCATACAGTGTTAGTGGGGGTTAAGTGTGGGCTGCCAGCCCCCCACCCCTGGCGACATCCACCTGTCTGAGAGACATATGAGGTCACAGGATTTGGACCAAAGACCATTGGAACAACAACAGACACCAAATGGGGGAGCCAGGGGGTCCCGGCAGCCGCCCCCTCCTCTGCACATGCGCACTTGTGTTGCCAGATGGCCTGTGCACGGGTGAAGCACAGCGGGAGCCCGCGGGAGCCCGCGGGAGCCCGCGGGAGCCCCCCCCCCCCCGCCCTCCTGAAAGGGAGCCAAGCGCATTCTAGCAGCACTCGGTTACCAACAGAAACGCCAGCAGCGGGTGTGCTGGGGTCGTGGGATCCTGGATTATGTTTTTCCCTCTTCTCTGCAGGAGAATTTGGGGGGAGCAAGACGGTTTTGTTATATTCATGCAGAAAAACTATAATGAAATTGTAATTGTGTTGCTCGAGTAAATAAACAAACACAAAAGGAAGACATCACAGCGGTCATTTTTCATTCTTGGCCTGTGGCAGTAACGAGCTAGTTTTGCTCTAAGTGCGGAATCACTCAGAGAAGTGGTACACGCGGGTCATAATAAATAGCCCTGCTTGGGAAACATTAACCTCCTCGCAGCACGCCAGGTCCATAAGCTTATTGACATACAGCCTCCTCCTCTAAAAATCGGGCCAGTGACACCTAGAGCACAGACAAGAGACCATCCCCAATGCAGGTTTTGGTTCTCTTGAAAACAAAACGTACAGGGAGACAACAGAAAAAGATATTACCAGAGGATATTTAATCCGGAAATTTTTTTTTGTTAATGCACTATGGCAACTTCATTGGATTCCTCTGTTAATTCAAAACCACTGCTTAAACAATTTGGTAGCTCAAGATAATTTTGGTCATCTGGTAATGTCTTTTCTGCTATCTCCCCACACAACCCTTTCCTCAAACCTAATGGAAGTTTTTCTATGATATATTTTGGCATCGGTGCATTTATGACATTTATTCTACTTACTTCGATGCTTTGTTTATACTCTATTTTTCTTTCTTTTTTCTTCTTCGTTGCTTTTTTAGGGTCGAACCTGCAGCATATGGGGTAAGTTTCCAGGCCAGGGGTCAAATCAGAGCTGCAGCTGCCAGCCTACGCCACAGCCACAGCAACATGGGATCTGAACTGCGTCTGCGACCTACAATACAGCTCACGGCACCGCTAGATCCTTTAACCCACTGAGGGAGGCCAGGGATCAAACTCACATCCTCATGGATCCTACTCGGGTTCATTACCTCTGAGCCACAACAGGAACTCCATCTACTTTTGCTTCTCATTCATTTTTTCTGGATTAAAAGATCCATGAAGGCAAGAACATTTATTCTGTTTACCACCATTTTCCTTATTCCTCTTACCAAGGGCAGTTATTAAGTAAATGACTTGATATTAACCAAAAAAAGTTTTCTGGGTTGTGATTTTATCTGACTTTAAATGAAAGTTTTATTAAACCCTCCTTACCAAGTACATCCCTTTAATGGTGGCTCGCCCAGCTTCCCACGTTTCCATGTGTACAAGATATTTAAAGGATCCATTTCACCCTTCCTGAGAGTCTGCAAATATTAACTTCATTTAACAACAACAATACAGGACGTGACAGAGAGCTGACACAAAGCGCCCACATTCAAAATAATTATCACTAGCTAACTTCTACACTTGGGTACCTGAAACTGGCAATGTCAAATCCCATCGAAAATAAAATATCTAAATCAGTGATATGAAATCTGTTTCTTCAGCCTCCTTAGAAAGCTGAATGCTAAGGAGGTTCCTCTCTCCCAGAAAAACATAAGTAGATTTAAACACAGAATTTTAAGGGTGTAGAGACAGCACCCCCCAAGGCAGTGTTTTTCAACTTAAAGATTGAAAATGGATCATGAAATCAACTTAGTGAGTCATGACCAACTTAGAAGGAAAAGAAAGGGAGGAGGGAAGGAAATGAAGAGAAAAGAAGAGGAAAAGGGAAGTGGGGAGGAAGAGAGGTAATGAAAGTGTATTTCCTGACACTTTTTTTTAGGTATGTGTGTGTGTGTGTGTGTGTGTGTGTGTGTGTGTAGAAAAGAATATTCTAGGGGTTCACGAACCCTGATCCAAATGATGAAGGATGAAACTATCATCTTACTTAGCTGCCAAGATCCTCAGATAAAAGATTATTGCCTCTCATGTGATTTTTTTCCCCCCTTTTCAGCCATACCCTGTGGCATATGGAAGGTCCCAGGCCAGGGATCGAAGCTGAGCCAGAGCTGCAAACTACACCACAGCTGCAGCAATGCCGAATCCTTAACCCACTGCACTAGGCCAGGCATTGAACCGGCGCCTCCACGGACAAGCCAGATGATTAACTCACTGCATCACAGTGGGAACTCCCTGATGTGATTTTTAACCAGAATGATATGTGTCAAGACAGAGGGGTGAAACAGAATCCCGAGTTTGAGGTTCTCCCAGAAATTAAGCTTTATCGTAGCAGAGGACAAAGACTGAAGTGGAGCCCTGACAGCTAGAGGAGACCCACCCTCATCCCACAAACCACAGGCCACCGACTCAAGGATGCAGAAGCCAGGTGGGTGACATCAGTGAGTGAAACACACCTGGGAAGGTGAGTCTGTGACTAACTGAAAAGGGCATGGCCCATCTAAAGGGCACAGCTGTCCCTCTATCCAGCCAGCCACCCTGGGGGAATACAGGAGCCAGGAGATCAGGGCTTCTGATTTTCAAAAATATGCCAGAAGTCTGGAGATCTTATGTCAACTTTTCTGTTTAATATAGTCAAGAAAAGCCAAAAGAAAACTGTTGTTAAACATGATGCAGGCTAAACCTATTAGTCAAACAACTCGGTGGGCTGGATAGTTTTGAGCCTTGGGCTGAGAAAGGAGATTGGATTTGTTTGATGATGTAGAAAGCTCCATGGAAGACGGATGGTGGTGGGAGGTGGGAAGGAAACCAGGCAGGAAGCTACAGAAGTCATCCAGATGGGAGGTCACGGGGGCTGAGCAAAGGCTGGGTAGGGGGGGATATGGGAAACAGCAAGGAGACAGGACTGACAGGACTAAAGGCGTGCAGGCTGAAAGAAAGGAAAGAACCCAGGCTGACTGGTTTCCAGCTTGCGTGGCTCCATTCAGCAGGACTGGGAGGGAATACAGCAAGAGGACCAGGTTAGGAGATCGGGCTGGGAAAGAGCTGAGTGTGAAGTGCTCGGAGAACATCTAACTGGAAGTGCCCAAAACCGGGAGGAAGAGGGCCAGCATGCTGCAGAAACTATGTGAGTGATGTGTCGTGTGAGTCATCTCCACCTAGATTTTGGTGAAGCTCCGAGACGGGAAGACTAAGCCGGAACCTTGGGCATACCCGCATTTAAGAAAGCACCGCTAGAGTCATCTACTGAGACGGTGGGATGGAGGCCGGAAGCAGATCAGAAGGCTCCAGGAGAGTGCTAGGAAATGAGAAAGAGAACTGATGAGGAACCCGAGAAGGGACTAGAAGTGGCACGGGAGACCTTGCTGACATGAGCAGTGTTGGGCCAGATGACTACAGAGATGCTGGAGGCGAGAATCATAAGAGCACCCAACCACCAGATGTATTATATTTTTTAACTATTCCAGCAGCCTGTGGGCTGAAGCAGAGGCAGTGATTGCTCGGACCATCCCAAGGTCAAGGATGTGCAAGTTGCAAAAGACAAAAGGATAAGGAAGCTGAGATATGCATGGGGCTTGGGTGGGTGGATAAGAAAAAAGAAGCATGATGAGGGAGATGAACTAAGATGAAAGTCAGAGGTGGAGGGAGCTGAAACCTCAGAGAGGCCAAAAAGTAGAGAGAGTGGGAGTGGGGCGGTGAGCTAAGGGGTTGTGGACAGGGTGGAGTACTAGAGTCTGAGGTTTCAGAGGAGGCGCACGCTTCTGAGGGTGGTCCCAGGTATGGCCACAGGGGAGGGTGGCTGAACTGAAGTGAAAATAAAGATGGATCCAATTAAGAGAAGCTCTGAAGCTGTGGGGAGAAGAGGGTGGGTTACCCTCGTGGAGCCTGACGCTGATTGCGCTGATGGCCAGGGGGGCGTGCAAAGCCTCTGAGCAGCATCAAATCCTCAATAAATGAGGAGCCAGGTGCCTGTAAAGTCAGAGGTGACAGTAACAAGGAATATCAACCCAAAGGGACGCTCTGTATGAGGGTGGAGGAACAAAGGTAGCAGGGAGAAGCAGAGCGATCCGAAACCACTTCCCGCCCACACCACCACACAGGTAGCACCAGAGAACAAGCAACCCCAAATGCCAGGCTTGTTCACCCCTGGAGCCTCCTCTCCTTCACTCACACTCTCCTCTGCCCCTTTCCCTTCTCCTCCACCGATGCCGTGGGCCTCCCAATGCTCGGGGCCGTGCTCCAGCCAGAGCCCAGTGGACCAGGAGGCAGGAGCCTCGGGCTCTGGGTCTGACTCTGTCATCAACCAGCTGAGCGACCACGAGTAGGCCATTTAGTCTCCTCCGACTAAACTTTACTCATCTCGAAAATGGGTACTCATCATGACAGTTCACTCTTTTCATCCAGGTTGGCCATGTGGAAAATATGAGTCAAAGTAGGAAATTTTTTTTTTTTTCCTGGCCAAACCCACAGCATATGGAAGTTCCCAGGCTAGGGGTCAAATTGGAGCTGCAGCTACCAGCCTACACCACAGCCACAGCCACGCCAGATCTGAGCCACATCTGCAACCTACGCCGAGCCTGCAGCAATGCTGGATCCTTAGCCCACTGAGCAGGGCCAGGGATCAAACCCATGTCTTCATGAATACTAGTCGGGTTCTTAACCAGCAAAATCACGGTGGAAATTCCCAAAGCAGGAAAAAAAATTTTTTTTTGTCTTTTGTCGTTTTATGGCCACACCCATGGCATGTGGAGGTTCCCAGGTTAGGGATCTAATTGCAGCTACAGCTGCCAGCCTATGCCACAGCCACAGCAACGCCAGATCCAAGCCACGTCTGCGACCTACACCACAGCTCACGGCAATGCCAGATCCTTAACCCACTGAGCAAGGCCAGGGATCGAACCCACAACCTCATGGTTCCTAGTCAGATTCGTTTCCACTGAACCACAACGGGAACTCCCAGGAAAATGTTTTAAAGGGCAATTTTATTCCATAATCCTACTGAGGGAGTTTAAAGCTAAGGAGGTTATCAAATCCTAAAATGAAATTTCAATATTACTGGTTACTTAATTTGATCAGATGATTCTTCTCGGGGCCTCAGTATCTTAACTGTAAAATGAGAGAGATGGATGAAATGATTGCTACCTCTCTTCCCAGCATTTATTTATTTGGTTTGTTTCTTTCCGTCTGAGGATTTCCCCCGTGTGCCAATGCCTAGTGGCATTTCTTTGACCCAGATTCCCCCAGCCTCAGCCTGCCATGTTAGAGATATTTATGGTTATACCATGACACTCAACAACCCCTACAGAAAACTGGCTTCCAAAAGATGTTTGGTGAACAGGTGAGTGCTGACGGTGACTTAGATGTAGTCAGCAGCTATCATGAGAAATAGGCTGGACAAGAGCAACGGTGAGACTTCAAGGTCAAGGAAAGCACAGAACATGGCACACAGCAGGCACTCAATAATTCCTGTTGAATATATGGATGATATAAGAAATCTACTGAACCATTTTAAACTGAGTACACAGAGGCAGGAAATTCTCAATATCCATCTCCAATCCAGTAGTCTGGTATAAACGTATGTGAATTCCGCAAAAGGTAGCTGCGACCTAAATGCCACGGTCAATGTGGCCGGCATGAGAAATGCTGTGGTCACTGAGGGCAGGGAAAATGATAAGTCTCCAAGACAAATTCATAATTCACCAAGCTCAAGGGGCAAATTCAGAACCATATCCCACGGCATCTAAATTTTACTTCGACTTGGCCATAGTGCGACTCAGGTCTGCACATTTTTTAAGGACTCAAGACCAAAAGGACAACTGATTCAATCTGCATGTGCGAGTTTTGAAGAATTCCAGAAAACTCTTCAGAATTTTTGTCCGTGTACTTGAATTTCAAGCACTATGGGGGTGGGGGAGGGGGTTAAAACCACAACCTAGTCAGTTCTCATTATCCCCAACAATAAGAGCTCGGATATAAGTATCATTTAGTGTATATCTGAAATCTGAAATGAGGAGACCCACACGCCCTTTGTGGCCAGATCATACTATAGAGATGCAGATGTGTAAGGCCTCTGTAAAGCCTACAGGACGTGGCTGTCAGGTAAAACCGCTTTATGTCGTCCTCGGGCTGGGATGCAGCTCGTAGGGCAGAGGAGGAGCAGGGACGATCACAGAGAACATTTAGCAAAGCAGCAGGAGCACAGGCTTGGGTTTAGAGGGACAGAGCCAACGTCGTTATGCTCCGTGTCTCAGGCAAGTTACACGGCCTCTCTCAGCCTCAGCTTCTCCGTCTATAAGACGAAGAGTCATTTCAGTTCCCATCTCATAAAATAGCTGTGAAGGTTAAACGCCATAATAAGCCTGTCGGGCACCCAACACAGGCTCTGGAACACGGGAAGTGCTGACAGAATAAGTTGAAACTATTACTTCTGCGGTGAACATAACATATCGGAGAGTTTTTCAGTAAAGATATCTTCCAGTTTCAGGTAATTCAAGTAAGAAGAGTTTAGGGATAGTTTTATTCCGCAATTCCCACTGTGTGTGGTAAGAATATATTTCAGGAGCAAAGTGCCAGCTTCTCAGAGTTCCCGTCATGGCTCAGCGGAAACAAATCGGACTAGCATCCATAAGGATGCAGGTTCAATCCCTGACCTCGCTCAGTGGGTTAAGGATCCGGTGTTGCCATGAGCTGTGGTGTAGGTAGGTGGCAGATGTGTATCGGCTCTCATGTTGCTGTGGTTGTGGCCAGCAGCTACAACTAAGATTCGACCCCTAGCCTGGGAACCTCAATATGCTGTGGGTGCAGCCCCAAAAAGACAACAAAGACAAAAAAAAGTCAACTTCTCTTTTAAAGATTCTAGTGCTGTGCATGATTCTTAAGACTTGCTGTGGTAAAAATCAACAACTTGGAAGGTCCCAGAGGATCACCAGCACCATCCTAGACCACGGGGTCCCAGATCACAGACACTCAGCAACCGCCGTTGACTTCTTAACCTTAGGGACCCACCAGTGCATTCCTATTGTAACCCAGAGCAGGGCAGACGCTGAATTTGACAGCACAGTCCATGAGGAATGAAAATGAGATAAATTCTCTTAACACTATTCTCTATACTGCTTATTCTGCACCAGGATGCTTTACCTCCCATATTCAATTAGCTATTTTCCTGCAATCATGTTCTCATGTCTATTCCTTAAAAGCACTGTTGGTACCACCTGGGAAACCTCACCTAGCACTGGCTTTATTTAGAACATTGTGCATGTTCTGGAAACATGTGATTGGTTGATTTCCACATATTTGTAAATATCACTGTACCTAAAAGGCTAGAAAACAATAAAACTGTCAAGACTATCTTTAAAATATACGACACGTCAAAAATCATAGAAATTACTTTTCTATCAATTAATACTAAATTCTGAACAGATTATTAAACATCCTTCTTCAAGACAGCCTAATTGAGGAATCAAAAGTCAGGTTCCTATCAGCACGAGTGGGACTAGCTCTTTCCAGCAAGGGCCGGCTTTATGATTCCATGAGCCACAGGCACATAGCCCACAATAAGAGGAGCTGGAATGCCTTAGCCTCTGACCAAAACATGGCCAAGTCCTCTTTGCTTCTTCACCTTTGTCATTCTGAATGCACCAAACCAAGTGAGTACAATCTGGAACCATTACCAAGGTTTAGGAAGAGATTTTTAAAGAATAATATTAAGACCAAGGTGGGCACAGGTGAGTCAGAAGGGATCTCATATGTCTGCAAGCGAAGCCAAACTAACCCCGGGGCGAGGAGAACAGATGGCTGGTGGGCAGTAGATGGAGCCAGGGGGATTTAGAACGATGGCCCACGGGAAGGCATTCCACCATGGGAGATGCCTATTTGTAGGCGGTGATGTCCATTTCACCAGATGGACAGCTCACCGCCTGGAGTCTCAGCCACCAGGTAAGCTCGGTGACTGGAGAGAATTTTTCCCTCACCTGAGCAGAGAAAACAGAGCATAAAAAGTGCATCTTCTATAACCTTGGGATTAATGAAAACAGAATACTGGGAAGGTAAAGACATTTGAGTTATTTTCTAGCAGTTCTTCAGCTGCATGACAAGAAACCAACAATATCTGGAACACAGAAGAAAAGTTACCCCACCTTCCCTCTTAAAAAAAAAAGCAAACAAGCTCTTAGGATATTATAAACACTAACTGGAGTTGAAGGCGCTGAAGATTCCTAAAAAGAGAGACAATTAGGAGATACAACAGATTATTAAATCTTTAACTCCAGCGATAGATGTAACACAAAAATTGCCAATATATGGCAACCATGAACCTGAACCTGAAGATTTGAAAACCCATGATGGATTATGGTTACAATTATATTTGTAAAAGGCACACACACACAGCATGAAAGGAAAGACACTAACCTAAGAACAGTTGTATTAGATTGCTGGGATCATGGGTGATTTTTTTCTTTTTCTTCTTCTTCTTCCATTGGCTATGAATGGAGGAAGAGTAAGCAAGGAAGAGCATTAACGACAGCAAAGGACTTTGTTGACTTTACCTTCCAATCCATCCCTTACCAATCCATGTCATCTGAGACTCACCATGTGGATTCAATCCCACCCAAACTGGTCTAGTTCCTGTTCTATAGGACAAGTCCACTGATCACACACATGTGGATGTCCCAAAGATGCCTAACTGTCTGTTCATCAAACCTGTTCTCTTTTTTCCAGCCCATCCTACTTTTCCCAGCCTCCCTCTGCAGGTAGACAGGGCCAAGTGACGGAGCCCTAATCCACGAAATGTGGGCTTGATGATATACACTCCCTCTTCAGACCTCTTCCCCTCCCTCTTTCCCCTTCTATCTGCTGCGTACAGATAAGCACAGAAGCCTTGGAAGCCACAGCCTGAAGATGGAGAGACCGCAAAGGGAGGATACTGGGTCCCTGAATCACCACTTGGCAGAGAGTTCCTGACCAATCAGGAATATTCATTCGGTCTTTATATGAGTGAGAAATCCAACTCCAGGTCTAAAAGCCAATACAGACTTAAGGGTTGGGTCGTTACCACAGTAAACCCATCTCAGCCATGACATGACTGAGGTGGACGGGCAGCGGATGTGACAGATACCCGCCCCCCACCTAAAAGAGGTGCCACCACTCAATTTTAGCCAATTGCTGCCATGCAAGAAGGTGGGACCAGTGTGGTCAGGCTTCTGACTGTCTCAAGAGAACCTGGAAATCCTGATTTTTATAGGAAAGTTTCCAGTTTTTTCAATGATTTTTACTTCTATCAACAAGTGTTTATTTATTTATTTTTTTTTTTATGGCTGCACCTGTAACATATGGAAGTTCCTGGGCCAGGACTGAATCTGCGCAACAACCAACACCAGATCCTTTAACTTGAGCCACTACAGTTGGATTCCTGACCCTCTGTGCCACAGCCAAACTCTGATAAGCGTTTAATTTTTGAAAACAAGTCTGTGGATCCCTGCCCTCCATTCTACCATTACTGCCATGCTATCCACATATGTTTTGTTGGCAGAATGGTCAAGAAAGGTTTTAAGACCAGAAATAACAAACAGGACTTTATAGGCATGGTGAGAACGTACCAGGAAATTCTCTTCCTTCTTTTATCCACAGCACACCCATCCCCTAGCTGTCATGTATGTGTAAGAGCCTGAGCTGAGACAAATAAGATGACCAAGCTTTAAGACAGAGTTCCCATCGTGGCTCAGTGGTTTATGAATCCGACTAGGAACCATGAGGTTGTGGGTTCGATCCCTGGCCTCGCTCAGTAGGTTAAGGATCCAGCATTGCCGTGAGCTGTGGTGTAGTTCACAGACGCAGCTTGGATCCCATGTTGCTGTGGCTGTGGCGTAGGCCGGCGGCAATAGCTCCGATTAGACCCCTAGCCTGGGAACCTCCATATGCCACAAGTATGGACCTAGAAAAGGCAAGAAGACAAAAAAAAAAAGGCAGTGGTTCTCCAGCTTTAGGGGTTGTATGTACACTTTCAAACCCTAGAACTTAAACGGATTCCACAGTCACCCCACGTGTTAGCAGTGTAATAAATAGCACCGCTTCCTGCCCCGACAGCACGGTCTGCTGTCTTCTATGCACAGACACAGTGCCAGGTTGTGGGGTGAGGTTGTGAGTAATGAGAGCTATGTCTGGAGAGGGGCAGGAGGGAACTTACTTCGTGGGGTGTCGGCCGTGTTCTATATTTTAACGGGGATTCGGGTTACACCAGTATATGTATTTGTCAACACTTGTGAATATATACTTAGGCTTTCTATATTTCTCTGTATGCAAAATTTAACTCAAAAAAAGGTGGTAACGAATCTGACTAGTATCCATGAGGATGTGGGTTCCATCCCTGGCCTTGCTCGGTGGGTTAAGGTTCTGGCGTTGCCATGAGCTGCAGTGTGGGTTGCACTGCTGTGGCTGTGCCTGTGGCTGGCAGCTGTAGCTCTGGTTCAGTCCCTATGCTGGGAATTCCATACGCCTTAGGTGCAGCCCTAAAAAGCAAAAAAAAAAAAAAAAAAAAAAAAAAAAAAAAAAAAAAAAAAAAAAAAAAAAAAAAAAAAAAAAAAAAAAAAAAAAGAAAGAAAGAAAAGAAAAAGGAACCATAAACAAATACTGAACTCTAATCGTGCTGAAATATTTAGGGGTGAAGTATATGCTGCCTGAAACTTTACACACACACAGAAAAAATAAGATGAATTGATGGATGGAGCCACAACAGACATATGATAAAGCAAATATAGCAAAATGTTCACAGTACCACCTAGGTGGTGGGTATATGTTTACTGTACAGTACTTTCAATTCTCCTGTATGCTTGAAAATTTAATGAGATGGGGTGGAGTTGGGGGGGGGCCTACAGAGCATAGCTGAAAATAGATTTATTTACATTGTGGTCAAATCTGGTTAAAAATCCCATCCTCAGCACTTCCAAACAACAGTGCCCTTAGGCAAGTCAGGTTTATAAATGTTCTCTCAATCTTAGTTTCCTCCAAGCAAAACGGGCAGCAACTATCTTTCAGTGTCATTGTGGGATGCAATTAGATCAAACGCTTGATCTAGCAACTAACAAACAGTAGCTGTTCCATAAATGTTAGTCCTCTTATTCAGAAGTCAACATATCCACAAACTAGGGCAAACGTCCAATGAAACATAAAAGAAGAATCTTGTAAAACTTCTCCCCGGCTCCATCCCCGGGGAAATCAAAAGAATAAATTAACTGTGCTATTTTTATAGGTAAAGACGCTGACCTTCCATCAATCAGTAGGACACTTGGAACTCCAGGTCCGAGGAGACACCTACACTGTCCACACCCCCCGACTGGTCTCCCAGCGGTCACACCACCCTTTGTGAGAGCTGGTGAGGGTTAATGACAGAGCCGCATCGGGCAGAAAGATGGGAGCACTGAATTGTAAGTAGTACCCTGAAACCAAGACTCCCAGCCCCCCTCCAGATGTGCAAGGGAAAGAGCCACCCAGACGGGCCTTGAGGTCTGTGACAGCGTCTGACACGTGGTAGCCACTAGACAGTCTTGGCTTTTAGCATAATGACATGAACTGGGAGATGGCCTTATAGTCAGAAATAAAAGCCTCCAATCACAACTAATAGCGTGCGTGCCACTGAAAGATGTCCAAGAGGCCACCACAGGGACTCTGCATCTCTCGGTTTGAAAGGTGGAAGAAGGGGGTCCATTAATGACACCAGCAAATGAGGAAGAAGTGCTGACTTGGAGAAGCAAGGAAAAACTAGACCTTTCAGTGCTAGACCTATGCCTCCCCAAGAAAATGAGGTCTGGTATCTTAAAAATCAGTGACAGGATTAATAACGTGTCACAAGTGAGACACCGCAGGCAATGGAAATTGTCATTTTCTAGAAAGCATCTCTGTGCATGCCTAGTAGATGGCATACCTAGAACAACAATATGTTATAGCCTACATGCACCAAATCTAACTTGAAATCCTTGCAGTCTTCTTCCCTTTTACACAATTAGGAGCCCCCACCTAGTTGGTTAGCCTATTAAGCCCAGACTTCAAACTCCTGGGAGACATCCTGCAATTACTGTGTAAGCCGCTCTGCATCTAGTCTGTGGATGGAGAGCATCATCCTGGCGCCCAGCCAACCGTCCACATCTCTTCCCAACTCCATTGTCACTTTGTTAGCTTGAGATCAGCCACAGTGACAGTATTTATACCATGGAAATTAGCCAACTCCATAAAGCAGGCCACTTGTTGTCACTGTCATCATTTTTCATAGAGCCAGACATGAGCATGATTTTACTGCAATGCAGGAGGAGACAGAGCTGGGGGGGTGGGGAGTTCCCCATACCCACACCACCTCATTTAAACTGCGCTTTACCAATAGCCATGGCTAAAAGAGGGATCAGCCTAAGAAGGCATTTTCGGTCTTTGATTTTTTTTTTCCTTTTTCAGCCACCCCCGCAGCATATGGAAGTTCCCAGGCCAGGGATCAAATCCGAGCCGGAGTTGCGACCTGCACCACAGCTACAGCAATGCTGGATCCCTAACTCACTGCACCAGACCAGGACTGGAACCCACACCTCCAACAGAGACAGGCTGGATCATTAACCCACTGCACCACAGTGGGAACTCCTAGGAAGGCATTTTTGAACCGTGTGCCCCTTTGCCTCTGGCCTCTAGTGATCAAATGGGGGGCTGACTCCTTACTCCACTGGCCAGACTCCGGCAGCCTGACTTTCCCTCCTGGGAAACAGAGAACTGGGAGAGACTGGAGGAGGGGGGCACTTGAATGGAAGTTTCGCCAACTCTGGCTGCAGTGAGCACCACAGCAAGCAATGGCCCCTGTAAGGTTTAGTTATGAGAGAACCCAGAAGCTACGGATAAGCACAGAAAGTCAGTCTACAGAAAGAGACAGACAGAAGGACAGGCTCCACCTGCAGGAAAAGAGAGGCAAGAAGTCACAAGGGTTGTAAGACACAAAGCTAATAATAACCTCAGCCTCTCGCTGTCAAGGAATGAAGTGAGAGCTGTGGAGTCAAACTGCCTGGGTTCAAAGCCCACCCCTGACACCTACCTGTGTGACACTAAATACATTACTGTTAAATTGCTCTGTGCCTCAGTTCCCTCACCTGAAGCCTGAGGGTCCTTACGGAACCTACTTCACAGGATTTCTGTGAAAATCAAATGAGCTGAAACAAGAAGGAAATGCTCAAAAATATGAGCTATTATTTCTATCAATTAATTACATTGTTCACGTGGCCCTGCTGTATTTCATTCCTACTCCAAATATGTCACACGAGCGTCCCCTGTGGCTTAGGGCCCCACACTTGAGCCAGTTGGAGTTGAGCAGCTATGAAATCTGTCCCCTGAATCAGAATAATCTCAGAATCCCTGGACCAGCATGTGACCTTTAGCAAATTAATTCCTCAGCCTTCTCTTAGGAATGATAGGAGATTCAAACAAGAAGAAAGAACAAAAACTTCTGCAACTGTGAAGTGCTCTACCAAACTTTGGGGACAAGCACCACAAGGGGAAAAGTAAATATATCACATTAGCCAGAAAGATGGAAAAGCCCTTTTTTTTTTTTTTGCCTTTTGTCATTTTAGGGCCACACCTGCGGCATGTGGAGGATCCCAGGCTAGGGGTCTAATCAGAGCTGTAGCCACTGGCCTACGCCGCAGCCACAGGGAACGCAGGATCCCAGCTGCATCTGCGACCTACACTATAGCTCATGGCAACGCCGGATCGTTAACCCACTGAGCAAGGCCAGGGATCAAACCCACAACCTCATGGTTTCTAGTCAGATTCGTTAACCACTGCGCCACAATGGGAACTCCCGAAAAGCACTTATTTAGAACGGCATTTTTATTGCTGGATTAGAGACAAGAAATCATTCTCTATCCCACTGAAAACAAGGCTTCGTTTCTGTAGGATTCACCAGGTTGATTCGTGTATTCACCTCCAGTATTAATAAGATAATACAAGGGAGCTGACAAAGACAGCTCTGTGGCACTGATTTTTTAATACACTTCCATCCTGTTTAATTATATTCCAAAAATGTTCATAATCCAGATCCTCCTATTCTTTTCAAAACAAAGACTCATGTTGGATAATGCCGTCTGTAGGTTTAGAGATATTTCGGCTCAGCTCTTTTCAACAAGGACTTAGAAGCTGCACTGTTGATTTCAACACATTTTCCTCTCAGACACACTTCTCTTCAGGCTCCCTTGGCTTGCTCTTGACATCTGGTAAATAAAAATTCAAGTGACAGAGGAGCAGCTTTCAATACCCGGGCCGGAAGGAGAGGGGTCGGTCTGGGAGTCTTGGTTTCGTTCTAGCGTTCAATTCCGTATTTCACATCCACAGAGCATGTTAGAAATATCCTAGACCGTCCCACTTACTGGCACTGCATAAATACCAAAGCCATTCTGCGTTTCTGACATCAGGAGGTTTTCTTGAGAGCTAAGAATAGATTTAATGTATATAAATCAAAATCAAATTCCCCTCTTGTGGTTAAGATGCATTAGGCAAAGTCTCGCCTGAGTGGGCAGATGGCAGGTACAGCAATGACCTTGGGCTAAAGCTTGAGGCAGCTCCTTGGCCCTATTTACATCTACATTAGCTGGTTTAAACACAGCGTTTAACCCTGTTCTATATGATGTTTAAAAGGGCCCATGATTTTTCTTAAGCATGTGTGGACTTATTTTTCAGAGAAGGAAGCCAAGGAGTAGAAAAACGTAGAAGAATGGCCTAAGGGTGATATTTTAACTCTGTAGATTTGAATCCAGTGTGGTTTTCAGAGTGTTTTCATTTATAATAAAGGATTTTTTATGTTTCAGGAGAAGTCCAAATTTTCCTATGACAGAATTTATTGCACATGGAAATGGGGGCCACGATACAATGCTAAGTAAGTAAAAAGAGCAAGGTATTAAATCTTACACCCTTTAGTCTTAAAAAAAAATATTAAGTGAGGCTATGTATATAAATACTTGCATGAAAAACTATCTGGAAGGACTCACCGTATTTGGTTGACAACACAACTCTAGGAAATAGCAATGGGGCCAACGGAGCTTTTTTCATTTTGTTTCATGCATTGTGTATTATTTGAATTTAGTAAAGTACTGTCTGTCTCACCTTTACAATTTTTTTAAAAGCCAATGACGATCAAAGTTAAGCCAATATTTATCCAGGCTTCAAATTGAAACAAAAACAGAAAAACATAGGAAAACTCTTCCCTTTTCACAATTAGAGTCCTTGACTGGGCCTGCCACTAATGGGGAGGAGGTACAAAATGCATTGGTCTAATCCACCAAAACAGCTGCTTGGGTTCCTAAACACATACCCAGTGGAGTGGGGAGGTGGGTAAGGGAAGATCTAGAGGTTTTTGTTCACAGGTGGGAAAACTAAGTCCTTAAAAAGTGAAGTGACTCGATACACAGCAAACAGTCAGCTAGGGGTGACCAATTTCCTGAACTCATCCAACACACTTTCCCTCACCCAGGCCATTCTAGACCCGAAACCACACTGTCCTAATGTCTGGGAAGTGTCCACTGGCTTCCCTGAGAATAAGAAAACGTACCAGAGGTACCTGATACTTTTTATTTTACTATAGAAACTCTTGAGGAATCTTGACTCTCATTTATAAGACCACAAGCCTAAAGGGAGAAATAAGGCCAACTTTACACAAACATTTCAATAAAACAGAAGAGAGAACACTTCCCTACTATGTTATAGACCAACATTATTTCAAAACCAGACAAAACATTTCAGGAAAGCAAAGTTATAGACCAATATCCTTCCTGAACATAAGACTTTTAAAATTCCTAGCAAAAAAAAATTAGAAAATTAGACTCAGCTGGAACATACATCATGCCTAAGCTGGAGTTTATCCCAGGAATACAAAGTTGGTTCAACATCCTAAATCAGAAAAAAAGGAAAAACAGACTAAAAAAGAAAGACTTTGTGATGATTTCAAGAGAGAAAGCATTTGACAAATTCAATACTCATTCGTGATAAAAATTCATGGCAAACTAGGAATAGACGGGAACTTCCTCAATCTGATAAGGGGCCTTTACAAAACAAAACAAAACAAAACAAAACAAAACAAAAAATAGCTGATATCATAATTAATAGTGAAAGACTGAAATGTCTTCCCTTCAAGACTGAGATCAAGGCCAGTTTGTCCATTTTCCCCATTCCTATTCAACAATGTACTTGAAATTCTAGCAAGTGCAATAAGGCAAGAAAAAAAAAAGATATACAGATTTGAAATCAGGACATAAAACCATCTATTCAAAGGTAACATGATTTTCTATTTAGAAAAAAACCAAAGAGTCTATCAAAAGCTGCTAGGACTAAAGTGAGTTTAGAAGGGTCACATGATACAAGACTAATATTTTTAAAATCGTATTTCTATATACTAACAAAGAACTTTTTAAAGTATATTTACCAAAGCATTGAAAACATGAGATGCACATGTACAAAAAAAATATGCTAAAAACTATAAGAACACAGATGAAAGAAAAGAAAGAATACCTAAATAAATGGAGAGAGATATGTTCATGCAAAAAATTCAGTATTCTTGAGATACAGAGTTTCCCCAATTGATCTAGATTCAATGAAATCCCAATCAAAATTCCAGCAAATTTTTAAAATAGAGATTGACGAGAAGATACTAAGATCTATACAGAAAAGCATAAGAACTGGAACATCTAAAAATATTTTGAAAATGAAGAAAAAAGTAAGAGGATTCATATTACCTGATTTCAAGACTTACTATAAAACCTGAGCAGTGGAACTAGATAGGAAAAAATTTTACCCCACAGGTGACATTTATCAATGGCTGGAGACATTTGGTTGTCACACTGTGGGGTAAAGGGAAATAGCTATTAGCATTTACTGGGCAGAGGACAGGAATGCTGCTAAATATCCTACAGTGCACAGGACAGTTGCCCACAACGAAGAAGCATCCAACCCCAAATGTCAATAGTGCCAAGGTTAAACTCTGAGCTTGGAGCTTCTGTTGTGACTCAGTGGAAATGAACCCGACTGGTATCCATGAGGATGCAGTTTCAATCCCTGGCCCTGTTCAGTGGGTCAAGGATGCCAGCAGTTGCTAGGAGCTGTTGTGTAGGTCACAGATGCAGCTCGGATCCTGCGTTGTTGTGGCTGTAGCGTAGACGGGCAGCTACAGCTCAGACTGGACCCCTAGCCTGGGAACTTCCATATGCTGTGGGTGTGGCCCTAAAAAAAGAAAAAAAAAGCCTCTGAGCTAGAGAAATAAGGACAGTGTTGTATTGGCATAAAGAGAGAAGTACAGATCTGTGGAATAGACTAGAGTGCAGAAATAAACCCACAAATATATGGTACCAAGATAATTCGATGGATCTTTTCAATAAATGGTGCTGGAACAATGAAACATCCATATGAAAAAGAATATTAACCTCAACTCTTAACCTGCACCATATACAAAAATTAACATGAAACACACCACAGACCTAAAACTATAAAACTTCTAGAGGAGGGAGTTTCCTCATAGCTGAGCGGGTTAAGGATTCAGCCTTGTCACTGTTGTGGCTCTGGTTACAGCTGTGGCACAAGTTCAATCCCTGGCCTAAGAACTTTTGCATGATGCAGCCAAAAAGAAAAAAAGAAAAAAGAAACCCTTCTAAAAGAAATCATGGATATTTTTAACCTTAGATTAGGCAAATACTTCTAGCCTAGCATGTAAAAAAACCACAAACATTAATTTAAACGTTGATAAACCAGAATTAATCAAAATTTTAAACTTAAATGTTCTTTGGAAAACATTGCTAAAGTGAAAAGACAGATCACAGACTGGGAGAAAATATTTGCAAAAAACCATACCTGAAAAATAATTTATACCCTGAATATATAGTGAAAGCTCAAAACTCAATAATAAGAAAACAAACAATCCAATTTTTTAAATGGGCAAAAGATTTCAAAAGACGCTTCAAAGTAGAGATACAGATGGCAAATAGAAGATACAAAGATATGCAATAATAACATAGTAATTAGAGAAATGCAAATTAAAATTATAATGAGATAACCACTAAAATCTATCAGAATAGCTGAAATTTAAATTAAAAAAAAAAAAAAGCGTACAAAACCAAGTGCCAGTGAAGATACAGAGGAGCAATCAGAACTCACATACCTAGGAATATAAAGTCATATAAAATATTCCCATACTTTGGGAAAGGGTTTGGCAATTTCTTAACAGGCTGAACACACACCTAACACACGACCCAGAAATTCCACTCCTAGGTAGTTACCCTAGAATGAAAATTGCCCACACAGACTTTCATGCCAAAAACTGGAAACAACCCAAATGCCTATCAGCTGGTAAATAAATCAGCAAACTGGTGCAATGGAAGACTACATGGCAGGAAAAGGGATGGGACCAGAAGTACAACGACATATATGATTCTCAGGAGCATTATATTCAATGAAAGATGCCAGAAACAAAATATCAGATACTGTATGATTCCAAACACAGGCACTCATTTAAAGGCAAAATTATACATACGGAGAATAGATTGGTAATTGTCAGGAACTGGGTGTGGGGGGGGCGGGGTTGGAGACTGGCCGCAAAGGAGCTGGAGGGAATTGTGGGAGAGTAGAGAAATGGTCTATATCTGGATTATGGTTTTGGATCCACGAGTGTATGCTTCTGTCAAAACCCACCATGCAGAACGCCTAAAAAAGGTGAATTTACTCTATGTAAATTACGCCTACATTAAATTTAACTTAAAAAAAAAAAGAAGAGTGGCGGCTTATGGGTGAGCTCTTTGTAAGGCATGACATTTCAAAACTCTGAATTCATTGGTGACATTTGAAAATAAGATGTGAAATAAAGATCCAGCTTCTCTTGAGAAGCCAGAACTTGCAGCATCCTGAGCCTCACTGCAGATGGGCAGAGACAGCCTCTCTGGACAAGGCAGGTACCTTCTCTCTTGCCACATCCTCCTGTCTGGCCCAGTCACAGAGGTATCTGTGCCACTCCACCCACTGAATAAGGGTTTCTTGTCCTGAGCTACAGGCTACCTGAGGGCAGGGGCCAGGACTGGCTTGGTCTCCACTATACCTCCAGTATTTAGGGACGAGTCTGACCAGGCACATGCCAGGTGCTTGATAAATATCAACAACTCAGTGTGACTCGCTTGCCACCACCTCACCAGCTACAATCTCTGACACTTCCAGTACCCGGATTGCTAGCTGCTCCTTTGGTCCTGGAGTCCCCCACAGGGAGTCACCATCCAAGGCAGCCATCCCGTGACCCAGAATAATGTGGCCCTCTGTGTGTTTAGAAATCCCCTGTAATGTGTTGTCAAGCAACAAAAATGTTTTAGGGTCATTCCAACCATTCATTTTTGTCTGGAGAAGAGTAGAGCTGTTGTTTGTTTTTTTAAAAAAAAAAAAAAAAAAACAGTAGAGGAAGAAAACCACAATACACGCTTGAAGGTTAATGAAAATGACAAAGGAAGCATGCACATTGATTTTGAATATTCCCAGATCATATTCTAGTAATTTAAAACTTAAGTAGGCTTCTGAGAGGTTCTCAGGATCTCAGTTTCCACAGTGATGTTCGGTTTTACAGAAGGCTGGGGGGCAAGGGGGGGAGATCTGACCTCTATTTGATGTCAGTATTGAAAGCACAGTGTCATTACTGCCAAAATCTTCTTCTTTACTTCGTGTGTGGGACGGGGAAGCAGGAGAGGCAAGGCTAGGGCCATCTGGCAAGTATCTTTTAAGTACTAATAAATAACATTGAGAGTAAAAAGTCCAAATACATTTTATTGGATTGTCTACACCTGGGGGTGGGGAGAAGTCCACTAAAATAAAGCACTCCTGCTGTACATCTTTAATGTTTACAAAATAAGAAAGTAGGAGTTCCTGTGCGGCACAGAGGGTTAAGGATCTGGCATTGTCACTGGAGCAGCTGGGGTCGCTGCTGTGGTGTGGGTTCAGTCCCCGGCCTGGAAACTTCCACACGCCTCAGTCCCAGCCACCAAAAAAGAGAGCGAGAGACAAAGTACAAATATAATTATACACTATCTAAACCCTCTTTTGATCCACCTCCTCTATGACTCTGCTCTCCTTTACAGAAAAGACTATAAAAGTTGTCTTTTTAACTGTCAAATTTCTCCTCTTCCTTTTTGTTCCTGAACCCACTACAGTAAGACGTTTTTCTTCCCTCTACTTTTGGGGCCACCAGACACCTCCACATCTCCAAACCCAATGTCCACTGCTAGTCCCTATCTAGCCTTCCTCGGTCCTTTTGCTGGTCCCCCTTCTCCTCAGGGCACATTGCTGAGATCTGCCCCCCCCACACACACACGCACTTTTCTAGACTTTTTGTTGGCCACGTTCACAGCATGCAGAAGTTCCCGGGCCAGGGATCCAACCTGAGCCAGAGCAGTGATAACAAGCCATAGCAGTAACAACGCCAAGTCCTTAACTGCTAGGCTGCCAGGGAACTCCCCCTCACCTATATGCTTATCTAGTTCCATGCTGATGGCTCCCAAATTTTTGCCTCCAGACCCAATATCTGCCTGGAATTCCAGACTGCTTTGTTTAAGAAATATTTCAAGCTTAACATATCCCAAGCCAACTCTTTACCTCCTACCCCAATCCTGAGCCTCCTGTACCCTTCCTGTCTCAGTTAATAGCAACTTCATCCTCCCGACTGCTTGAGCCAAAAACCTTAGAGACATATTGGCTCCTCTCTTTCTCTCCCACTCCACCTCTAATTTATCAGAAAGTTCTGATTCAACAAGCTCCATCTCCAAAAGATGTCCAAAATCTAACCACTTCTCCCCACTTCTAAGCCATCCCACCTGAACTCCCCACTTCCACCCTTGACCTAACAGTCTTTTGTCCCCACAATAGCCAGGGACAGTCTTTTTTTTTTTTTTTAATGACCATGCTCGCAGCATAAGGAAGTCCTCAGAGGAACTGAATCCAGGCCACAGCTGTATCCAGAGCCACAGCAGCAGCAACGGCGGATCCTTAACCCATTGAGCCATGAGGGAAAGCCAGGGACACTTTCCAAAGTGAAGTCAAATCATGTCACCTCTTGCTTAATCTCAAAGAAAATACCTAGTCCTCACTTGGCCAGTAAGTCCTACAGGATCTGAGCCCAGCTCCCTCTCCAGCATCATTTCTTATCCCCCTTCCGCTGTCCACTCAATTCCACATGGCCTCCCTGGCTATTTCACAACCATCCCAAACACAGTCTCTCCTCAAGACCTTTGCAGGTGCCTGCATATCTTTTCCCAGAGATCCACATTTAGGTATCCACTCAAATGTCATCCCATCAAAGAGGCCCTCCCTCATCACTCAAGATAACCGAGCACACACATGAGGGGACACGTGGACACGACATGTGGACACGACATGTGGACACAGATGTCAGCCTCTTGCTAGCCTCTTCCCCTGACTTATTTCTCGGACCACCATCCAACCGACATTCATTAGTTTACTTTCATTGACTACTTAAAGTGGGGTCAATGAAGCACTGGCATCAACATCACTCTGTGCTTGTTAGAAATGCAGATCCTCAGGCCTTATCCGAGAACTAGAGAATCAGAATCTGCATGTTAACAGGATCTTCAAGTGATTCGCATACACAGCAAAGTCTGGAAAGCACTGGGCTAGTTCCTAATTGCCACGCAGAGGGTAGCTCATTTTCGTTCATTATTGTAACTTTCAGAAAGATGAGGCACTGGAGATATACTGAATGAATGAATGAATGAATGAACTGTTGCAGCTGTTTTGAATGGAACTCCACCTTGATGGTAGGAACAAGGCTGGAGAGGGGCAAGAAAGACATTTTAGGTCAAAATTATCCCCCAAATAGTGTGCTAAATTAGACTTCTTTCAAAATGTAAATACATTCCCTGAATAAAGCAATCACTCACACTTGCTGTGGATTACCTAAATGAGATAATTATTGCGGTATCTAACAGAACCAGCCAAACTGAGGGAACAGGAGTGAAAAAAGGTTCCAGTAATAAGTGCCTCCTCTATGACAGGCCCTGTAACAGGCAAGAGGGAAACAAAGGTGAATCAGGAGCTTACAAGTTGATGAGAGAGCAGAGGACCCTTCAGAGGAGGGCCCCGGGAGTGGAACACCCTGTGAGGAGGGCTTGGGGAGGTCCCAGAGCAGTGAGAGTCTGGGGTGCTCCCCGCTGTAGCATCCTGTGCTCTGGTCACAAAGAGCCCTTTACTTCTCCTCTGCCTGAAATGTCACCATCGACCCTGCCAACACCTACTCATCCTCCAAGCTCCCAGTCTTCCAGAATTAACTGTTCCTTCATTTTATGAGCTCTGACCACACAGGACCAGCGTGCAAGGACACCTATCACCCTATTCATGAGAAGCTTCTACACACTGTCTAACTGGTATTCATCTCTGAATTTCCTGCTCCAGCAGAGCTCCTGGACGGAGTAAACACTGGGTCGATTTCTGCTATTTTATAACAACAGCTAGCATTCACGGAGTATTTGCCATGTCCTAAGGACTGTTTTAAGCACTTCAGATACGTTAACTCATCTAATCTTCATAACAACCCATGAGACTGAAACTATTATTATCCCCATTTTACAGACAAGACAATGGAGGCCAGGTCACAGAAAGGAATGAGCATTGTTCCTGCACCTAAAGACACACCAGAAATGTTTATTAACATGAACTGGATGGAAGATCAGTAGTTAAGAAGATCAGGAAGTCCAGCTTAGAACTTTATCCATCTGCCCTGAGACCCAGAGGGCAAAAGAAAAGGGTGGGTGTCAGCGCTCGCTGCTGTAAAGAAGCTTCTTTCCCACACCAGCACCCCCACACCAGCACCCCCACATCCAAATGAAAAGTCGCCACACAGGAGCACTGGTTCCCTGGAGAGGGAAGTTAGGAGCGGAAGTCCGAGAGAGGACACTCAAGACAGCAGGCTTGAGGAAGAACCCCAAATCCTCAGGAATATTAAAGCAAAAGAATTGGGTGGAAATGAGCTGGGAACACACTGCAGGGGCAGCAACAGGACATAAAGGTTCTTAATCACTCCTATAGCTTGTCCAGAAACAAATCCATTTTTACCCATTTGTCAACCAAGGCAAATGTCTGGCTTAGTCTTGGTTAGAAAATAAGCAGCAACAAGTGCAAGTGACATGACAGTCGCAAGCTAGCACGTTCAGGAGGGTCTCAGTATCCCAGGTTTGGCTTCTCACGCACTTTCGGCATCAGACTCGCTCTACAGTGAGTGGCAGCATCAAGCGACACCTACGCCTCTGACGAAGTTCCGAAACCAGGGAGTTTGCTGAAAGTCAAAGGTCCCAGGAAAGTGTCACGTGTTCTCCTGCCTCCCTTCTGACACTGCTTCCTCCACAAACCCCTAGGGACTCCCTGCATTAGGTCCCAGACTCGCTCGCTCACCCTGCGGCAAAGCTGCCTCAGGTAGAAATCAAAGAACAGATGAAAGCAGGCAGGCGGCAAGACAGCGAGACCAGCGTTTAACCCTCCCACGGAGAGAGAAACAAGTGATGAAGGTCAACCGGCGGCAAACACACAGGAAACCATGGAGCCCAGCAGTGGACTCTGGATCCACAGGTGAGCTGGATCGTGGGGAACTGGTCATCAACGATGACAGCAGAAAGGATGCCCAAAAAACACAGAGGAAGCAAGGAATCACTCCTTTGAGGCAGGAAAAGACAAAGGACTTTGGGGAACAACATCAACTTTACGGATTTTTACCATCATTTCAATCAAAGCATCTTTTCTAGCGATCCCCAGGATCACCACACCCAGAGAATAAAGGAAAAGACAGCAGAGCTAAAACCAAAAGACACAGAAGTCGCCTAAGTCAGGCTCTGGGAGTCTGAAAGAAGAGCCAAGAAAAGTCACAGAGGTTCACAAGGGGCAATGAACAAAAGTCAGAACAAAGATCAAAAATTCAAAGCCTTTCAGAGACAGCCATCTGATTTCACATATTACAAATGGTATCTGCACTCAAATGAAGAACATTCAAAAGTCAATATCTCATAAAGTGTTTACAAAACTATTTAAGGATCTGATTCATCTTAAACAAAAACTCAAAGTTTATTTCTGATCCAGTGAATACTAAGGTATTTACATGTGTCTGACTCAGAACTCACCTTTTAACCATTACACCAAATATACATTACTGAAAACTGCTAGAGTCATAAAAACTGGGGGCTAAAGTTCCTCAGAGGCTTTTCTCAGGTCTCAGGCACACTTTCAAAGATTACTACACTTTCTAACCACTATAATCACAACAGATAATTCCTAGACAGCAGCTTGCACACACAGACACCTCATGTCAGTGACCCTTTAAGTGAATCAAAGGAAAACAGGCTTTGAATTAAGCAGTTGAAAGGAGAAAATATGTTTAACCTGAATCCCTCTTGTCCAAAACAGCTGAGTTCCCTTATAATTAGGAGATATAATCTAATTTGGGGGAAGGGGCACATGGGGAAAAGCATTAGTCCTTGCTAACAACCACAAACCCACAGGATCATACTGGCCAAAGCGAGGGCCATATTCCTAGATAAATGAAATGTACCAAGAGCCCAGAAATTCATCACAAACAAAAGCCTGCCTTTTACAAGTGCCATAGTAATCATTCTTATTTCAAAGGCAAATGCTGACTGCACAGTAAGTTTTGAAGAACATTAGCAGAAAAACGGCCCCCAAATAGTTACAACTGATTTTTTAAAACTACCAAGAAATTACAGAAATCTATTTCCTGAGGATTATTAGGAATCAAAGGGCCAAGATGGTTATTTTTAACTAACCTCCTGCGAACAGTGGATTACATACTTGATCCCTTTGCAAGATGGAAGCAATTATTTCAGGTACCTCTGTCCCAAAAGAAAAGCAGTCTCATGTGAACACAGAGAGGAAAACGCCAACATGCCTCTCTGGGCCATCTCTTACAGTTAAAACAAAGTGGACACCCAACAGAGAGCCCAAAACGTAGTGGAGGTCCCCACCCTGAAATGTGCCCTACTAAAACACACCCCTTTTAAGGTGTCCTAAACACAGCATGTCTTTATCTAAATGAAGCGTGCCTGTGGGACCAGTGAAAGGATATGCAACTAGTCCAGAAGGAAGATGCGAAGACACCTTTCACTTCCCCGCCCAACGGTGCCTTCCCGGGAGACAGATTTCTTATAGTTCGCCTGCTGTTGCAACAGCAAAGGGCGGAGAAAATCCTAGCGCCGGTGCTGCAAAGACTCTCAGCCACCTCCACCCGGTCAGGTGCCGGCCCCGACGGGCCACCCCGCTCCTCCAGAAACCTCCGCGGGCGCAAAGAGTCGCCAAGTGCTTACCGGGGTCAGCCAGGCAGTGCTCGAGGAGGGCCGCCAGCAGCAGGAGTCCCAGCAGCAGCGGCGGCAGCGGCGGCGCATCCTGGGACGCGGCGGCCGGAGGACACCTCACGCCCGAGCAGCGCGCGGCTCCCCAGCCGGCTCGGCCGAGCCCGCCAGCCCGGAGCGGGCCCCTGCACCCCCGCGCCGCGGGCCCAGCTTCCCTCGGGCCCTGGGGCTTCGCCTCCTGCCGAGCCATGGGGACGCTTCACACATCCAGGCCGCTGCCTCGCTCTGCACCGCGCCGGGGAGCCCAGCTTTCGGCGCCCGGGTCCTCACCGGGCATCTCCGGCCATGGCCCGAGCGCCGGGCGGCGCGACTCGCTGGCTCGTGCTGCCGCGCCCGGGCCGGGCTCCGCGGAGCCGCGGCTTCACCGCCGCAGGGGCCGGGGCCGCATGGAGCCGCGGCGGGAGCGGGCCAAGGTTCCCACGGTGCCTGTCGCCGCGCGCCGGCGCGTCCGGGGCGGCGAGGGTGGGACGGGCGCCGCCCGGAGCCCCCACGCCCGCGCCGGTTCTCGCAGACGGAGGGGCGAGGCTGAGAGCCGCGGGGTCCGCGGCCGCGAGGCACGCTCGGGACGTTCTCACCCTACGGCGGCTGCTGCCTCTCCGCCCCAGCTCTCGCTCGCTCGGGCTCGGGCTCCGGCTCCGGCTCCGGCTCCGGCTCGAGCTCCGGCTCTGGTTCCCGGGCCGAGAGTGTTACTGCAGCTCAGAGCGGAGCCTCATTGACAAAGAAAGCACGTAGCCACACGAGCGGGCGAGAGAGGCGAGGCAGGCGCGCGCGCGCATCCCCGCGCGGAGCCACCGCGCGCCCCCCGCACCCGCGCGCCCCGCCGGGCCCGGGCCAGGGAGGGGGACCCCTCGCGGCGGTTCCCGCACCGCGGACGTCCGCGCAGCAGGGTGAAGGGGTTGGCTTCCCTCCTTCACATTTCCCCCCCCCCCCCCCCGCCCCTCAGCTAGAGGAGGGGAGATCAGCAGCAGACGTCCTCCGGCCCGGAAAAGCCGGGTTAAAATAGTCGTGGTCAACGTGCTGTAGAGACCAGAAAGCTCTTCAGCCTGGGTTTTGGAAAGCCCTTTAGATGGGGGCGCGCTTTGTGCTGTGTGTTCGCTAATTCTCTGAGGCCCCCTCGGACACCTGCATGCCTGCCTGCCCGTTTTACTCCTTGAGCTGAAGCACCTGTGGCCTAGTTGCAACAACACACTGGGTTAAACACATTATAAATATTTATTGCAGCCACACTACGTGTGAAGCCGTGCGCATTGGGAAGACCAGAGGAAAGTCTTTTCATGAAACTCTTTTCATAAAATCCCTTCCTAAAAATAGGACTATTTGACAGTCACTATCTGGTGAGTGACAAGGGCCCCGAGTCCCCGGAACTGGCCTCCTTGCTCTTCCGCTTGAGAAGCTGGACGGCCTGAAGCGAGTTACCTAGTTCATCGGGGCTTCACACATCCCTTAGTAAACAGAGTATTTACTGAGGGCCCACTGCTCTCCAGCTACCGTGCTAGGCCTCGGGCATGTGAGTGGTAAGCAAAAACGCAGCCCCTGACGTGATGAAGCTCAAACTCTATTAGTTCAATACTTCCTGGCTGCCTGTTACGTGTCAGGCACTGTTCTAGACCCTGAGGACAACAGCCACCAACAAAACCCCTGCCCTTCTAGAGCTGACATTCCAATGGAAGTACACTGGCAATAAACAAATAAGTGATAAATAAGATGTCAGTCGATGGTAAGAGCTATGGAGAAAAATCAGTGTAAAAGAATCAAAAGCAGGGAGGGGGCGTTGCAATGTTAAACAGGGAGAAAGAAAGCCTCAACAAGAAGGTGACATTTGAGCAAAGACCTGAAGGAGGTGAGGGAACAAGCCTGGCAGGAAGAGCACGCCAGGTGAGTGACAAGAAGAGTGACAACCAAGAGGCAGAGGTGGGGGCGGGGGGGGGGCACTCAAGGCACAGCAAGGTAGCCAATGGGCCTGGAAAAGTGTTCCATCCCATTCACTGTGCATCTGTAGGATCAAAATAACACCATATTTCTTCTAAGACACACTTTTTTTTCACATACTAACTTTTCAGAAGTCAAATATGTTTTATCGTGCACCTAAGATTTGTTGAAATATAATAATACCTTCTTGAGGTTCTTATTATTTAAGCTTGCTGTTCAATGAAATCATTTCTACGTTTTAAAAAGTCGTGGTCTAATGGAAACAACCCAAATGTCCATCGACAGATGAATGGATTAAGATGTGGTACATTTATATAATGGACTACTCCTCAACCATAAAAAGGACAAATAATGCCCCTTGCAGCAACATGCATGCAGCTAGAGAATCTCATACTAAGTGAAGCAAGTCAGAAAGACAATATCATATGGTATCACTTATATGTGAAATCTGAAATACGGCACAAATGATCCTATCTACAAAACAGAAACAAATCATGGACATGGAAAGTGGCCGGGGCGTGGGCGGCGGGGGGCGCGGAGAGATGGGCCAGGAGTTTGTAGTTTGTAGATGCAAACTATTACATCTAGAATGATTAAGCAATGGGGTCCCAAAGTACTGCACAGGGAACTATGTCCAATCTCTTAGGTTGAAACATAATGGAAGATAGCATGAAAAAAAAAAAGAATGTATATATATGTATATATATATATATATATATATATATACACACACACACACACACACATACATATATATATATATATATATGACTGGGTGACTATGCTATATGGCAGAAATTGAAGGAACATTGTAAGTCAACTATACTTTGATTAAAAAAAAAGTTTTTTCAAGTTATGGTCTAGTTGAGGCCATAAAACAACACAGAAAACCTGTTTGGGACCCTAATGAGAAAGCCATGATTTAGGCAACATCACAAGACAGGAGTTACGGTGCAGGCCACCAGAAGTGATCCCAGGGACAGGATGGCGGTGCAGGCAGTCCAGGCAAAGCTGGACCAAAAGACGGCAAGGTCTGGAGCAGCGGAGGTGTTGGGGAGGAAGGGGCATGGAGGGGAAAGAGGGCCAAGCAAAGGGGGGCCGGGAGGCAGGGAGATGCATGAGCCCTGGGGCCACTCCTTTGAAGCTGAGAACTTGTTTGAAGCTGAGAAGTGGGAGGTAGAGAAGGAAAGGAATATTGGGAGCAATTGGTGGAAGGCTTTGGACACATTTGGACTTTTCCCCCAAAGGGAGGGAGAGGAAGAGGGGAAGAAAAGTTACTCAGGCGCATCAGTCATGTGCTTGGCTCTGAATTAGTAGCTGAGGACACATAGGCAGGTGTGATGGGGGTAACATAAACCCTTTAGCAGTCATAGCCTCCCCCCACCTACCCCACCCCACCCCCAGTCATCTTCTGCACATTGTAGTGACAATATGAGAGGTGAGGCCAAAACTGAGGAAGCTAGAGGGGCTGACTGAATTCACATGAAAATGGACAGAATGCTGCTGGCCTAAGAGATAGAAAAGATCCAGAAGGAGAGAGGCTGGGAAGCAAGAGAGGTGAGACCGAACCAAAGCTGGCTTTTCCACGAGCATTTAGAGAGAGTGGAGAGAGATCTGGGGGGCAACCGCTCTGGGGTTGAGAGACAGCAAATGCGTATCCTCTACATTGTAAATGGAATTTTCCTTTCATTTTCTTTTTCTTTTTTCTTTTTTTTTCTTTTTTGGAGCTGCACCACAGCATATGGAAGTTCCCAGACTAGGGTCCATTCAGAGCTGCAGCTGCTGGCTTCCGCCACAGCCACAGCAACGCCAGATCTGAGGTACATCCAAGACCTCTACTGCAGCTTGCAGCAGCATCAGATCCTTCACCCAATGAGTGAGGCCAGGGATTGAACCCGCATCTTCATGGATCCTAGTCGGGTTCTTAACCCACTGAACCACAACAGGAACGCTCTCAACCTATTTTTCTAGAAGTTTCCAAAGCCCACGCCAAGGCCCAGCACAATAGGCTCAACAAGTTGGTGCCAGCACCTACCAGGACCAGCTCTGAGTGCCCAAGTGGGAGAGGCTGACGGTCATCCTTGCTGCAGCCCCTACAGCAGTCTAGAAAGTCCGCATTTGTTGACATGAACTGGTTTTCCATTAATGACATTTCAACTCCCCAGGTTCTGGGTAATTATTCTCTAAATCCTCCAGTGGGAGCAGAAAATTAATTTTTTTTTTTAACCATCGAGTGTTAATTTGTCTTGTTAATGTTTGTATTGTTTCTGGGCCTCTTCCAGTCACAGAGCAGGGCTATGGTCCAGGCTTTGGCCTAGGGAGCTAGCTCATTTTCACTGCAGCTTTGCCTTCAGGGTCCAGCTTAGGTACTGAAGCCCTGTCCTCAGACCCTGTGGGGTGGGCACTAGCACTGGCCATTGAAGATCTCAGAGATTTATAACCTAGGTTCCAGTTCTAACTCTATCACCTAATAACTGACTACCCTGGGAATTTTTTTTAACGTTCTGTAACTCATTCCTCTTTCAGAAAACTAGAGAGATCTACCAAGGATATCAAGGTATCTGCACAATATAAGCAAAAACATATGTCCACACAAATACCAATATTTGTAGCACCATTATTCACAATAGCCAAGAAATGGAAATAACCCAAATATGTGCTGCAGCAGCATACTGTTCATCAATAAAAAGGAACGAAGTTCTGAAACACGCTACAACATGAATCTTGAAAATATTACGCTAAATGAAAGAAGCCAGTCACACAAGGCCACATATTATATGATTCCACTTGTGTAATGTCCAAAAAGGCAAACTCAAGAGACAAACGCAAACTCAAGAAAATAGCACAGGGGCCTCCCAAGGCGAGGGATGAAAAATGGGGACTGACTGCAAATGCACACAAATTTTTTCCTTAGAGTGATAGAAATGTTGAAATTAGGTCATTGTGATGGATATATAACTCTGTAAATATACCAAAATCCATGGAATTGTATAGTTAAAACTAGTGAATTTTATGTTTTATAAGTCATATCTCAATAAAGCTGTTCAAAAAACAAAACAACCTGGCACAAAGTGCTCAATAATTTTTTTTTGTTTTGTTTTGTTTTTATTGCTGAACCCATAGTATATGTAAGTTCCCGGGCCAGGGACTGAATCTGAGCTGCAGCTGTGAACTGCACCACAGTCGCAGCAATGCCAGATCCTTAACTCACTGCACTGGACTGGGGATCAAACCCACACTGCCACATAGACAATGCCAGATCTTTAATCCGCTGCACCGCAGCAGGAACTCCAGCTCAGTAAATCTCTGATTTTTTTTTTTTTTTTTTTTTGTCCTTTTAGGGCCAGACTCGCGGCATGTGGAGGTTCCCAGGCTAGAAGTCGAATGGGGGCTGTAGCCGCTGACCTACACTACAGCTCATGGCAACACTGGATCCTTAACTCACTGAGCGAGGCCAGGGATCAAACATGTGTCCTCATGGATACTAGTCAGATTCATTTCCACTGAGCCATGACCTGAACTCTTCTGATATATATATATATCAGAATATATATATATATATTTTTATAAATATATATAAAATATATATATATATATTTTTTATATAAAGTCTTTCTCAAGCACATAAAGGAGAGAATATTTATATTCAAAATTTCATTTTAAATTTTGATCTTTTTTTGGCCTCGCCACAGCAGTGACAACACTGGATCTTTAACCCACTGAGCCATGCTGAATCCTTGACTGCTAGATCAACAGGGAACTCCTGAAGTTCTATCATTTTGGAAAGGTTTATAAGAAGTGTAATATAAACATCATGTATTCTAACAAGGATATCAGCCTACTAGCAATAAATGCCAGCTCCTCCACAAGCCAATGCCATGTTTCATTTGCCAAAAACACTAATATTTTACTAGAAAGTCCAATTAAATGCATCTTCAGACCAGATAAATCCCCTTTAGAGACAACATGCACGATAATAACTTCTTCCATTCATCTTTTTCTTTTTTTCCGTTTAGGGCCGCACCCGTGGCATACAGAAGTTCCCAGGTTAGGGGGCGAATCAGAGCTGCAGCTACTGGCCTACACCACAGCCACTATGACAGCCAGAACTCCACATCTTCCATCTTGGGTACCTCTTAGAAGCCTGAGAGTAAACACTGTCTCTGTGTTAACACAGTCATATCTCTCACTCCTCACAATATCTGATTTCAGCCATTTTCCTTTTTTACCCATTCATTCAATAAACCTTCACTGAGCACCTACTATGTGCCCAACATTGTACTCACTGGGACTATGAAGATGAGCAAGACGAATCCATTGCCCTTAAGGGTCTTGGGATATAGCAATGGATACATTAAATTATAAAACAATTATTTATGCCACAGGTGAAAATGACATAAGGAAGGAGAGAGGAAATTTCTTGCTGGGTCAGGGAAAGCTGATAGAGGAGGGAACACTTGAGCTGGGACATGACAGGCAGACAAGATGAGGGCCAGACAGAGGTCATGAGCTGCCAAGGGATGGAATTATAAGTCAATAGGTACCTTCATGGATTCTTGTTTTGGCTCAGTGGTAACGAACCCAACTAGCATCCATGAGAAAGGGGGTTTGATCCCTGGCCTTACTCGGTGGTTTAAGGATCAAGTGTTGCCGTGAGCTGTGGTGTAGGTCACAGATGTGGCTTGGATCCCGCATTGCTGTGGCTGTGGTGTAGGCCGGTGGCTGTAGTTCGCCTTCGACCCCTAGGCCGGGAACTTCCATATGCCATTGGTGCAGCCCTAAAAAGAGAAAACAACAACAAAAACAAAAACAAAAAACTGGTACCTTCAAACGAGACCAAGTAGCTGATATGACTGCTTAGGATGAGGAGCAAAGACTGAGAAATTCTCCTGGTGAGGCAGACAAGATCTCTTCCTAAGAGAATTGGACATTATCCTGAAAATGACAGTCAAAATTTTATTATTATTTTTCAGTTTTGTGGCTTCCCCCATGACATACGGAAGTTCCTGGGCCAGGGATTGAATCCAAGCTGTGACTGTGACCTACGCCACACCTGTGGAAATGCTGGATCCTTAACCCACTGCGCTCCACGGTCAAAATTTTCAAGCAGGCTAGCATCCAATGGCAACGCCAGGATTTCCATTGAGCGAAATGGTCAAGGACTTGTCTTGAAACTGAATTGTTAGGCAGAACTCTGTTTTCACTTAGACTGGATGTTTACTTGCACTGCCTCTCTTGCTCCAAGCATCTCCTCGTCACTTCCACTGCAAGTGTCTTAATCAGAACTGAATTTTAATAAGACCACGCGGCAAGTAATAAGGAGGTTGGTTGGAGTTAGGAGAGGAGAGTGGGCTGGAAGCGAGGAAGTCAGACAAAAGAATTAATTTAGACAAGCTCCTAGGCCTCGGCCAAGGTGGAAGTGGATCTGATGGGGTAACTAATGATAGGAAGAGGGAAGGGGTGGGGCTTGAGGGAAATATTCAGCTTCTGGATTGGGGCGAAGGAGGATGTCATTAACCAAGACCAGGGAATATAGGAAAAGGAGATTTTGGGGGAAAGAAAACAAGAGCTAGAAAGGGTATTGAGGAGTTCCCACTGTGGCTCAGCGGTTATGAAACTGACTAGTATCCATGAGGACATGGGTTTGATCCCTGGTCTCATTCAGTGGGTTAAGGCTCCAGCGATGCCATGAGCTACGATGTAGGCTGGCAGCTGCAGCTCTGATTCGACCCCAGCCTGGGAACCTCCATATGCTGTGGGTGTGGCTGTGAAAAAACAAAAAGAAGAGGCAGGGGCATCGAGGTAGAGATACTCATCAGGCCTAAGTTTTACACATTTTAATGTGTACACAAATGCGTAGATCTTGTTAAAAAGGAGATTCTGATTAAGTAGATCTCAGGTCACCTGAGAGTTTGCAATGCTCCCAAGTGATGCTGAGATGCTGATCCTGACCAGCTGGCCACACTTGGAGTAGTGAGACATATCAGGTCATTGAACACAGAGTTTATATCCTATCTCAACAAATGAATTTTTATAAATCAAAACTCTGACCTTTGGTAGTTTTTGAGAAACTATTCCTATTCTTCTCACAAATTAAAACAAAAGCCAGCTTTGTTTCTGTTCCTTATCTAAGGAGATAGACTTCACCACCCATTTCCTTGGGACTGTAGCATCTCCCTGTCCTATTATTTTCCCCTTCCTCGTTGATATGAGGCTTAGCCATAGGACTTTTTTGGCTAATGGATGTGACAGTAGTGAGAGTGGGCCAGTTCCATTCATAAGCTTTAGGAACCACAGCAATCCAATTCTGCATCTTAAACTCTTCCATTAGGAGAGCACATCTAATTTTTACTACTCTTTTAGTCCAGATACAAAAATGAAGAAAATCCATGGACTATACCTAGCCTGTAGCCAGAAGCAGAGCTGCCACCAGCCTGGGACCAACATCTAAGAAGAGTAAGAGATGAAGCTCTGTTGCTTTTAGCTGCTAAGATTTTGGAGATCATCTGTTCCTGCAGTATAACCTAGCGAAAGCTAGCAAATAGATTCTCTCTGCTATTAATGAAAGAAACCAGGCTAGGAAGAAAATAGAAGATCCAAAATAAATGTTCCATTTTTTGTCATTAAATTTCCTAATAGATCCTCCTTACGGTTACCAAGAAGACATAAAGTGAGGTTGGAGGCTTGTAGTAACCCTTGAGTCTATTTGAATGCAAGTTATCAGAAAATTTAAAGACTATCAGCCTTGGATATGTCATTCTTCTTGTGAACTTGAACAAGTCACAGCCTCTCTGATATTCACTAAAATGAGGAAAGTGGAAGCATTACATGCTTTATGGGATTATACAGTGATGTGCTAGATCTGACTTGTACCAGAGTTGAATATGAATTTTTCAGCTATTTGGTGAACCAGTTGTTAAACACACTCATTATTAAAAACTGAATCACATACAGTTACAATTAAATGGTATTAAAAACAAAAGTACCTTGAGAAAGACACATGCACCCATATGCACCCCTATGTTCATTGCAGCACTATTCGCAATAGCCAAGACATGGAAACAACCTAAATGTCCATTGACAGATGAATGGATTAAGAAGAGGTGGTATATATACACAATGGAATACTGCTTAGCCATAAAAAAGAACAAAACAATGGCATTTGCAGCAACATGGATGGAACTAGAGATTTTCATACTAAATGAAGTCAAAAAGAGAAAGACAAATACCATATAATATCACATATCTGGAATCTAATATATGGCATAAATGAACATTTCCAGAGAAAAGAAACTCATGGACTTGGAGAACAGACTTGTGGTTGCCAAGGGGGAGGGCAAGGGGGAGGGAGTGGGATTGACTGGGAATCTGGGTTAATAAATGCAAACTATTGCCTTTGGAATGGATATGCAATGAGATCCTGCTATATAGCACTAGGAACTACATCTTCTCACTTATGATGAAGGATGATGGAGGATAACGTGAGAAAAAGAATGTATATATGTATGTGTGACTGGGTCACTTTGCTGTACAGAAGAAAATTGACAGAACACTGTAAACCAGCTATAACGGAAAAAATAAAAATCATTTTTAAAAAAAGTAATAAATATAAAGCACTCCTCACTTTACAAGTTCTGATACACACAGATTTTAGTTACCATAGTTTAAACACCAGTCTGTCACCAGCATGTTTGAATTTTAATTATCACAGTATATTTAATATGAATTATTGCATAAAGTACAAACTTTGCTGTTGGCGCTTCAGTCCATAAATAATGAACACATTTCATGATCAGTGACCAATCACATCACCTCTTTCAAAGACTGTTGGTGATTAATCACTGCCCATTCTATCCATCTGTTCACATAGACAGCAGAGCATGTATGCTGTGATCTTGTCTTCCTGTGATAAGCCCACATGACATTTCACAAAAGTGGATAATGGAAAGAGGGAATTGGCCAACAAAGATGAAAGTGCAGCAGAGAAACACAAAGTGATAATGCTAGAAGTCAAAGCCAAATCAAATGTAAATCGAGTCACAGAAGACCAGGCTGATTGTGAGAATGCTGACACGCTGCTGTTTGAGAGACTGTATATATAGGATCTTAGATAAACTAGCAAAGTGGTTGTGACAAAAGATAAGGTTATTCCATAGCGGAAGTGATGCCAGCAGAAGAATTGTTATCCTCTAAGAATCACCTTAAGAGGAATTCTCAGAGATATTTCATAACATTCAAAGCACAAGGGATAAAATGTTGGAAGCTGATCTAAGATTAGTGAGGAGTATGACAATTCACCAAGATATGGAAAAGATGCTTCATAATTTATACAATGAGAAGAATGTAAGCACCATTTAACTCCTGATACAGTTTCTTTCCAATGAAATAAAACTTTAATTCTCAATGTTACTAATGTCTTAAATTAGTGTACTATTATAACTATTAGCCTTAACTATATTTTCCTTCCTATGTACATTCATAACCAACAGCAAGAGAATTTGTAATGCTCTAAAAAAATATTCAAGGTCAGGAAGACAATTATAATTTTCCTCACTGATTATTTTTTTTTTTGGTGATCTCTTTATCTAAACATAATGCTTTTGAGATTGAACCGTATCTTCAGTTCGTTTTTGCTGCTGAATCCCATTGAATGGACACACAACAATTTGTTTTTCCATTCCCCTGTTGATGGACTTTTGGGTCTTTCCCAGTTATTAGCTGTCCCCCCCCCCTTTTTTTCTTTTTAGGGCTGCACTCATGGCATACGGAAGTTCCCAAGTTAGGGGCCGGATTTGGAGCTAAAGCTGCCAGCCACAGCCACAGCCACAGCCACTGGAGAGTTGAGCCCCGTCTGTGACATACACCACAGCTCACAGCAATGCTGGATCCTTAATCCACTGAGCGAAGCCAGGGATTGAACCCACATCCTCATGGATACTAGTCAGATTCATTTCCGCTGCACCACAACAGGAACTCACTCCTCACTGATTATTAAGATCACTTTGCATGGTTTCAGCCGGCATGGTCATTTTCACAGTCCCATACTACTGTCCAAAGGGACAGCTGCTTATTTTCAAAACTTACCCCTAATTATTTTACTATTATCTGTGTTCTTGAATTTTCTTATGTTTATTGTATCCATTTAATGGAAACACTATCTAATGATGCATATCTCTTCCCAACATTATGTTCAGTGACATCATGTAGGTAGCTTGAAATGCTATGCTAGGACTATTTATACAACAGAAATTGGCAAACACTACAAATTAGGGTGTAGTTTATTGTTGTGTTGCTTTTCTGGACTTAAGTGATGAAAAAAATGTCGATGCCATTAAAGTATAAGGCATATTCTTCTAGTACTTGAAAACTGTCATGAGATTGAGCTTAAAAAATCATTCACGTTGCGAATGAAGTTCCAAGGTATATCTACGTTGTTTCATTTTGGTCTTAAATATAAAAGAAAATAACAATGAACACTCAAACTGGAAGTGCACTTGTTCATCAATAACATAAGCAATTCTTTGTAAATCAAGTAGTAATAAAGCATTTATTCATAGCCTGATTTTGTCAAGTTATGACTGAATTGTAACCATTTGCCACTTTCACTGGCAAAACTCAATGAAAGTCTTTTGTGAGAATCATGAGACGATATGAAATTGGTAATACAAAGTACTGTATATTTTATCATTTATCAATTGTGTGCTATAGATTCTTGGCATTAATAAAGTTTGGGACAAACTTAGGCACGTACGTATGCATAAAACCCCCACCCCGCCTCCCACCTTGGCCAGATTAATGTTAAATATTTACCAGCACTGGGTTTAGACAATGTAGTGAGATGGAACGTCCACAAGCTTTAGGGTTAAACAGAGACTTGCATTTCAGCATTGTTTCTGTGTTGCTTTATAAGTTAGTTACTGAGCCTCTCTAAGCCTTTCCTTTCTTCTACAAAATAAAAAGATAACAGGAAACCACCGTCATGAGGAAGATAATGTACACAAATGGCTCTGATACAAACTATGTCCAAAGAGACTTACTTTTTCCGTTACCATTTCTCTCCCTGTCCAGTGGCCAGATCCTCTCAGTTTGATTGCCTTTGCAGGAGATGAAATGATTCATGCATTTCTGGACTACATGGCCGCAGAAGAATCGATGGAAAGTTGAATGTATCTCTCCTCTCGATTCCATGATAAACAACCAGTCTAAGTAGTAATTCAAGGACTCATGAGACTTAGAATCTGTCCTTATTGTTTCAGTATCCATTGACGAAAGTCAGAAACTTCTTACATTATATCAGTGTTCATGGGACATAGCCCATACTGCCCCATCTTTATTATTTTCTTTAATGTTATGGGACAAAACTAGAATGAAAAGTTATTAGAGAACTCTTTCTCCCCCTGCTGGCCATACTACAATATAGTAACAGTGAAAAGAACAAATGATCCAATGTTAAAACTTAAAGGAAACTCAAAGAATAACTACTCCAGCAAACTGGCTACACACAAACCCAACTCTGGCCTAAACATGACTTGTATTTGGCCTACACCAACTTTAAAACAAACAAAAAAATAATTTTAATTAGTTGCCAATATTTCACTGATACCCGTATTTCTGTCATCTCAAAAAACTAGAATTTGGTAGATACCGACTGTGCCATCCCACGGGCATGTCCTGCTCTCTTTGGGCTTGACAAGCCCAGTTGGCCATAGTCCCCACTCAGTCTTCTTCACTTTCTTAGAAAATCTGCCAAGCTCTTGCTGCCTTTGAGTTCGCAGCCCTAACCTCTGTCAGTTTACCAAAGAAGCTCAAACTTACTCAAAACCAAACCACCTAAATTAGTAGCAAAGCAAATAATAAAATTGGGCCTCATAAATTCCATTCAACAGATTACTGCTGATTTCATTCATTTATTTAACATATGTTTTAGTGCCTGTTATGACCAGGAACATAGTGCCAAGATGGAGCGCATGCATACAAGATAAAAATGGCCTTTGCATTCAGTTTAAGTTAGTGGGCAAAGGAGACAGATAATTACAAGAAATATGACATCAGTGATGAAAGAATACGAAGACTATGGTGTTGAGGCACCATGGTTCCTATCCTCAGTTTATCAACTCCTTCTAATTGTCATGAATATAACACAATTATTTCTATGATTTACTCTAACATGTCCTCAAATCCTAGGGTCTGCATTTATTTAACATTCACTGGGCACAAGTGCTACACAATGGGAATACAGCAGTAAATGTGGTATTGGGTGAATTTTCCCATACATGCTGTCTAAATTAAGTCACTCTCCCTTCTCCGTGGTCATCGCAATCAGTGTGCAAGATGGTTTAACAAGGTGGGCAGTAGTCACTGGGCAACAACATCTCCCTGCAGAAATAGGAGTCAGATCAATCTTGAGTAACGGCGACAGGAGATTAAAGCTAAACAGAGAAGAGACTATTCCTGGACAGCAATGCTTATGACACCATAACAGGACAGTACAATTAAAGACAAAGGAATTGTCTCTTTATCATCAGTAGTACTCGACTGGGTCCTTTGAAACCTGGGTTCCTTGGAGAAATGGCCAATTCCAGATACAAGGCAGGAAAAACACAAGATGAACCCTAGATACCTTATTGGGCCAGAAAACAAGGAAACATTCAGAGACTAATGTGGACTTGAGGACTTAAAGGACTTGAGGACTTCCAGTTGTGGCTCAGCAGAAATGAATCTGACTAGCATCCATAAGGATGCAGGTTTGATCCCTGGCCTTGCTCAGTATATTAAGGATCCGGCGTTGCTGTGAGCTGTGGTGTAGGTTGCAGCCGCGACTCAGATCTCTTGTTGCTATGGCTGTGGTGTAAGCCAGCGGCTACAGCTGATTTGACCCCTAGCCTGGGAAACTCCATATGCCGCGGGTTTGGCCCTAAAAAGACAAAAAAAAAAAAAAAAGGATTAGAGAATCATGAAGACAAATTAGCAATTTTAACTTACTGAAAAAGCAAAATCTTACCATATGGTCCAGCAATCGCACTCTTAGGCATATATCCAGACAAAAATTTCCTTGAAAAAGACACTTGTACACGCATGTTCACTGCAGCACTATTCACAATAGCCAAGACATGGACACAACCCAACTGTCCATTGACAGATGATTGGATTAGGAAGATGTGGTATATATACACGATAGAATACTATTCAGCCATAAAAAAGAATAAAATAATGTCATTTGCAGCAACATGAATGGAATTAGAGACCCTCATACCGAGTGAAGCAAATCAGAAGGAGAAAGACAGATACCATATGATATCACTTATATCTAGATTCTAATATACTGCACAAATGAACCTTTCTACAGAAAAGAAAATCATGAACTTGGAGAACAGACTTGTGGTTGCCAAGGGGGTGGGGTAGGGAGTGGGATGGTATGGGAGTCTGGGGTTAACAGTTGTAGACAATTGCCTCTGGGATGGAAAAGCAAGGAGATCCAGCTGTATAGCACTAGGAACTATGTCTAATCACTTGTTACAAATCCATATATGTATGTGTAACCGGGTCAACACATGGCGCAGTTAGAAAATTGACAGATATCTGTAAACCAGCTATAATGGAAAAATAAAAAAGAAAAAGCAAAATCTATGAATCCATAATGGTGAGAGACAGAGACACAGAGAGAAACTGGAGGGAGCACAGAAAGGCAGAAGGCCTTTTTTTAAATATAAAAATGATGCCAGATAAAGAATGTAGTAGGAATGATGAACTGAAAACCACCATTTTGCAATCCCCAGTTTACATGTATTAAGACAATAAGCATCAATGGACTCAAAGCCAATAAGCAAAACATTACTGATACTGCCACAGTACTAACCCCACAGTGACGATGGAAAATCTAGTAACCTCTTTATTCTAGTGTCATAGCTGGTAATAGACGACTTGACATTGTGTGTCTCTTAAGGTGAAGCAATAAGGTACAACTACTCCTACAATTCTTGCAAACGAGCCAACACTGAATTTATTCAAGCCACCAGACACAACTTTGTACTTTACAGAAATTCACACAATTAGCATAAAGAAACAATCAAACACAGAATGTAGGCTATTCTAGCCTGAACTATTCCAAAAAATCATAAAAAAAAGAGAAGACTCTTCTGAATTAAAAGTAGTCAGAGACATATCATAACCAAAGGCAATGGGTGAATCCTGACTGGCTCCTGGAGGGGGGCAGGGGGAGGTGGATGTGGTGTGACTGTTAAAAACATTCTTGAAACATATGGGAAAATTTGAATATGGATTGGAAACTAGATGTTATAAAATTGTTGATTTTGCTAGGTATTAAACTGTTTGTGATTAGCCGAGGAATGTTACTCTCACAAACAGATGCATGCTTGCCAAATATTTAGGGGCCAAGTGTCATGGTTACCTATAAAAGTTTCAACTTTAAAACTACGGAGATTAAAGTAACGTGGCAAGTGTTAACAACTGGTGAATCTAGGTGAAGGTTACATGTGTGTTCATTGTACTTACTTTTTTTTCAGTTTGGATTCCTTCCTAATTAAAAAAAAAGGGTTTAAATGGTTTATAGTAGGTATAAAATTTTGATGTGGTAAGAAAAGTCAATTATCTGGATTCTCTAGTCACTGAGGAAATATGCAATGTAGAATAAAGCTGTTCGCTTCTAAATTTCACATGTCAGCATTCAACATGCAAAATGATCATGTTATAAACTGAAGTATAAAATTGAAGATCTAAAATTGCTTATATTATTTTGACAACTGGAACACTTTTTGAGCTTAAAAAAATCTGTTTTTCTATATTTTCCAAGTGTAATATAATCAGGTTTTATATTTATGATTAAAAAAACTTGAACACTGACATCTTATTTTTTCATTTCAAATAACCATACTTCCATTTAGGGAAAAGTATAGATGAGATAATGCCATTAAAACAAAAAAACTGACACAGAAATTAACATGAAATGGATGACAGAGCTAATAAAAGCTAAAATATAAAACTCCTTTTTGCAACTTTGGGCTTGGCAAAAAATTTCTTAGGACATGAAGAACACAAGCCATAAAATAAGTAACTTGGACTAAATCAAAATTCAAAACCTTTGCTCTTTCAAACACCCTATGAAGAAAACAAAAGGAAAAGCCACAAACTGGGAGAAAATATTTGTAATACAAGTGCCTTGACAAAGGACTGGCATCCGTCATCTTTCCTGGACCATTTCAACAACTCCTCTTCCGGTCTTCCAGCTGCTACTCTAGCCTTGCAACCATTCTCCATGACAGCCAGCTCATGGTGTCTGGCTCCCATGAATACCTGAGGTTAAATCTAGGCTCCTTTCTTTGGCAAAAAGCCTGCATTCCCACTCGCTCTGGTTCTAGCTCTGCTCCCCACTCACAGACTTACTCTCACAAGCCACTCTCCTGTTTTGCCCATATTAAATCCCATTCCTGACTTCAAGGCTTTGTACTTGCTGCTCCCTCTAGGAGAAATACTCTTCCCCCTGCATGGCTGACTAGCATTCTTCTTGTCACAACTCAAATGTCATCTTCTCACTGTGCCATTTCCTAGCACACCCCCTCCCCATCACTTAAATCTTTATTCTACTTACCCTAACTAAACTGATTTACTTTCTTTCCCTCCCACACAAAAATCCGTAAAAGCAAAAGAATTTTCTGTTTGCCCACTGATATATGCCTAGCACATAGTGCTTGGAACATGGGAAATATTAGATGACATACCTACTAGGCAACAGGCACTGTGATAGGTGCTAGCTGAATGGTTTATATGTGTTGCTCAACGTTTTTTTAAATGTCTTTAGAAAAAAATATGTTATATTCCTAGATCCATTTAAATAGATGAGTACTTCCTAATATTTTCAAGAAGCCAATTTACCTTGCAAAATCTGGATTTCATCTATAGGTAGGATCAGTGTTTTGGGCTAAACACTCACATAATTTCGAACAACTCACATGCACAAGAATGACTAAATCAAAGAAACAAAAAGTGCAATGTGTAAGGATGTAAAGAAAGTAACTAGAACTCTCACACACTGCTGTTGAGTATAAATTACTTTAACCACTTTGGAATACTGTTTGTAATATCTAATGCTGTGACACATCTGTATCCTCCATGACTCAGCAATTCCATACCTACACATATAGCCAAAGGAAATGTGTATGTGTTCACCAAAAGATATGAACAAAAATGTTTGGAGCAGCGCTATTCCTAAAAGACAGAAACAACTCAAACGTCTATCAACAAAACAAACAAATTACTATATATGCACACAGAGGAATACTACACAGTAATGGGGATAACCGAACCACAACTACACACAGCATGGATGTATCTTACAAATAAGATGTTCAACGAAAAGAAGCCAGACATCAAAGTGCATACACATAATATACTTCAATTAAAACTTTACTGAGAGAGACTGAGAAGGTACTGGGGTGGAAAAAAAGTCAACAAGCTGTTTGCTGCAATATATATTTTTTAATTCAAAGTGAATCGACAGTAATACACCATAAATTCTTATTTTGACACTCACCAAAATAGTCACCTGGAAAACCCGCTTTTTGTGACAAAGTACAGAAGGCTTGGTCACATTTAAATCACTGAGAACTAGAGAGAAATACTATCGCAAACCGTAATAGACATTACATCCATAAAAATTTTCCCAGTCCTTATTGTAATATTGCACAGTGCAATTGCTACATGGCAAACTAGTGTAGCATAGAAGTAAAAGCAAAAACAAACAAACCAAAGAAAGAAAGCCACAAGTCTAAAATTGTTAAAACAGTTAACAGTTCAAACTTAGTAATCAAATCTATGTCATTGGGTTTATTAAAACAAATCTTTCTACACCTTGCAGTGTATGATTTAACTCTTACTTAACACAAACCAACTTTAAAATTAGTAGTAGAGATTTTTAAAATGAAAAAGTTTTGCTACTACAGTAACATATTTAAACACCCTGAAAGAAACGAACAAAATATCAGGCTATTTGATTAAAAATAATTTGCAAATTAAAGTACTATGCAAATATGCAACTTGGAAGTCATGCAGTGTTTTATTTAAGAAAGCATTAAAACCAAAGAAAACTGGTAAAAATGGTTTTAAAGTGGATATAAATCCAGATTTTTTTTGTCAATATGCTAAATTTAGACTTTAGCAGGATCTTGAGCGTTTTTTTTTTTAATGTGTTTAAAACACATAAAAAGTCCATGATTAGAATCAGTTAAGAGCAGTGTACTTAACTCAGGTATGCCTTTCTCAAACAGGACTATTATATTATGAAAACACTGACGTTTACCATTTATTGTCAATTTAACAAGACATTCCAATCTTGGAACTGAAATACAGAAAACCTAACATTTCAGGGTAGTAAACACGGCCCTGAACAAAAGAAAACCACGCGCCAGTTTTGTACCTGGTACAAACATCAATCAATCCTTTGCATTTGGTGTTTCTGAAACATCCACTGCCAACACTGATTCTTTTTCAACAAGTGAGCAGATTACCAGGAATCTGCTGGACCAGAGAAACAAAATTGAAAGGCTGTGGAGGGCAGCAAGTTTAAATAATGACTCCATAAACTTACCATCTGTAAATAACCTTTTAAATTAATCTTAAGCTACTCCTTTTATGTGTAATATATTTCTATTTCTATTTATATAAAATGCATAGAATTGATTACTAAAAACCACTGAAACTTGTGGGGAAAATTAAGTCCTTCATTTTCAGTGTGACTAAAAACGTACTGCTGGTTTTTATTTTATGATCTAATACTGTAATTCTTAAAATCAACTTCAGGCACATTTATTTCATTGATGATTATTAAATAAAACACTGCTTGTATTAATGGAGTAAAGAAAAGTTTATCCATTATTAGCTTATTGTCAATGCTGTACTAGTGGTATGCAATTCATTTATCAAAGAAACGCTGTAAATCCAAAACATTTGGAAAGTTTTACACTCAAATGCTTTGTACTGTTTATTCCAGTAAATGGTATAAGATCATATTCCAGATTTTTAAGGAAAAAAAGTTAAGTCAAGCCTGCAAGATACAGCTTTCTCAAGTGTCTACAATGCCAGTATGAAAATAAAAAATTAAGTTACATTGATACATCCAAGTTTTTTTATATGCAGTGATGAGCACAAACATTAGGAGATAAAATACTGATGCAAATAACACACCCCAAAATAACATATGCAATTATTTTCCATCATTTACAATACAGTAGTTACAATGACACTCCAAACAGAAAAGCAAAGTAAAAAAATCAAAACCCCAACTTCTATTTCATGTAATTAGACTTATACAGAAATTAGAAGGCTAAATAACAACTAGTTAATCACCTAATTCACAGCTATCTGAAGTGGCAATCGTTATATAGCAGCTTATCTATGATACATTCAAGATAAATGATACAATTTATTACTTGCCCATAAGCTAAAACACAGCCTGTTTAATACCTTCCTTTAAATTCCACCTCTACACTACAATATACTTGAGGTCTATGCAAAAAGTAGCTACCTTTTATATAGGAAATGGATGATTAAGTCTTTGGTGCTGTAAAAGCAACTTCATTTAAACATAACCACTACCACCACTGAAAAAAAAAAAAAAAAAGAGGGAAAAACCCAAGTCACACTTCCTAGGAAAAAAAGCATGTAATTTCTGTCCCTGACGGAATGTATTAAATAAGCAAACACCACCAACAAGCAAAACAAGTACTACAATGTAAAAATACTTAAAAAAAAAAACCCTCTCACATGCATAAATGAAAAATTGCACACAAAGAACTCACATCTTTTCAAGCTTCAATAGTAAATATTCCGCTACTATTTATTAAATACTGCATGGTTTGCCCAAGCTAAGATGAAACCACATCATGAATCAATGAGCATTTTGCATTTTCTTTCATCATCTACTCAAAGTCATGCCTATTGCATCTCTAAACATTTTATGAAATCCAATTATACAGCAAACACTCCCCAAATAAACTTAGATTGTATTGCAGTTTCACTTAACAGTATATAAAATGCTGTGCAGTGACAGATATCAACTATCCATTAGAGACTGACTCAGTTTTTCTGAAGCACTACTACTTGCTTGCTTTTCTTGAAGCTAGATCATTCTGAAAAATCAGACAGCAGAATTCAGCTATAGGAAACATGCTGCCCTCTGAGTAAGGAAAAAACAGCTACAACCTGAAATCATACCACACAAAACCAAAAAGGAACATTACTCTATCAAAGAAAACTAAAGAGTAGGTCTGAATTTTAAGTGCTGCAGTCCTCAACATTTATATATAGTAATAACATTAACAACCTCAAATATTTAAGGCACTATGTGTGGGAACGGTTTACAATGCAGCTGAGATTATTAGAACAACATTTAAGAGCAAAGTCTAGGCAACATTTTGCCCATGCAAAGACACATGCAAATGTAAAGAACAATAGCTCAATTTCTTAGGTAAGTGACCCAACATTTATACACTAAGACACAGATAATACAATTCACTTGTATGCTGAATTTCTGACATATGTGCATCTGTTGCTCTAAGTCTGTACACAGAATGGCTTCCCAAATATGGACGTGTCTTGCACTAGTTAGAAGGCAATTTTATAAAAAATAGCAGGAGCAAAATTGGACTTCTGCTCCCATAAGTCACCTGTCTAGAGTTACTACATAAGAAGATAACATGACCAAAGACAAGTTATACCAAATGTGCAAAACACATTAAAAGTGAGTTTTTTTTAAAGCTCAAAGTTGTTTAAATTGCACCCAAGTCTACATGATTCAAAAATAATTTTCTTGTGCCATGGCTAATATTTATTAAATACCATGTTTTATTTTTAATCAAATATTTGTATCATTGAGCTTCCTCAATATACTCTTTTGACTTTTCACATATATGGATACTGGCTGAGTTTGGTTGGACTCAATGGAAATCCAGTATATGCAGGTGATGCTGCAATGTAAGAATGTGGTGGGAAGATTGGTTTGTACTGAGTCTGATGAATGGTTGGGGATGGTAACAGACGGGGATTTATGCCCACTGGGACTTGGTGAACTATGCCACTGGGATGGGAGATATTGTAAGTTGGATGCTGTAATATAGGTCTTGAGGTACATGGAGAGGCTAAGATGTGGGCCACTGGTGCAGCACTACTGAGGGTAGCTGATGATGGGTACGGAAGTAAAGTAGGCTGTCCTCCGAGGTGCGCGTTTCCAGCCAGATGGGCATGCACGGCTGTATGACCAGGACTTCCATGAGAAAGAGTGAACGGATTACTGGTAACACTAGCAGGGATATAAGCCTGCTGTCTTCGATGTCCGAAGTTTCCATTCCACTCTTGATGCCCAGATCCAAAGTGCTGAACCTACCCAAAAACAAAACAGGAGCAAACAAAAAGACTGAATACAACACATTTTACAAGTGAAAACGAAAGAAAAAAAGGGAAATTACAAGATATTCTGTGACTGGTAACCCACAGAGGATATCTCAGACCTTAGTTTATACTGAGTACAAACAGAAGAGAAAAATATCAACTTTATTTATAAACATATATATGTATCAGCATTAACATTTTAATATGTATTACCATACATCATTATAATATTAACATTGCCACTACTGCTGCTCATACTATCACTCTTCCTACTACTGACAGCTACCACTTATGGGGCACCTACTATCTTTAAAGCTAATACTTTACATACACGACGTTATTTAACTCTAAAACAACCCCACAATATAGTTATTATTCCAGACTCGTTAAAGAGACGTGGCCAAGGTAATATACATAGAATTTGGTAAAACCAGGACTTTCTTTCCCCCCAAGTGAAACAACTGCCAAGCACAGTACTGACTAGATAGAAAGCATTCAGTAAAGGCATCTCTTGCCATCACTACAACTAACAAAAGAGAAATGTAGCCATCAGTCCACTGATGTGCATTCTGATTTAAAAGGTCTAAGAAAAAAACACACTAAATAAAATTAGTTAAGAGAACCTAAGAACATAATCTTTCTGAAGAATTCAAGTTCTATGGATAATCTGACAATCATCCCATTATGAAGTCAGTTACTCTTTAGACACTTGAGATAATGAAAAAGGAAAACAATTATTAAGATTTAATATAGTTTGAGAATCTTTTCCCTCCAATTGAAAAACTGCTGAATTTGAATCCCAAAGACTCATAAATTCACAAACATACCTGACTGAAATTCAAATGCTGCTGCTGGAATGCTGATGTCAATTTTTGCTGACGATTACCTACTGCAGAAAGCTGGTTTAATCTTCCAGGAACAGAACGTCCTTTTATTAATGGCTGGCATATAGAATCTGGCAAGAACAAGATATTAGAGTGGCTGCTTTTTCCCTGTCACATAAAAATTAGATAGGTCTTTAGATATTTTACACAATAGTGACTTGAGAACCTCAAAATTAAATAAAAACAAAAGATCTCATGGTTTCCAAGGACTGAATGATATTAAAAGATATTTCTTTTGTACAACAGAATTGGCAGGGTCAAGCTGGAAATTCATAGATGACTTTTGGCTCTGATAATCCTAAATTAAGATCTTTTAAAGGACAATCAGGGGTTTCCACTGTGGCACAGTGGATTAAGAATCCAACCACAGCGGTTCAGGTTGCTGCAGAGGCATGAATTTGATCGCCACCCAACACAGTTAAGGATCCAGAACTGCTGAAGCTATGGCGTAGGCCACAGCTGTGGCCTGGATTCAATCCGTGGCCTGGGAACTTCCAGATGCCAAGTGTGCTGCCATTAAAAAAAGGGGAGGGGAAAAAAAAGGGGGAGGCAAAATCAGAGAAATAGAGAGAACTCACTTTACCTGTGTTTGCCATATGCTCATCGGCATTTAATCTATTTTCTAGTCCCATTGGTGGCACCACCACAGTGCAAACAGCTGGTTTGGTTTCTGTGCCAGCAGAGGTTACCAGTTCTGTGTTTTGATGAGTGTCCTCCACAAAGCTGCTCTCTGCAAATGGACTGTCATGTCCTGAAGAGTCTGATGTTGGAGAGCCATCCACAGTATCACAACCGCTTTCCTGCTCTTCATCCGACATACTGGGACAAGAAAGTAGTTTTATGTACAATGTTTTTCAACGTTAAATCAAAAGTTAAATAATTTCCAGGCTCCAGCAAATTGACAAAAATCTCGTTTAACTATTCCATATCTAATTACAGCTTCTTCCTTGTCCAAAAACATTATTTCATAGATTTCCTAGACTCTCAGGTTAACTCCCTATTCAGACTGCTAACTCTAATTCTGTCTGTCTAGGAACACCTTCTTGGCTTATAATTTTCCTTCCTTTCCCTTCTCACTTGATCTTTAGTAGCAATTCATAAAATCCCATTTTATGAATTACAGAAGATTTCATCACAACACTACAAAAGAAGTACTGTTCCGGATACCTGAAAAGAAATGTACAAACATATAAGCATGCAACTTAGATATTTCTCATTAAATTCTAGTGAAATGTATGTCTTTAGTGGTTAATTTGGGTCCTTTTAACTAACCAGTTATCTGAAAGGCTTCTTCCACCTCTCTGAAGGTCTAGCCAGAGTCTCTCTCATATTTCTTTTCTCATCCTGACCCTTGGGCCCTTGCCCCCTTTCCCTTCTTGAAATTTTTACACTGTTCACTCTGTTTTTGTTTTTTAACTGGCCACATCCGCAGCATGTGGAAGTTCCCAAAACAGAGATCGAACCCACATCCTCATACTGATACTAGTCAGGTTCATAACCTGCTGAGTCACAATGGGAACTCCCAAAACATTCCTTTTTATTTGGCTGAAGTATATGCCCTTATTTTAAATCCAAGTTACAGTAGTAATCTATGGAGCTAAAGTTGAGAATACGGCTTTCTCACCCATTCAAAAACAAATGATTCCTTAAAAACCATTTATTAGTACCTCATTTTTTCTGTTCTATAATAATAAAAAAAAAATTACTACTTAAAAATCTGAGTTTATAAAAAGGTTACCTGATTCAACCACTACGATCCAGAGAAAAGCCACTGTGGTAAATTGGCAGGTACTTAATATATTGAACAACAAAACAAATCATAGGCTTTTTAGTAGACCTGTTTGTAATACACTGCTATTGAAGTTACCTGTTGGGTCTTTTGCAAGGAGATGGGCTGGACTGCCCTGAAGAGCTGGTGCTCAGAGTGCTGTCAGGACTACTTAATGAACACATCCGATCAATATTCAAAGTGTTCTGGCAAGCTTCACAATCGAGATTACCCTTACATCTAGTAAAAGAGGGAAGGAAAAAAAAAAGGTAAAAAATGAGAACATACTCCCCAAGCAGCCAAAATTTATATAATTTAGTTAAGGATATGAAACACGTAACCTTCATGAACAAACATCTAAAGCTCATAAACAAAGGAAAAATGCTATAATAATCATGCTAAATATTATTCAGCAAGTTTACACAGTTTAGGATACAGACAAACAATACATCACAAAGCTTTTCTTTGTTTTGGTACAGCACCAGAGGGCGCCATCATCACTACTGAAGGATGAAGCAAAATCGCAGGAAACTGCTTTTGGCGCTTACTCTCTGAGTGAATGTCTCTGCGATGTCTCTTCCTCATCAGTGTCGCTGCTAATGGTGATCACACTCACTGCAGGACTTGGGGAGTCGGCGATGATGATGGTTTGCCGCTGTTTATCTGAAACTGATGCATCAGAGTCCTGCCTGATTGATGTTTCACAGCAATTTCTTGCCTCTCCTTCTGAGTCATGATTGTCCTGTGTTTCAATACAACTTACATCCTCGACATCTTTTCCATTTACTATCTTTGGAGAAATAAATGCTGATTGTGGGTTACTGGTATTCTGCAATGAATTACTCCTGCAATCAAAGGAAAAACGTGTCATTTCTATAAGCAAAATGTATACACGACATTTTTCTAAGATACCCTGTTATAATGAACAATGTGAATCTTCACTTGTTCAAGATTATACATAACATACTAATATACAGATCATGAGTCTGTGATACATAAAATATCTCTAGAAATATCAACGTAGGTTGCATTTATATATATTCAAATAGTCAATTTGTTGGTATATGTGATATGTGTCTAGAATTATCTAACATTATGGGTATTAATAAATCAAAAGGGCAATAAAGACAATCTTACCAACTGAAAGCATTTATTTCCTCTCTTCCTGGCTCCCATTCCATTAGTTTTACCAAAATACCTCTGAGAAATTGAGAAGGGAGCTGGCTTAGTGCTTGTAACAAAGCTATCAAAGAGGTCATTTTGAATACAACAGAGTGACCCTATGGTGTACATGCAAAATTTATTTTAATGATTATTTTTCAAAATGCAGAGGAAAGTTAAAATATCAATACCAACCTGTTCTGGCACAGTTTATTTTTCTTGGTAGTGGCAGGCTGAGGCCAGACAACATGTGCGATGCCCACACTAATTGGCTGAGGGGCCGATAAAGTGATCTGATTGGTTAGAAGAGGCTGTGGCATCACTGAACTATAATGATTGCTGTGTGAAATCATTTTCCTAGGGAAAAAATTTTAAAAAAATTGAATCCCTACTTTACCAAGATCTATTTTGCAAACTATTCACAAAGAAGTACTCTCGTTTTTAACTTACCCCCAGTCTCCGAGCCTTTGTGAACCAGCCACACCCTCAGAAGCTAATGTAGTAGCGGCAGGAGCCATAGGCGTTACCTGCTGCCAGGCAGGCACCAGCATCTGCTGTGTTCTACCAGACCAGGTCTGCTGGAAAAAAACAAAAGAAAAACTAGTAAGTTACAAGTAACTCATCATTACTACATCTCAAAATAAAAAATGTATTAAGATGACACTAATCTGGAGTTCCCGTCGTGGCGCAGTGGTTAACGAATCTGACTAGGAACCATGAGGTTGCGGATTCGATCCCTGGCCTTGCTCAGTGGGTTAAGGGTCTGGCGTTGCTGTGAGATGTGGCGTAGGTCGCAGACGTGGCTCAGATCTGGCGTTGCTGTGGCTGTGGCGTAGGCTGGCGGCTACAGCTCCTATTAGACCCCTAGCCTGGGAACCTCCATATGCCGCGTATGTGGCCCTAGAAAAGGCAAAAAGACCAAAAAAAAAAACAAAAAAAAAGATAACACTAATCTAATAATTATGAAAGTTAAAGTCAATAATCTACAAGTATCAAATTCCCACCCAGGTCATTTTCACTGTTTCCAAGAGCACAAGCTGATATAATACCAATGGCTTAGGCCTCTACATGAGTATGGGGGGGACAGCATATGCCAAAATAGTGCATCATTTACCAACCTGAGAGAGAACTCCTGGTCGAATCTGTAGTGGCTGCACAGCTGGGGCCTGAGTTACCAGAGGAACTGTATTATCCACCCTTATTGAATAACTAGTGGGTTTACCATGTGTTGCAGGAATACCTATGAAACAGAAAAAGAATAATTCTCAAATAAAAAACTTTTCACTGAGTTAACTTATAAAACTTTTAAATGTATGAATTATGGAAAAAATCCCCTGCATAAAATTTTCATAGTACTAGTAAAGCAATCTACTGGAAAATTGAGAATCTTTATCTACCTGCGGTACAACATTCTAAAAATTATCATAAAGCTACACTTTCTACCGTTTTAAAATGCATAAATTTGAATCATTTATTACTTTTGAAACTTCCTATGCCTCTTAAAGCTTGCTATTGTAGCTTTATTTTCTCTTTCAAATAGTTCTGTCACTGATAAAAGACATGGAAAAGTGAATCTGGCTCAACATCCTTATCCTCCAGCAGGTAAACGGTTGTCTTTTCATTCAAACTTTTCACTTATGCTTCCTTCTTTAAAACTGTGATAGGATATTACACCCTGTCACCAGAGGGGGAATGTATTACAACAACACACTTTAACAGCCTTAATGGTTTACATGACTTGGTAAAATTCAGGATGGCACACTCATTTCAACCTCCAAAAGAAAAGCAAAAAAACTTTTCTGCCTAATATGATGATACAACTAAGCTCTAATCAATGTGGTTTGATTTACTAGCATTTCTTATAGGGAGCTGCTGGAACTCTAGGACAAACATGTTCCATTTTGCTTGCCCTCTAGGAAAATCAGAAAGCAGGGTCATTAACAATGTTAATTCTGTTACTATGTCTGTGTCATACATTGCAAAAGCGCCTTGCAAGTATTAAGTTTTATGGCATTAAACTTTAAGAGAGTAAAGTAGTATTACACCAACTTAGAACTTTGACTAACAAGATTTTAGGGACATCTCCCAAATCAGAAAGCTCAGTTAATAGAATAAATTCTCTATTTCATAATTCCAGTATATTGTAGCACTTACTTTAAATATGGGCTGGCAGAATAGAGATATGTTTGGATAAAAGTGATCTTGGGTGATTAGTCACAAGAAAAAAATGTAATTGTTTTCTTTTCCTACTGAAAAATAACTCAACGATTTTTATTGTACAAATACACTGTAAGTGTTAATTCTAAGCAGAATGTTAATCTTGTATTTATTTTCTTCACAGAGGCTCTTATCCTACTGCCAGGGTGTACGATCCTTAGAGCTCTCCCTAAAGAGCTACATATGAATTAAGTTTAGCAAGAATCTATGAATTATTATTATTTTTTTTGTGTGTGTCTTTTTAGGGCCACCCCTACGGCATATGGAGGTTCCCAGGCTAGGAGTCTAATCGGAGTTGTAGCCGCCGGTCTACACCACAGCCACAGCAACGCCAGATCCGAGCCGCATCTGCAACCTACACCACAGCTCACAGCAACGCCAGATCCTTAACCCACTGAACAAGGCCAGGGATTGAACCCGCAATCTCATGGTTCCTAGTCGGATTTGTTAACCGCTGTGCCACAACAGGAACTCCTACAAATTGTTTTTTAAAACTGACCTTCTTACCCTTTTGAAAAAGCATGTCTTAATCAACAAATTCTCCAAGAAATGGAATATAAGCACACTCAGGCTGTGTAGATATACTGCAGCAACAGAGAATCTCATCAGATGAAGAAGCAGAATTCACTTTGACAAGGATGAAATCACAGAGCAAATTCTTAAATTCCAACAAAAATCAGTCTGCCCTTAAATTCTCCTCATTATCGATGCCTTAAGACGAGAAGAATTTGCCTATAATCATCTCTCCTAGACAGGTCTAATGTTTTTTTCTCTGCGACATATGGAAGTTCCCAGGCTAGGAGTCAAATCGGAGCTGCAGCTGCCAGCTTATGCTACAGCCACAGCAAAGCAAGATTCACGCTCCATCTGTGACCTATATCACAGCTCACAGCAACACCAGATCCTTAACCCACTGAACAAGGCCAGAGATCAAAACTGTAACCTCATGGATACTAGTCAGATTCTTAACCCACTGAGCCACAGCGGGAACTCCACAATTTTTTTAAAAACCAACTTCAAAAGTGGGTTAAGGAGTTTCCGTTGCGGCTCAGTGGTTAATAAATCCGACTACAAACCATGAGGTTGTGGGTTTGAACCCTGGCCTTGCTCAGTGGCTTAAGGATCTGGTGTTGCCGTGAGCTGTGGTGTAGGTCACAGACATGGCTCGGATCCCATGTTGCTGTGGCTGTGGCGTCGGCCCACGACTACAGCTCCAATTAGACCCCTAGCCTGGGAAACTCTATATGCCGTGGGTGCAGCCCTAGGAAAGACAAAAAAAAAAAAAAAAAAAAAGGTGGGTTAAGATCACAATTTTCTCTATAGTTATTAGGTTGGTTAAAATTTTTACCTTTGAGTAGATTTGCTTGATACCTGGAAAGCATGATACAAAAAGCTTAATTAAAGACTGTTCTAGGAGTTCCCATTGTGGCTCAGCAGTTAGCGAACCTATTTAACATCCATGAGGACACAGGTGCGGGTTCGATCCCTGGCCTCGCTCAACGGGTTAAGGATCTGGTGTTGCCGTGAGCTGTGCTGCAGGTCGCAGATGCAGCTTGGATCTCACATTGCTGTGGCTCTGGCAATAGCCGGAAGCTACAGCTCCGACTGGACCCCTAGCCTGAGAACCTCCACACGCTGCGGGTACGGCCCTAAAAAGACCAAAAAAAAAAAAAAAAAAAAAATGACTGCTTTAGCACAACAGAGGAGAATTTTGCTGGAAGGCACTTGATTCTAAAATAGCAGTTTTCATCCAGAAAGGATGAATAACTAGGTTTTCAAATTGCCAAACAATGTCAAGTGCTTGTTTAGTCTATACAACCTCTACTCAGATTTGTTAAGTAAAAGCTTGTCGAAGTCTTTTATACTTAAAAATAGTGCAATACGAGGGATGTGGCATCTAAATATTTATACCTACATATTACATCTATAGTATCTAAGATATATGAAATTCATGATGAATCTGACACTGTAGCTTCTAAGTGAAAATTTTAAAGTGAAAGACAACAGACCAAAAATACAAACTATAATGATACCATAACTGCTACCCAATAGTCATTTTGTTTGTGTTTTTTTCTAGTTTTTTTTTTTTGTCTTTTTAGGGTCTTACCTGTGGCATGCGAAGTTCCCAGGCTGGGGGTTGAATTAGAGCTGTAGCTGCCCACCTACGCACAGCCACAGCAACACCTGATCTGACCAGCATCTGTGACCTACACCACTGTAGTTCACAGCAATGCCAGATTCTTAACCCACTAAGCGAGGCCAGGGATCGAACCTGCGTCCTTATGGATTCTACTCAGGTTTGTTACCCCTGAGCCACAACAGGAACTCTCCAATAATCATTTTAAAATGTTTCTTCAAAATGGATTGGCATACTCCATGACATAAATGGGTAAGAAGACCAATACTGGGATTTTCTACAGACGCCAAAGAAGATTACAAGGGAAACTTTCATTTCTAAGCAGATACTATATTAAAATAGGAAATAGACAACATATTATAGAGCCTACCTGTGGCTGCAACTACACCTATTAGTTCAATAAAAACATTTTGCTTCTCTCATTATTAATTCTAAAACTGTTTTTCATTTATTTTTTAATCTTTTTAGGGCCGTACCCGTGGCATATAGAGGTCTGATCAGAGCTACAGCTGCTGGCCTACTCCACAGCCACAGCAATGTCAGATCTGACATTGTGTCAAGAACAGTAGTTTTAGGAGTTCCCATTGTAGCACAGTGGAAATGAATCCGACTAAGAACCATAAGGTTGCGGATTCGATCCCTGGCCTTGCTCAGTGGGTTAAGGATCTGGCGTTGCCGTGAGCTGTGGTGAAGGTTGCAGACGCGGCTCGGATCCCACGTTGCTGTGGCTGTGGCGAAGGCTGGCGGCTACAGCTCCTGTTAGACCCCTAGCCTGGGAACCTCCATATGCCGCGGGTGCGGCTCTACATAAAAGGCAAAAAAACAAACAAAAAAAAAAAGATACCACTTAGGTAGTAACTGATTAAAAAACAAAAAAGCGGAGTTCCCTTCATGGCACAGCGGAAATGAATCCAACTAGGAACCATGAGGTTGCGGGTTCAATCCCTGGCCTCGCTCAGTGGGTTAATGATCTGGCGTTGCCGTGAGCTGTGGTGTAGGTTGCAGACATTGCTTGGATCTGGCATTGCTGTGGCTGTGGCTGAGGCTGGTGGCTGCAGCTCTGATTAGATCCCTAGGCTGGGAATCTCCATATGTCACGGCTGTGGCCCTAAAAAAAAAAGCATCAGTCTTGCATGCTCAAGTATTTAGAAGTAAAATGTCTATGACTTATTATCAACGGTATGTGTATGTAGAGTAGACAGCAGATACAACAAATATAGCAACATGCTGATAATTATTTAACCTAGGGTAGAAGGTATTATTATTCTTTGAACTTCTCTATATGTTTGACGTTTTTTATAATAAACAGTTGAAGAAAAACAGGGAAACACAACTCTCTTTAAAAGTGCTGATAATATGATATAGGTTTTTTATTATCAGAGACTAGCCACGGGTCACTGTCACAGATAACAGACCAAAGCTAGAACCAAAGTGGCTAAAGAGGTACCATGTTTTCATACCTCTCGTTACAAGCCAAGAAGGTCAACAAACATATTCTTGGTGCTGTGTTAGGCACTGTGGGGACTACTAAAATAAATACTTTAAAAAGTTGTTCACATCCTTAAATCAAATAAAAATTTCAAATAACCTTCAGAATCTAAAAATACTAGAGATGAAAATGATCAAGGTAGTATCTATTTGGTCTGTTTTCTTTGACTAAAGCTGAAATAGATAAACAGACTTGTCTGAGATAGCGAAGCAAACAGCAGAAACAGAACTAGACTCCAGGTACCCTGGCTCAGCACCGAGCGCTCTCACTTACACTACACAGCATCACCGCCACACATCAAGAGTCACTTAAGGCCCATCTGAAATCAACATTCTGATTTAAGACATGACCAAATGTTAAAGCCTAGCAAGGACAAAATGCTAGGAAAAGATAAGGGAACAAGGCCTTTATTCTAGCTATTCTAGTCTCAAGGTTCGCCACTATCACCCTTTCAGCATTAAGAAGTTCTCCGGTTTGAGAATTTATGGCCTCTTCAAAGGTTTTCAGTCACCCATTTCACTTGAGGATTTGAGCTAACATTTTTATCTAAATCAAGACAATTTGATCAAAACCAATATTTAGGAAAAAAACAAAGCAAAACTATGCTACGGGTAGAATAAGACTACAACATTTTAGGACAGAAATCCTTTGACCAAAATTTAAAGAACTGAGCTCTCTGTCACTGCAACATCTGTCCAGTGAGGATATGTAGATAGTAAGTACTTACCTAAACATCTGAAGCAGTTAGACCCAGTATAGGACAATTTCCAAATTTATTAATTTCTACTAAGGTATTTTTTCATGCTAGATTCTGTAGGAAATACAACTGTCATAAGATCCATTTTATTAGTGATGACTACAATGAAGCTCCAGTCAGGAAATGAGTATCACTGGTCTAAAGGCTACTGACCAAAAGGTGGCACTAAATGCAGCAAAATTCATGCAGTGTATTTAATGAACAGATGCCTAAATTTAAAGTGTAATTTACATAAAAGAATACCTTGAATAGCTGGGGGACAGATAATAAGTGTCTGCTGAAAAGCATCACCACAACCAAAGTGAGCAGTTCCGGCCTGCAGAGGAATTCCATGATGCACAACTGAATGAGCAGATGTGGTTAATGCCTGGAACGATCGATGTATATGGTATTCATTATCCAGAGCAGGCTTCCAGTTACTATACACATGCTGTATAAGTAGAATTCAAATGCAAATTCTAAAATCATAATTCTATGATAAAAATGGACCCAGAAATCGATTTCGCTAAAGTCTACACTCTGTAGAGCTGAGACACAGAAGGAGAGGTAGATCATAACAAAAGAATAAAAGAAAAAAAATGGATTGGAGTAGGTATGTTCCAAATTTTACCCTGAAATACTAGAAATTTAATAGAATAGACATAGCAAAATCTCATCAACACTGTAACTTTTAACTGCTGACACGGAAACTTTTGCATACTTCAAAAGCAATATGAGTAATCACTTAAAAAAAAAAAAGGAATATAAATATTAAGTTCTTACCTGACTTCTTAATGTGCCAATTTTAGTGAAATTTGCTGTCAGATTAGCAGCACTGCTTGGAGCAACTGGTCTTAAAAGTGAAGTTTTATTGTGATTACTGGTGTCACATGAATTTGGATGGGACTTACAAATATCCATAATATGAAAACAGGACTTTACACTGCAAGAGAAAAAGTGAAAGGTAATTGTAATACTATTTTTTAAATGTTTACAGTAGTTTAAAAATTAAAAATTATTTCCATGGGGGGTGGGGGGTGCACTGAGGGTTTGGGATGGAAATGCTATAAAATTTGGTTGTGATGATTTTTATACACCTATAAATGTAAAAAAATTCATTAAATAATTTTAAAAAACATTTATCCTTAAAACTGAAAAAAAAAAAGTTACTTCCAAAAGGGAAAAAAGTCTATAGCTTACACTTAATCTGCTTATTTCTGATACTACGTTTACCAGAAAATCGAATTTTAAGGCAAGTAGAAGTATATACTTATATCCGAAATATTTTTTCAAGACAGTAAAGCAATAGTAAGTGCTTTTTAGTTAGCATACTATAATTTTATGACCTCTACTCTAAATTTGCCTAAATTTCTCTATCTCTACATCCCTAAATTAATAGCACCATGCATATGGTTATCACATTATTTTCAAAGTCTTATAATACAGAGACCATAAGACATTTTTAAGTGTCAGGGCTGTGAAGGGGAGGTGGGCTTTATGAAAGTATTAATTTTAAAGGTAATTCACAATAATGAATATCAGGCTGTTCCTTTATCTCTTTCATTCAGCCTTTTTAAAATATTAAAAGAAGCTGTTTTTAAGTGATTTACTTTACTCTCTTCAGCCTATAAAAAGAGGACTGGGGCTCAAGATTTACCTAAGGTAACACTTCTGAGGCCTTCTCAATTTGTGTATACATTCTTCTCTACTAACCCATAAAAAAGCCTCCTTTCCTTTCACAACACAGAGGGAAAAGTAACTGGTGTGAAGGGCAATGGAAAATGGAGGTTTTTCTGCAGGACTCGAAACTGAAGCAAAGCTGTTAACACTCCCTGTAACTATAAATATGGCTGGTCATTAAGGTAGGAATGTCATGTAAAAAAAAAACATCATTCGGTCATTCTCAGTATGGTATTTTGGAAAAAGAACACTGAAATGTAATTTAGACTTGCATTCTAATTCTATTCTATGTGAACTTAGTCAAGTTAGCTTAACCCCTGTTTACTTATATTTAATGCAGAAATAGAATCATCTTTCTAACACACTGGTTTTTTATAGACTTAGCATTATCATTTCTCTAGGATCATTTTAGAAGATTTTAAAGTAACATACTGGTTGCTATGGGGAAAATCTAGAAGATGTTTCATATTAACAAAAGGATGGTTCAAAGTCTCAACTGGAGTAATTCTTAAATCTGCATCAATCAGCAACATTTTTTTCAACAGACTAACAAATTCTCTTCTATCAGCTTTCTCAGCCAAAAGATCACTTCCTTCCAAATCCATCACTGTGTTCACCTGCAAAATAAAAAATCAAGTCATTTAATAAAAACAAGCCATACAAGGTAGTATATGATAAAAGTCTCACAGTTAAAAAACAAAACAAACTATCACACGGGAAAGAATAAAGAACCACAATTACTTTAAAATAAGAAAGAACAATTGAGTTTAACAAATCCTCAAAAATATTTCGAGGTACCAAAGAGCATTCAAAGCAGGAAAAAATTTTTTTAACTAAACAAATATCCATTTCTAGCAAGATATAAGGAAAAGAAACATGTCTGCTAGGGTTTCCTCTTTTAAAGTAAATACTTTTTACTATGGAACAACATAATGTAAGTTAAATATTCGATAAGACCGATGCAATTTAGTTCCTGAAAACTTAGAATTAATTTTGTTTAAAAACAACAGCAACAAAGCTTAAAAATAGTGAACACTCTGTCACTTAGAAAATGATTCATGTCTTGTGGCACTCTTGGCATTCCAGTTGACCAGTGTAAGCATCTAAGATTGACAAGTGTGACTGTGGTACTCACATGCACTATATCATCCAGGCTGTTGAATATGTACTTTCTGGCTTCTTTAGACTTCATTCCTGTCTCTGTCTCATGTTCGTCCAGTGTCTTATTGAATAATAGAGAGGGAAAATAATATTTTATTATCCACTATTTGTAAATTCTTTACTTCTTCAGTCCGCCGTATTTAGTCTAATATATAACATTCTAAGGCAAGTAGGAGTTTCAAAAGGACAGCTATCAAAAATGTAATTTATTGGAGTTCCCTGTTGGCTCAAAAGGTTAAGGAGCCACTATTGTCACTGCTGTGGCTCTGGTTACTGCTGTGGCATGGATTTGATTCCTGGCCCAGGAACTTCCAAAACAACAATGTAATTTTTTTACAAGTACACAAAAAATGAGAACTTGGTTCAAGTAAAAAAATGTTACATATATAAGAAACTCCTTAACAAAATAATTATTTATAAAGTTAATCATTAAGGATTTATTGATCCTAGGAATAAGCAAGTACTTGGGTTATGCAGTAAGTGGTTATATTCAATCCCTGTCCTATAAAGCATAATAAATGTAGAATTGGGTAAGGGAGATAAACAACACAAAATGATCAATGTAAAAATTTTAAGTTAATAATTGCGTTGCCAGGTTAGAGAATGAGCTAAGGTATTCAGAAAGGACTCTCCTAATTGAGGGAGTAAGAGGGTCAAAAACAAAATTTCAAAATGAGAAAGAACGCAATAAAATAAAAACAGGCACAGAGCGCATTATCCATGCCCTGGATTTTCTAAGTATTTTTTAAATGAATTACCTTTAATCTCCAAACAGAGTGAGAGATATCTGTTTCTCTGCAAAAAAATCTTGTGGATTTTGTACCCACATTTAACAACTGTTCTCCTGGTAATCCTTGAGTCTGAGAAATGTATCGAATCTGAAAAATAAATTATAAAAGAGAAGAGTTACTCTTTTATTGCATTAAAATATTAATTGAACACCTACAATATATCAGACACTAAGCTACTAGATGTTAGGTCATGAATTAAATGATGTAGTGTATGCCCTCAAGAACTGTCTAGTGGGGAACGTACTAGTAAACAATTATAATACAGCATTGCAGGTACAATAAATGCATGCCTTATGGAAAGACAAAGAGATATGTAATATAACTGTAGTCATATAAAGTTCCGGAAGAGGTGATGCTTAAATTGGTTTGTAAAGAACAAGTAAGAGTTTGTTAGCCCCAAAGGAGTGGGGAAAATCTGACCTATTACGATTTATGCTAAGGCTATCATATGAGTACAAATGGAAAATCAAAAGAATATATCCACACATTCAGAAACTGAGGTTTTTAACGGCAAGAGAAGAAACTGAAGTAGCAGGTAAAGGGCTTTATCAACAGGTTAAGAAGTATGGATTTTACTCCAAGAGGTAATACTGGGAAACCACTGAAGAAACTGATGCAGAAAATTGACAAGTTGCTTGACTTAATGACAAGCTGACTTAAGGTGGTGAAGTAGGACTATGGGAGCAGTGGATGGGATGCATCTGCATCACTGGCATTCATATGAGTGGCTGAACATTCTCCCCCCAGAAGAAGCTCTCCCCTCCTTGGTACTTCTCTATCTCCTTACTCTGTTGAATTTTTCTCTGCTGGACTTTTTACCATCTGATATTCTGTACATTTACATCCTCTTTTTTTTTAATCCATACTGCAGCAGAATAAAGTTTCATGAGAGGAAGAACCTTTTGTTTCCTTACATGTACACCCCTGACAGATCCTAGTATACAGCTGGCCCTCAAATACTTGTTCTCCAACTCAATAACTCAGAAGCACAAGGAATAAACAAAGGGCTAACTTCTTTAAATTGTGTTTGAGAACACAGTGTTTCTTTCTTTTTTGGGGCGGAGAGGGAGGGGTGGCGCCCATGGCATGTGGAAGTTCCCAGGTCAGGGATGGAACCCCTGCCACAGTAGTGACCCAAGCTACCACAGGGAAAATGCTGGATCCGTGAATTGCTGCGACCCAAAGGAACTCCCAGTGTTCTTTTTTAAACCTCAGAAACAATTAGTTCATCTTCTCCTGCATGATCTATTCCTTTCTCTCTGTGAGATCGTTGCCTTCAATCTACAAATATGTTTAATAAAACCCAATTCCTTTAACTATTTTAAATGACTTTCTTACTCAGTTAAAAGTCTTAAGATAGTGGCCTATATTTTAACTCCCTTTCTAACTTCAACACACAACAATCAGAATTTTACTATTGGGTGTTCCCGTTGTGGCACAGCAGAAACGAATCCGACTAGGAATCACGAGTTGCAGGTTCAACCTCTGGCCTTGCTCAGTGGGTTAAGGATCCAGTGTTGCTGTGAGGCTGTGGTGTAGGTCGCAGATAAGGCTCATGTCTGGCATTGCTGTGGCTGTGCTGTAGGCCGGCAGCTGTAGCTTTGATTAGACCCCTAGCCTGGGAACCTCCACATGCCTTGGGTACGACCCTAAAAAGCAACAACAACAAAAAAGAATTTTACTATTACTCTAACAATATGATATTAAGATAAGTAATATCCTATTAATAACTGACAGAGTAATAGTCACATATTAAATCCTTATCTTTCTTCAACACTATTGGCCAATTATCTTTTTACTTAAAAACTCTTGATCTAACGTCCTTTTCCACCTCATTTTTTCCTAGTTCTCTTCCTACTTCTTGGCAGTCTTTAAATGCCTTCCTCCATTTGTAACATGGCATTGTCTTCCAGAGTGTTATCTGTCTTTCCCTCTACAAGGTCCAAGTGCCCAGAGTTTTATCTGTTTCTATATCTAAATATTTATCTCTAGAGCTGTAGATCCAACTGCTTACAGAAACTCTCCATCTGGCAGGCCTTTAGAACCTCAAAGTGAACATATCCTAAACAGATTTTTCTCTGTTAATCCTCACGCATTCTACACTTTGGTGAACACTATCACCAACTGAAATTTATGTCAGACAAGTACCTCTCTTCATCGCCCTCCTCCCAACATCTAAAACCCTAACCATTTTACCACATCAGTATTTTTCATAACTGTCCCTCTCTCCATCCCTCCTTCAGGTCTTCTTCAGTTACGAGCTATGCAATCTCACAGTTCTCTTAATTAGTCCACCTGCCTTCCTAAGGACCCCAACCACTCACCCCCAATTCATTATTCATATTGCTAAGACCAAGAAATTGCTAACAGCCATTTTGGTAAAATGCAAATCTGATTGCTACTCCCCTGTGTAAAACTACTTTATTGCCTACACAATGGATTCCAAATCTCTAATCACGGCAGAGAGGCCCTCCAGCTTTATCTCTTTCCAGTTCTTTACATGCTCCTATACTCCAGCCCCATCTAGCACCAAGCTAAACTTTGCTGAGGCTAGTTTCTCCTTCTTGATTGCTCTCCAATTTACTTATCAACGTCCCTGTCCCCCGCCCTCCTCACTGCCTTCTCTGCCACTTCACCAAATCCACGTGACAAACTTTTACTGTTCCTTCTTTAAGACCCAATTCAAGAAATTCTCCTCTGGGGGTTTCCGTTCTGGTTCAGCAATAACAAATGCAACTAGCATCCATGAGAATGCAGATTTGATCCCGGGGTTAAAGATCCAGAGTTGCCATGAGCTATAGTGTAGGTCGCAGACTCCCCTGAGTCACCGTGGCTGTGGCACAGGCTGGCACCTGGAGTTCCAATTTGACCCCTAGTCTGGGAACTTCCATATGACATGGGTGCGGCCCTAAAAAGACAAAAAAAAAAAAAAAAAAAGAGTAATTCTCCTCTGTAAAGCTATGCCTGTAATCATCTAAAACAGAGGACATCGTAAGTCAACTACATTCCAATAATAATTTTAAAAGAAAATAGAGAAAAAAAGGCAATTATCTTCCTCTGTGCTACCTTCACACCTAGAAGGTAACAATTTTAATGATTTATAACACTATATTACAATTATTTTTACATGTCAGTTGCCCATTAAGACTGTGTGTCCCCCAATTTTACATGAAATAACTAAATCTCCATCTTAGAAATTAGTTTCATTTCATTAAAGTACAGTGTCTTCCCCTCACCCCACATCCCCCAAGTGCCTGAGTTCCTTGTTTTATGGAAACAGAAAATGAAAAGTACTAAGAGCTTAGGGCCTGGGCGCTACATCAGAGTCTCTCAGGTGGTAGGAAAGGCATTCGACAACTCAATTTCAACATATACAGAGCATTTATTATGTGTCAGATGCTAAATATCTACAGAAGAAAATATGGTGCCAAACTTCAAAAAGTATTAATTGAGTAGAACAGAAAAATATTTAAGCACATAACATGCAATTAAACTAGAAGTGCCATTATGAAGACGAAAACAAAGGGCTAAATGGCACAATAGAGCAATTAATGTACCTAAGACATTGGGATGGCACTGAAAAAACAAAATGAAGTGGCAAATGAATTTGCAAGTTTATTTTTGGTCATAATGCCTGCCAGTCATTTAAAGAGAATCTGTTCTATCGGCATGCTTCTTCTGCCCCCAGTAGATGAAGGTTAAGGACCTGACTCAAAAGCAATTAATTCAGGAGTTCCTGTCATGGCTCAGTGGAAACAAATCTGATCCAGTATTGCTGTGAGCTGTGGTGTAGGTCACAGACGTGGCTTGGATCTGACATTGTGGTGGCTGTGGCATAAACTGGTGGCTACAGCTCCAGTTCAATCCCTAGCCTGAGAACCTCCATATGTCATGGGTGTGGTCCTAAAAAGACAAAAAAAAAAAAAATTAAAACAATTCATAAATTTGTCTTGGAGCCTCAACTAGAATTAAGGTAAAAAAAAATCACGTTGTCAGAAATGTGAACTATGGGAGTTCCCTTCGTGGCTCAGTGGTTGACGAATCCGACTAAGAACCATGAGGTTGCGGGTTCGATCCCTGGCCTTGCTCAGTGGGTTAAGGATCCGGCGCTGCCATGAGCTGTGGTGTAGGTTGCAGACGCGGCTCGGATCCCGCGTTGCTGTGGCTGTGGCGAAGGCCGGCAGCTACAGCTCCTGTTAGACCCTTAGCCTGGGAACCTCCACATGCCGCAGGTGCGGCTCTACATAAAAGGCAGAAAGACAAAAAAAAAAAAAAAAAAAAGAAATGTGAACTATGAAATCCTAAATATTGTTGGAGGATGAGCTGAAGGGTTATAAAGTAGAGCTAGGGTATGAGGGCCATGTTAACAAAATCTGAGTTAAGGGTGAGCAGAAATTCTGAGTAGCAAGTTAGAATCAGAACAGACAAAAGTACTTAGGGAGTTCTCTTGCAGCACTTGAAGAGCAGCTAAATTTATAGTCATGATCCAACAACAGAATGAAATTCTACCAATGCCTACTAACTCATGTAAGTGTCGCCTTGAACACCAAAGCAATTCCAACTTCAGACTTCACGAAATCTGGTCATATTAAAGCCCATTCTTGGATTCCTTTGAGAGTCAACAAACACATAAATAAATGAACTCTTATTTGAGCCAATTTGAGACGGTCTATTTGAGACCGGAATAGCCTAACAAAATAGAATTGTTTAAAGCTTCCCAACCTATCCCACCACTGGAGTTGAAATAATAAGCTTTATTGTTCTTACATAAGATATATTAATTTGATATAACCAAGTATAATAAAATTTGAATATAAATCCAGGCTTTTAGCTGTTCTGGATAAGATTTTATCTAAATTCCAACAGACATTTTGTTTGGAACAATCAACATTTATCAAGTAAATATTGTCAGTCCATCTATCTATAAAAATAGTATTTAATTTCCTAGAATATAGTATTTCCCCAGTGAATATAACTCAAATCCAGTACATATAACACTAATGAGATACGTGTCAATTAGACATAAAGGGATCCAAGCACAGTACCAACTCACAGGGCAGACTTCTCTAAACATACATAGTAAATACATTTCTGTACAAATGGAAATGATGCACATGAGAAAATATGACATGAGAAATTCTCAATATAGTCAGCAGATAGTTGTAGAATCCAAAATTCAAAGAAGAAATTGCCTTGGATTAAAAGATGATATAGGAGCTCGCTGGTGGCCTAGAAGTTAAAGCTCTGATACTGTCATTGCTGTGACTAGGGTTTGATCCCTGGCCCAGGAACTTCTGCATGCATGGACTTGGCCAATAAAAGGAAAAAAAAAAAAAGTGATACAGATGAGGCTAGAATACAAAGCTCAGAATGAAGAATTTAAATAATCTGAATGGTTTTTCCTGGTGACTCAAATTTGGCTTTTAAGTATATAATAAATATAGGTGTACTGTTAACTCTTTTTCATGTCCTTTGAAAAACCCACTATTGCATTAAAAGGTTAAATAAAGGTTAAGAAAGATGTTACAATATATTTCTTAAGAAATCTTTTAAAAAATTTATTATAGTTGATTTACAATATTCTGTCAGGTTCTGCTGCACAGCAAAGTGACCCAGTTATACATATATACACATTCCCTTTCTCATATTATCTCCCATCATGTTACAAGTGATGGGATACATAGTTTCCTGTGCTATACAGCAGGACCTCATTGCTTATCCACTCCAAATGCAATAGTTTGCATATATGAACCCCAACCTCCCAGTACATCCCATTCCTCCCCTTCCCCCTCAGCAACCACAAGTCTGTTCTCTATGTTCATGAGTTTGTTTTTGTTCTGTAGACAGGTTCATTTGTGCCATATTTTAGATTCCACAATATAAGTGATATCACATGCTATTATTTGTCTTTCTCCTTCTGACTTACTTCACTTCCATCCATGTCGCCACAAATGACATTATTTTGTTCTTTTTATGGTTGAGTAGTGTTCCGTTATGTATCTGTACCACAACTTCTTAATCCATTCAACTGTCAATGGACATTTAGGTTGTTTCCATGTCCCGGTTATTGTGAAGACTGCTGCAATTATAGGCGTGCATGTATCCTTTTGAATGAAAGTTTTGTCGGGATATATGCCAAGGAGTGGGATTGCTGGATCATATGGTAGTTCTATATTTAGGTTTCTGAGGTACCTCCATACTGTTTTCCATAGTGGTTGTACCAATTTATGTTCCTACCAACAGTGAAGGAAGGTTCTTCCCTTTTCTCCACACCCTCTCCAGCACTGGTTATTTGTAGACTTATTAATAATAACTACTCTGACCAGTATAGCTGTAGTTTTGATTTGTATTTCTCTAATAATTAGTGATGTTGATCATTCTTTCAGGTGCTTGTTGGGCATCTGAATGTCTTCTTTGGAGAAATGTCTATTTAGGTCCTCTGCCCATTTTTCAATTTTTTTTTTTTTTTTTTGCTGTTAAATTGTATAAGCTGTTTGCGTATTTTGGGATTAAGCCCTTGTCGGTTGCGTTGTTTGCATTCTCCCATTCCGTAGGTTGACTTTTTTTCCTTTTTTTAATGGTTTGCTTTGCTGGACAAAATCTTTTAAGTTTGATTAGGTCCCACTGACTTTATTTTTATTTCTATTGCCTTGGGAGACTGACCTAAGAAAACATTTGTATGGTTGATGTCAGAGAATGTTTTGCCTATGTTCTCTGCTAGGAGTTTTATGGTATCTCATGTTTAAGCGATTTTGAGTTTATTTTTGTGCATGGTGTGAGGGTGTGTTCCAGTTTCACTGACTTACATGCAGTTGTCCACTTTTCCCAGCACCACTTATTGAAGAGCCTGCCTTTTTCCCCATTTAATATTCTTGCCTTTGTGGAAGATTAATTGACCACAGGGGTATGGGTTTATTTATGGGTTCTCTATTCTGTTCCATTGGTCCACATGTCTGTTTTTATACCAATACCACACTGTCGTGATCACTATAGCTTTGTAGTATCATCTTAAGTCTGAGGAGAGTTATGCCTCCTGCTTGGTTTTTGTTCCTCAGGATTGCTTTGGCAATTCTGGGTCTTTTATGGTTCCATAAATATTTTTGGATTGTTTGCTCTAGTTCTGTGAAAAATGTCATGGGTAATTTGATAGGGATTGCATTAAATATGAATATTGTTTTGGGGAGTGTGGCCATTTTAATGACATTAATTCTTCCAATCCAGGAGCATGGAATATCTCTTCACTTCTTTGAATCCTCTTTTAATTTCCTTGATTGATGTTTTATAGTTCTCAGCATATAAGTCTTTCACCTCCTTGGTCAGATTTATTCCTAGGTGTTCAATTATTTACGGTTTGATTTCAGAAGGTATTTTTATATTCCTTTTCTAATATTTCATTGTTAGTACACAGAAACACAACTGATTTTTGAATGTTAATTCTGTATCCTGCTACTTTGCTGAATTTGTTCATCGGTTTGAGTAGTTTTTGCGTGAAGTCAGAGTTTTCTATATACAGTATCATGTCATCTGCATAGAATGACAATTTTACCTCTTCTCTTCCAATTTCGATACCTTTTATTTCTTTTGTTTGTCTAATCATTGTAGCTAGGACTTCCAATACCATGCTGAATAAAAGTGGTGACAGCAGGCATCCTTGGCTCATTCTAGATTTTAGTGGGAAGACTTCTACCTTTTCACTGTTATTATACTGGCTGTGGGTTTGCCATAAATGTCCTTTATTATGTAAAAGTATGTTCCCTCTACACCCACTTTGGTAATGGCTGTTTCCATGAATAGATGTTGGATTTTGTCAAATGCTTTTTCTGCATCTATTGAGATGATCATATGGTTTTTTACTTTTCTTTTGTTAATATGGTGTATGACGTTGATCGATTGGCTTATATTGAACCAACCTTATGAGCTTGGGATGAATCCCACTTGGTCGTGGTGTATGATCTTTTTTATGTGCTGTTGGATTCGGTTGGATAAAATTTTGTTGAGAATTTTTGCGTCTATATTCATCAAAGATATTGGCCTTGATGAATATAGAAAAACAGTTTTCTTTTTTGTTGGGTGATGGTGGCGTCACAGAATGTCTTTGGGAGTGTTCCTTCTTCTTCAACCTTTTGGATAAGTTTAAGGAGGATGGGTAATGCAGAGGAAAGATTGGTGGCTTGGAAGATATGTTTGTATGTTTGCTAGAATTTGCCTGTGAAGCCATCTGGTCCTGGACTTTTATTTGTAGGGAGTGTTATGACATATTCAATTTCACTTCTAGTGACTGGTCTGTTCAGTTGATCTATTTCTTCTTGACTCAGTTTTGGTGGGTTGTATGTCTCTAGAAAGTTGTCCACTTCTTCTAGGTTGTCAGACTTGTTGGCATACAATTGTTCACAGTATTTTCTTATGTTTTTTTTTTGTATTTCTGCAGTATCAATTGAGATTTCTCCTTTTTCATTTCTAGTTCTTTCTCTCTTCTTGGTGAGTCTGGCCAGAGGTTTGTCAATTTTGTTTACCCTTTCAAAGAACCAGCTCTTGGTTTCACTGATTTTTTTCTAATGTTTTTGAATCTCTATTTTATTGATTTCCTGCCTGACCTTCATAATTTCCTTCCTTCTCCTGACTTTAGATTTTGTTTGTTCTTCTTCTTCTAATCCTTTTAAGTTGTAGGTTAAGTTGTTGATTTGAGATTTTTCTTTCTTTTCTGAGGAAGGCCTGTATTGCTATGAACTTCCCTCTGAGCACTGCTTCTGCAGCATCCCATAGATTTTGAGTGGTTGTGTCATCACTTGTCTCGAGATACTTTTTAATTTCCCTTTTGATTTTAACCCATTGGTTTTTTAATAGCATATTGTTTAGTCTCCATGTAGTCAGTTTTTTTCTCATTACTTTTCCTGTGGTTGATTTCTAGTTTCATGCCTTTGTGGTCAGAGAAGATGCCTGAAATAATTTCTACACTTCTAAATTTGTCGAGGTTAGTTTTGTGCCCCAGTATGTGGTCAATCCTTGAGAATGTTCCATGTGCACTTGAAAAGAATGTATATTCCAATTTTTTTTGGATGTAATGTCCTGAAAATACCAATTAAGTCTAGCTGTTATACTGTGTCATTTAGGGTCTCTGTTGTTTTCCTGATTTTCTATCTAGAGGATCTGTCCATTGATGTGAATGGGATGTTAAAATCTCCTACTATTACTGTATTCACATCAATTTCTCCTTTTATGTCTGTTAGTATTTGTTACATGTATTTCGCTGCTCTTATATTAGGGGCATATATACTGACGGATATAATATCTTCTTCTTGAATGGGTCCTTTTATCATTAGTTTTTCTTTATGACCTTTATTTTAGTCTGTTTTGTCTGATAGGAGTCCTGCAACTCTCATTTTCCTGTCTTTTCCATTTGCATGAAATATCTTTTTCCATCCCCTCACTTTCAATTTATGTGTCCTTTGTCCTAAGGTGAGTCTCTTGTAAGCAGCATATTGTAGGTTCTTGTTTTTTTTATCCAGTCTGCCACTCTGTGTCTTTTGATTGAAGCATTCAGTCCATTGACATTCAAGGTAATTAAACCTTGTTTTTCAGTTTATTCTGTTTCTCCTTTGTTCCTTCCTTTCTTTGGCTGGATGCTTTCCTTTTATTTGATGCTTGTGTCCTCTTCTTTTTAGTTTTTGTGAATGTATTGTTTGGCTTTGATTTGAGGTTGCCCTTTTTTTAAAAATATGTTAACCCCTTCATATATCTGCTTGCTTTAGCCTAACAGTCATATGGGTTAAATGCATTCTAAAAAAAAGTCTAGATTTTCTTACTTTCTTTCCCCACATTTTATTATTTTGATTTTTTTTTTTCTTTTTTCAGGGCTGCACCCATGGCATATGGAGGTTCCCATGCAAGGGGTCTAATTGGAGCTGTAGCCACCAGTCTATGCCAGAGCCACAGCAACGTGGAATATGAGCCGCATCGGATATGAGCCACATCTGCGACCTACACCACAGCTCACTGCAAAACTGGATCTTTAACCCACTGATCGAGGCCAGGGATCAAACCTGCGTCCTCAGGATGTTAGTCAGGTGCATTAATTGCTGAGCCACGACAGGAACTCCTTCAAATATATTTTCAATTCCCTTTTCTTTCTCTTCTCCTTCTGGAATCCCTATTTTGTGTAGATTAGCCCACTTTATATCCCATGGATCTCTTATATTGCTTTCATGTTTTTTCATTTGGTTTTCTGTCTGCTGTCCTGATTGGGTGACTTCCATTATTCTATCTTCCAAGCCACCAATCTTTCCTCTGCATTATCCATTCTCCTCTTCAGTGACTTTAACTCAGCTTGTGTCTCTGCAAATGAATGTTCTAAATTTTCTTGGCTCCTTATATTTTCTAGTTACCTTCTAAATTATTCTGCATTATGGTTCATATCTGCTCTTAATTCCTTCACGTTCACGCTTAATTCCTTCAGTATTTTCACTATCTCTTTATTGAAGTCAGTGTCTGTTAGACTGCAGAGGTCTGTTTCATCGTTTGCGCCTTCAGGTGAATTCTGGGTTTTTTTTTTTTTTAACTAGGAATGAATGGCTCCAGAGCTTCTTCATTTTGCTTTTACTTTTTACTGTGAGTTTAGGGAAAACAACCACTTTAGTCTTGGAGGGCTATTTATATGCGAGAGCATCCCTGGGTAGTTTGCGATGGCATAACTTTTTTTTTGGCGTGAGTGCTGCTTTTGGTTTGGATGCTGGCTGTATCCTTCCTCAGTGTGTGCAAGCTGTTAGCCCCTTGATATGGGGTGTGCTGGTGTATGGCCTGTGGTTGCTTCCAGCGAGATGGAAGCAAGGGGCAGGGCTAGTAGCCAACGTCTGGTTGCTGGGCCCTTGACAGAGGCAAGGACCCACAGGGAGGTGGCACAGGCTGCACCTGGTTGCAGGGCCCTGGCAAGTGGCAGTGACCCTCAGACAAGTGTAGGCAGTGCCCAGAGCATTTGGCAGTGGCAGCAGCAGAACACGTGCGTTCCCATGGGGAGTGAGAGCAACAATGGGTGGCACTCAGTTGCAGTGCCCTCTTCTGCGCTAACCCCTGATATGACTGGGGCTGCAGGTGGTGCCTGTTCACAGATCACTCGTGGTGGCAGGCCACGCCCACCTCGAGTCTGAGATGGCTGTGGTGGTTTGCCCCCACTGCCTGTAGCCTGCACAAGAGGTGCCCTACCTCCCATAGTCCATGAAAGAGGCATCCCACTGCCTGTAGCCTATGCAACAGACACCCCATCACCCAAGAGCCCAGGCACGTACAGAGAAAGAAATTCCTAACGCAGTTTCGTCCCACTCCTCCTCTTCTTACCCTCCCCAACAATGGCACCTTGCTTCTCCTACGGACCCATACCTCCTCCCAGGTTCTCTAGGCTGTGGCACTCCACTCCTCAGCCCATGGTGCACTGTTCCCTAGCCCAGCCCATGGCGCACTGTTCCCTAGCCCCCCAGACTGTCTCTTCACAGCCAACCCTAGTCCTCTCCCCAGAACTGATCTCCAAAGCCTGAGTCTCATCACGCAGCCCCTGCCAGAGCACCTCAGGCTGTGGTGTCTGGGGGCAGTGATACTGAGTTTATACAGCTCTCTCTCTCTTCTTTGCCCTCCTCATTCCGGCTGCTGTACTTTTCTATGAGGCTTTGAGGTCACTCCATCTTGGCTGATCTCACTGTCAGTTACATGGCCTCCCAGGGTGCAGCTTCCTTTCCTCTTTCATGGCTCCCTCTGGTCATGTCTTGATTCCCTTTTTTTTTTCTCTTCTCTTTCTCCCCCTCCCCTTTCTTTTTCTTTTGTTCTACCCAGTTATATGGGGGGGGGGGGTTCTTGCACTTTTTGGAAGTTTAAGGCCTTCTGCCAGTGTTCAGTAGATGTTCTGTGCGAATCATTCTATATGTAGATAGTTTTCTTTTATGTGTTTATAGGAGAAGATGAGCACTATGTCTTACTCCTCAGCTGTCTTGATCCCGCCCATCATAGGAAGTCTCTATTTCTGTAAATGTTCCATGTGCACTTGAAAAGATGTCTTCAGCAGTTTTGTGTGTAGTATTGAGTGTAGTGCTCTATACCTGCACTAGGTCAACTCGTTTAGTCACATGTTCAAATCCTCTATATTCTTACTGATATTTTTCTATCTACTTTATCAATTACCGAAGAAAATATGTCTTAAACCTCTAATTATGATTGTGTCTATTTCTTTTTTCGGTCCTACCAATTTTAGATGTACAATTTTTTTTATGATTTTTATTTTTTTCACTATAGTTGGTTCACAGTGTTCTGTCAATTTTATACTGTACAGCAAAGTGACTTGGTCACACACACGCAAACATACACATACGCTCTTTTTCTCATATTATCCTTCATCAAAATATTTTGAAGTTGTTGCTAGAGATATAAAATACAGAATTCTTATATTCATGTTGAACTGAATTTCTAAAATAATTGGCTGAGCTTCCACTCTATTTTTATTTTATTTTTTAAGTTGAGAGTTAAGTTTTATTTGGGTAAAATTAGGACTTAAGCCCGGGAGACAGCATCTCAGGTAGCCCTGAGAAACTGCTTCCAGAAGGTGAGGATTCCACTCTTTTTAAGTAATACTGATGTATTTGCAACATAAGAACACTCCTGTTGGAGTTCCTGCTGTGGCGTAGTGGGTTAAGAATCTAACTGCAGGAGTTCCCGTCGTGGCCCAGTGATTAACGAATCCGATTAGGAACCATGAGGTGGCGGGTTTGATCCCTCGCCTTGCTCAGTGGGTTGAGGATCTGGTGTTGCCGTGAGCTGTGGTGTAGGTTGCAGACGTGGCTCCGATCCTGCGTTGCTGTGGATGTGGCGAAGGTCAGCAGCTACAGCTCCTGTTAGACCCCTAGCCTGGGAACCTCCATATGCCAAGGGTGTGGCCCTAGATAAGGCAAAAAGAAAAAAAAAGACAAAAGAATCTAACTGCAGGGAGTTCCCGTCATGATGCAGCAGAAACGAATCCAACTAGGAACCATGAGGTTGTGGGTTCAATCCCCGGCATTGCTCAGTGGGTTAAGAATCTGGCATTGCCGCGAGCTGTGGTGTAGGTTGCAGACGCAGCTTGGCTCCTGTGTTGCTGTGGCTGTGGTGTAGGCTGGGGGCTACAGCTCCGATTAGACCCCTAGCCTGGGAACCTCCATATGCCGCCGGTGTGGCCCAAAAGGACAAAAGACAAAAACAAAACAAAAAGAAACTAACTGCAGTAGCTTGGGTTGCTGCAGAAGCATGGGTTTGATCCCTGGCCCACTGCAATGGGTTAAAGGATTGGGCATTGCTGCAGTTGCAGCATATGTTCCAGGTTCAGCTCGGGTTCAATCCCTGGCACAGGAACTTCCAAATGACACAAGTGCAGCCATTTAAAAACAAACAAACAAACAAAAAACCCACTCCTGTTGTTTAAAAGCAATGTAATTGTTATTAATAAAAGCAAAACAGAAGAATGAATATCTTGTATAAAATACATTCTGAGAGATAAATATTTGTATAAAATGTCATCACAGGAGAAAGCAATTAACTAGCATGGACTGCTGCTGGCTCTTTCCCTACTCTGGAGACAGAATATCAATGGAGGTCGATGAATCTAAAACCTATATAAAGGCTGTGAAAACTGGAGTTTCCACTGTGGTACAATGGGACCAGCAGTGTCTCTGCAGTGCTAGGACAGAGGTTCAATCCCTGGCCTGGCATAGTGTGTTAAAGGATCCAGTGTTGTCACAACTGTGACTAGCATCTGATCCCTGGCCCGGGAATTCCATAAGCCATGGGGTAGCCAAAAGAGGAGGGAAAAAAAAAACCCTGCCGTGAAAACCCTCTTGATCACTAAGCAATAGGTAATTGTGAGTGGAAAGGTGGAGGTGGAGGTGGAGTGTGGAAAAGGGCCAGTGTCAAGGAGCTAGGGCAGACTAGAGCAGGGTTTCGCTGGATTCTTTTATTGCCTTCAAAATACCACTATCCATGAGGCAGTGAAGAAGGGCCCTACTGCTAATAGCATAGTTTCTGGATTCAGACTGCCTGTGTTGGATTCTTGGGCAAGTTATTAAACTTCCCCACACCTTGGCTTCCTCATCTGTAAAACCTCACAGGGCTGCTGTGGACATTTAATGAGTTAAATTGTTAAGTACTGTTCCTGGCACATAAAAGAGCTCAATAAGTATTAATCAGTAATGTTACTATTGCCCACTGTAAGGCAAAAAAATAAGTTAAAAATAAAATAGCAATGATACCTCAATTGGGTATCCCAGTATATCACAGCAGCTGATGACTAGAATAGGAAACAACAGAGAGAGGCATACCCTACTGAGAGCCCTTTCATATCCTTATTAGATGATGATAATCCAGGGAATTGAAGAAAATTTATGAAATTCAACCATATTAATAGACAAAAGTAAAAAAAAACAAAAAACTCACTACATGAACATTTTAACAGATACAAAAAAGCATTTCAGAGTCCAAAAACAATTTAGGATTTAAAAAAAAAAACTTTAAAATCAGGAATAGAAGGGACATCTCTTACCTTTTAAACACACATGTATCAAAATCTACTTAGTAAGCACTAGATTTGATAATGGGTGTATGTATAAGTCTAAGATTGGAACCAAAAACATACATTATCACTTCTATTTGCTTGCATTCATATACTTTGGAAAATAACTTTTTTTTTTTTGTCTTTTTGCCTTTTCTAGGGCCACACTTGCGGCATATGGAGGTTCCCAGGCTAGGGTCTAATCGGAGCTGTAGCCGCCAGCCTACACCACAGCCACGGCAACATGGGGTCCGAGCAGCGTCTGCAACCTATACCACAGCTCACGGCAACACCAGATCCTTAACCCACTGAGAGAAGCCAGGGATCAAATCTGAAACCTCATGGTTCCTAGTCGGATTCGTTAACCACTGAGCCACGATGGGAACTCCGAAGATAACTTTTAAAACACTGAATTGATAACTCCAACTATGATGCTATATGAGTAATATACATCCTGAAAACATTTCTAATCTGAATCAGATAACAGCTGCTCCCAGTTTAAAAAAAAAAATCTATTAATAAACTTTAGAAAAACCATATTTTGATGAGGACTTGGTCTCAAATTACTCTTGCGACTTCTAACAAGAAATTTTCCTGAGCCTCAGTTTCCTCCTTTATAAAATGGGAAGAGGTAGTAACTAGACAATCTGTAGGGTCCTTTTCAGTATCAACATAAGTTGTCCAAGACTATAACTGTAAAGCCCAAATCCAGAACACAATAGCAAATCGACCTGGAATTGCCACTAGATGGTGTCCCGTTCCAGAGTACCATGCAGGTCACCAATTGGAGTCCACAAAGCCAAAGATATGATCAGTGCATTTGACAGGTACCAGTGGCTAAGAGATTAAGGGACTCTCCAACTAGACCACTAATTCTTTCAAAACTAGTATCATCAAAGATAATGGTTGGGTTAAATGATGAAGGAAACTAGGAAGTATGGAAAAATTTAAAGAAACAGTCTTTTAAGAGGTATGCTGACCGTGGAGAGGGAAGGTAGAGAGTATTTAAAAACGCAGCTTCAAAGAGAAGTTTATGGGTGGAAAGTCATTGGAAGAGGATAAGAGTAAACAACAATAACATCTAATCTAATAATATTAGAGTTAAATAATATTAAATTAGAGTTGTATCAGAAAATTTTAGTCACCAAATTAACTACCTCTCCTATCCCTTTTGATATAGAAAGCAGTACCCTAAAAATCAGGCAGTTTGTTACAGTTATATCATGTGTGCTTTAAAATGTTCTATTTTCTATTTTATCATGCTTAATAGCTTCTAATTTAAATAAAAATATAAGCCAGACAAAATTTATGCAGCCATTGTTAATTTTGACTAACATTTTCCACTAAAATACAAGTTGAGTATGTATCTCTCTAATAAGGGAGAACTTATGAAACTCTTTCAAATAGTGAATTACTCCAAAAAAAAAAAATCTGGATATTAAAAACGAAGAAAACAGCAAACACTCCTAATAGCTTAGAGAGACTAATGAACATACCTGAAAACTACCATAAAAAGTGTGTAACAAGGTGATTTGCTGAATTCTACTAAGAGTCATTTAAATGATGTTAAGCTAGACTTTCAGCACAATCAAAACAGCTTAAAATACTAAAGAGGGTTCAGATGTCTGAGGTACTTAAGACCAAGAGAGGTTATTGGTTCAAGATCAGTAGTTAAGATGCCTTTTATTCCTTGGGAGAGGCTGAGATTTCATCCATCATCAAAGTTTGTCACTCAAAGCACTATTATTTAAATAGACACAGTACAGCCCTTTATGTAGCTATAGCCTAAAAATGATTTAAAAAATTCTACCAAGAGTTTTACAAAACTGGCTTTCAGGCCTATGGATTATGGCTTTGTTTATGCTTTGTTTATGAAAATCAAATTGTTTTCGAGATCCTGAATTTAAATTCCATAAGATCCCAGGTTTTGCTATTTTACTCCAAAAAAGTTTCCTATGTATTGTATACTGTGGGAATGCATTCCTATAAGCCTATTATTTTTCTTTACATTCTACTTACCTGGTCATACTCCAAGGCTCCTGGGTAGAGAGGCCATCCAAGGAATAATTCTGCAATCACACACCCCAATGACCACATGTCTATGGCTTCACAAAATGGCAACCCCAATATAATCTCTGGAGCTCTGAAATTAAAAACAAAAAAATATGAGTGGTTTCCTTTAAAAATTATCTGATTTCACCTGATATTCTAAGAATAGTTTGTAAAATGACAGAGGAATCACCCAGTTATAGTAACTCTTCATTTTTAAGAACTCTTTAAAACCTAGCCATAATCCTGAATGGAATTTAAAAGAGTGCTATGAATACAACATTGCTATGATAAAATACCTATACAGTGAGTTTTTTTTTTTAACATGACATTTAAAAAAAGGAAAATGTAAGAGTTCCTGCTGTGACGCAACACAATCGGTGGTGCCTGGGAAGCCCTGGGACACAGGTTCAATCCCTAGCTTGGCAGAGTGGCTTAAGGATGTGGCGTTGCTGCAGGTATGGCTTAGGTCACAACTATGGCTCAGGTCTGATCCCTGGCCCGGGAACTCCATATGCCGTGGGCGGCCAAAAAAGAGGGAATGTGGGAATTCCTGGTGGCCCAGTGGTTAAGGACTTGGCACTATCACTGCAGTGGCTTAGGTTCCATCCCTGGCCCTTCCACATGCCACGGGCAAGGCAAAAATAAATAACCATGAATCTGGGTATTATTTCAGAAGACAAAAAAAAAATACTGGGCTATTTGTTATCCAAAACAGACAAGATCAAGTTCAATACATTCTGCTTTCCAAGGCAAAGAAAGTACAAAAGAGCTTACTTATAAAACAGAAGTAAACTCACAGATTTCAAAATCAAATTTCAGGTTACCGACTCTAAGGGAAGCCATGGTGGAGGATGATAAGGGATAAACTGGGTGGATGAGTACAACATACACACACTATTGTGTATAAAATAAATAATTAATAAGGACCCACTGTATAGCACAGGGAAGTCTACTCCCTATTCCGTGATAACCTATATGTGAAAGGATGGATATATGTATGTGTATAACTGAATCATTTTGCTGTATACCTAAAACTAATATAACACTGTAAGTCAACTATACTCCAATAAAATTTTAAATAAATAAATAAAAGGCAGAAGAGTATAGGATACATCAAAACAGATAAAAAGCATTCTAGGACTTGAAGAACTTTGATTATTTTATAAATGATCAATTATGTTGCCTCTTCACATGACTTTTCCACAAGAAAATTAACATTTTAAGAGAGGCAGCACAGTTCTCTAATTCCAAAGGAATTAAACAATTATAGTTATCCTCCAACTTACAGAGAAGTTATAAGAACGGTACAATAAATACTTTCCACTAAACCACTTGAGAGTAATTTGCCAAATAACTGCATGCTTCATATTTCCTACAAACAACAGTATTCTCCTACATAGTCACAATGTAATCATCAAAATTAGGAAATAAACACCGATACTCCTGCACCATCCTAAGCCGTAGACTCCAAGTTTGGCCATTATACTGATAATGTTTTTTTATGGTAAAGGATCAAATTCCAAAGAATGCATTGTGTGATTTATTGATTTCTATTACAGCCTAGTTATTTGTAGAAATGTCCCTTGGTGTGGGTCTGACATTTCCTCATAATTAGATCCAGGTTATAAATCTTTAGAAAGAATGTTTAATAAGCGATTTTTTTTCTCAGTACATGCTATTTTGACTTGTTCCATTACTGATAATGTTCACTTTGATTACGTGATTAACATGGGTCAGGTGGATTCCTCTATCAAGTTTCTCCTTTCCCCTTTGTAATTAAGCATTTTGTGGGATTTCAATTTGAGACCGTATGAATAATCCAATTTCGATTTATTCATTTACTTACCTGTGTGAATACAGATTAATGGATTCCTATTTTATTCAATGGGTTATAATCCACTACTGCAGTTACTTATTTTGATGCTCTAATTTTCCCAGACTCAACCAGTCACAATTCCCACAATGAACTATGGGGATGGCATAGTTCCCATTATGGATCCCATTACTATTGGGATGGCACTGTTCCCAGACTCTCTCAGTATACATATTTTATACAGTTACAAAAAATAAGGCTTCTGCTAATTTCTTTTAACTAAGAGTACTGATTGTCATTATCGCCTAAGGCAGCAGTTCTCAATCTTGGCTGCACATTACAATCACTTTGTCCCGGCCACATCGCATACCCATTAAATAAAAAACTCTGGAGATGGGACACAGATATCAGCAGTTTTTAAAGCTCCCCAAGTGATTCCAATACATGGCCAATGCTAAGAACCAAAGCCCTAGACTCGAGTAGTTAAACCAATGGAAAGACTACTCATCTCCTCCCTACAGCTCTTCTGATCAGAATAAATTCAAAGGCTAATAAAAAAGTCGTCTTCTACCACAGATCTTGGACCTGTCCAGTGACTCTACTCCTGAACATCTTTGCTATAATTAACATTTAAGATTCGGTAGACTCTCTTTTGGGGGGGCCACCCCGTGACATATGGAGTTCCAGAGCCAGGGATCAGCTCCAAACCACAGGTGGGAACTAAGCTGTAGCTGCAGCAATGGTGGATCCTTAACCCACCGTGCCATGCCAGGGATTGAACCTGCATCCCAGTGCTCCCAAGACACCACCAATCTTATTGTGCCACAGTGGGAACTCTAAGACTCAGTAGACTCTTAATCTACAAGTTCTTGTTAAGAACAAGCAGGTGTCATGAGGAGATGCTATGAGGCAGAAAAGAACCCTCCCTAGTTGTAGGGAGTTCCCGTCGTGGCTCAGTGGTCAACGAATCCGACTAGAAACCATGAGGTTGCGGGTTCCACCCCTGGCCTTGCTCAGTGGGTTAAGGATCTGGCGTTGCCGTGAGCTGTGGTGTAGGTTGCAGACGCAGCTCGAATCCCATGTTGTTGTGGCTGTGGCATAGGCCGGCAGCTACAGCTCCAATTAGACCCCTAGCCTGGGAACCTCCATATCCGCGAGTGCAGCCCTAGAAAAAAAAAAAGAAAAAAAAGAAAAGGTAGTTGTAAAAGGCTTTCATTCCTTTGACAAAATTTTTAATTCAATGTGTTCGCACATAAATTTTACTCAGATAGACAGATGCTAGATTGTGTTGTTGAAAGAAGTAGGTTAGACTAAATTACTGATCTTATATCACACAAAAGAAGACAGAAGGTCTTATCCTTTTTTGCTCATTATTATGTATGCCGAATATTGCAGAGAAAATGCACTCAGTAAACATTTCTCAAATAAGTCATTTCAACACAGGTTGAATCAAACAAAGGAAAGCATCAAAATAAAATGTGGGCTTGAAACAGGTCTTGACGAACAGAAGTCTAAGCAGGAAAATGGGCACAAGAGTTTAGAAAGATTATATACTAATCCATACTTTAAAAGATTCAAAGCAAAATGCAGTTAGTTTCAAAAGTTCAAAGTAAAATAAGGTTCACTAGTTATATTTATCCCTATACTAATTTGAATTCTAAAGACTTATTAATTCTAAAAGAAGACAGAGTTTCCTGGTGGAACGTATATAAGGTTGCAGATGTGGCCAAAAAAAAAAAAAAAAAAAAGTGCTATAGCTGTGTGTCTAAGAGCTTTATGATTACTTTGAAATATTTAATATAAAAATTCTATTTTGTTTTATTTTGTTTTTTAGGGCTGCACTCATGGCATATGGAAGTTCCCAGGCTAGGGGTCGAATCCTAGCTGCAGCTGCCAGCCTACACCACAGCCATAGCAACGCGGGATCCAAATAGCGTCTGTAACCTACAACACGACTCACAGCAACGCTGGATCCAAATAGCGTCTGCAACCTACAACACGACTCACAGCAACGCTGGATCCCCGACCCACTGAGTGAGGTGAGGGATTAAATCCACATCCTTGAGGACACTAGTCGGATTCGCTTCCACTGTGCCACAAAGGGATCTTCCTTAACTGAAGACTTTATACAAATTCATTATATATTGTTGCATCGGTTTGGGTGCTCTGAGACAAGATGTGCAAGATATTTCTTGGAAGAAATGTCCATGAAGGATACAGAGAGAGGAAGCAGGAGTCGGTGAAGAGAGCCCTCAGACCTTAAGCAGTTCTGACACCTGTGAAAGAAGAGAGGCAAAGGAAAGACTGGGATAGAAAGAACCTCCGACTACAGTGATGTTGAGAAAGTCTTGGCTGGGCCAATGGGAAGTTCCAAATAGAAAATTATCTGCTAGAGCAGTTTCTCAACACACTAGAATAGCTCAGATCTAGGACCCCACTGTGTTTGGTCACTGGGAGCAGACCAGTGGAGGAGAGGCTTGTCCCTGAGCACTGATGCGTTATCTAAAGGTGCAACAGCTGGAGGCTAATGGTTAACTGTGCTCTTCAGAGGAGGTTCTCTAGAAGTGAACACAATTCCATGGCTGTCACAATTATCTTCCCAAAAGCTTTTGTATTTTACTTTATAACACATATCGTTAAGAAAATGCTAAAAATTTCTTCACCAAGTCTCATTCAAATGTGCCCAAATTCTCTCCAGTTTACCATGATATGCCATAAGATATTATCATTTTTCTATACATATCATAAGTTGGGAAAGCAGGAGTTCCCGTCGTGGCTCAGTGGTTAACGAATCCGACTAAGAACCATGAGGTTGCGGGTTCCATTCTTGGCCTTGCTCAATGGGTTAAGGATCCAGCGTTGCCGTGAGCTATGGTGTAGGTTGCAGACGCGGCTTGGATCCCATGTTGTTGTGGCTGTGGCATAGGCCGGCAGCTACAGCTCCGATTAGACCCCTAGCCTGGGAACCTCGATATCTGCAAGTGCAGCCCTAGATAAGGTAAAAAGCCAAAAAAAAAAAGTTGGGAAGCAAAATCCTAAGGATTATAATCTAAATAAAACTGCCAAAGAGGAATTCCCATCGTGGCACAGTGGAAACGAATCCGACTACGAACCATGAGGTTGTGGGTTCGATCCCTGGCCTTGCTCAGTTGGGAAGTTGGGAAGCAGGATCCGGCGTTGCTGTGAGCTGTGGTGTAGGTTGCAGTTGTGGCTCGGATCTGGTGTTGCCTGTGGCACAGGCCAGCAGTTGTAGCTCTGATTAGACCCCGAGGCCTGGGAATCTCCATATGCCTCCATATTCAGACACTCAACATATCAAATCCTAAGAATAATATTATAAGAGATAGATACCTTGGGTTATCACTGCAAATGCCATTAAACTATGAACTCGTGATGATTTCACAGCCATCAAGAAAACAGTGATTATAATATGGCTCCTAACTTTTTCAAATACAGAGACTGTAAATAGCTGGGCCAGCTTCATCATTTAGTCTGCCTAATGCTTCTCATTAAACTAACACAATGCCGATACCTTTCAGCTTCTTCAGAGTCTAATGACAGAACAACTCAGGTCTGGCCAAGTCTATAGGACCTGATAAGATAACTTCCGAAATGACTTAAGGCCAGGTTCTGATGATTCTGTCAGGTAACATCACTCAATAAGAATGAAAGGTACCGCTATCCAGGATTCTCTTGATGATACTCCTCTTCCGCATACAAGTACATAGCTACATCCTTCTCTCTGCTTTTGACAGTAAGAAGATACCAGAGAAATGCAACACAAACTTGGAAAAGGTAAATAAATGGTAAACTCAACGAAGGTAAAGTAATAAAATCAGGAGTTCCCAACGTGGCACAACGGGATTGGCGGCATCTTGGGAGTGCTGGGATGCAGGTTTGACCCCGGCCTGGCACAGTGGGTTCAAAAATCCAGCATTGCCACAGTTGCGGCCTAGGTTGCAACTGCGACTCAGCTCTGATCCCTGGCCTGGAAACTCCATAGGCCATGGGCAGCCAAAAAGTAATAATAATAATAATAGTGATAAAATCAGAACAGGCTACTCTGAAGTAGATGATGCGGAGGCATTTTTTTTAAGAGTTTTAATTAAGACATAATTCACATACCCATAAAATTCACCCATTTAAATAGTATAATTCAATGGTTTTTGCTATATTCTCAGAACTGTGGAACCATTACTGCAATCAATTTTAGAATATCTTCTTTACCACCAAAAGAAATCCTATATCCATTACCAGTCACTTACCGTTTCTCCCAAACTCCATCCCTAGGCCACTGTAAATCTGCTTTGTCTTTTTCAGACTTGCCTGTTCTGGACATTTCATACAAATGGAATCACACATGATACAGTCTCTTGTGACTAGCTTCTTTCACTTGGCATAAAGTTTTCTGGGTTCAACCATGTCGCAGTAAGTATCAATACATACTGAACAGTACTTTTATTGCTGAATAGTATTCCACTGTGGACATATCAAATTTACTTATCCATTCACCAGGAAATGGACATGAGTTGTTTCCACTTTTTGGTTATCACGAAAGATGAAAACTTAACCAAGGCAGGTCATGTCAGCTCACCAGGCTACTGAGCAAGAATATATTCCAGTACTAAAGGTCAGAGCAGAAAGGCTACACACCAAAACCAAATATGGCCTCAGACAAAACTACATACAGGAAGAAAATGCCTTTGACATATATCCAAAAGGGAAAATACACTGCTAATGTTAAAGAAACTGCTGATTTTTCTACTTTGTTCAATTCAGCAGGCTTTCTGATTAAGTTAATCTTGTGCGACCTTTTATTCAAACCTAGGACACTAATAATAATACTAACTTCTTGCCCATATACTAACAACCCAATATAAAAGAGCAAGAGCCATGGGTAAATTTCATGAGAAATTTATGCTACAGTCATACTTAAAAATCTGGGAAGACAAATCTTGGAGTCTGATAAGGAGCACTGCTTTCAAATAATGAAAATCATCTAAACAAAACTAGATTCTAAACAGTCAACAGTAATACACCTTGTGAGTTTCCTGGTGATCTAGTGGTTCAATCCCTGGTCTGGGCAGTGAGATCTTAACATCAAGCTGCTGCACACTGCAGCCACCCGCCCCCCCAAAAGCAGATACCTAGTAAGTAGTTTACCTGAGCGTCAGTATTTTCATTTTTAAATTGGGGCTTTAATGACCAAATATACTCTGAAGACTACCTGAAGGACTAAGTAAAAGAATGTGTGTAAAATATAAAGAACTATATACATTCTCCTCATCTGTTCACACTCTCATGGTCCTAATTCATAACTCCTCTCTCAAACCACCACTGCTTCCTCATCCTCATTCCTGACTATTGTTCTTGAATCTTACTTCACTGAAGGAAAAAATATATATAAATATATACATACATACACACAAAATAATTTTTTTGTCTTTTGTCTTTTTAGGGCTGTACTATGGCATACAGAGGCTCCCAGGCTAGAGGTTGAACCGGAGCTGTAGCCACTGGCCTACGCACAGCCACAGCAACATGGGATCCAAGCGGCGTCTGCGACCTGCATCACAGCTCACGCCAGCACTGGATCCTTAACCCACTGAGTGAGGCCAGGCAGAGATCGAACCCGCATCCTCATGGATACTAGTCGGGTTCGTTAACCACTGAGCCACGATGGGAACACCCACACATATATAATTTTAAGGAAACTTCTACATTCTCACCACCACATCTACTAGCCCACTTACATCTGTCAGTGCTTCTATCTAAGGCATCCATCCTCACTTATTGAAGCATATCATTTCACCACTCTCCCACTCTCGCATCACCAATCTCTCTCTCTCCATATATATTATATATAATATATACATACACACATATATACAGTGTGTGTATATGCGTGTGTGTGTGTGTGCGTATGTATATATATACACACACATCTCCCATATCTCCCATCTTAAAAAGAAGAAAAAGAAAGAAAAATAACTTTTGTTTACATACTCTCCTTGGGCCATCACCCATTTCTGTTCCCCTTTACATCAGTCCTTCTTGAAAGCATTGTTAAAATCTGCTTCCAATTCTGTCCCTGTCTTAAACTCACTCTAATCAGACTTTCATTACCCCCATCATTCCACCAAAATAGCTCTGGTTAAAGACACCATCAGCCACTCACTACATTGCCACATCCTGGCTTCTTCTGACTTGCAGTATTAGACTATGCAGTAGCAGACTATGCTCTCCTGCTTTAAACAGTCTGCGTTTGACTTCCAGGACACCACTCTGTTCTCCTCTTTACCTCACGAGGACTCTCTTCTCAGATTCCTTTTTAGTTCCATCTCATTTCCACAACCTTTAAATTCTGGGGTGTCCCAAGGCTCAGTCTTTGTATATCTTATCTACATTCACTTCCCTCAGGTGATCTCACCCAATCACGGGGCTTTAAATAGCATCTCTAGTCTGAAGACTCCTAAGTGTGTATCTCCAACTCAGACCACTCTCCCCACCTCCAGACTTACCTAGCCAACTGTCTACTCAACATCTCTGACCGTCTATTAGATATCTCAAACTGAACATGTTCAAAAAGAACTCATCATTCCCTCCAACCCACTCCTCCTCCGGCCTTCTCCATCTCAGAAAATGACTACTCTAACCTTCTAGTTTCTCAAGCCCATAATCCGGGAGAATCAAATCTATTTCTCTTACTTCCCACATCTATCAGTAAATCCTACTATCTTCAAATTAGATCCAGAATTTGACCACATTGCTCCACTTTTACTGCTATAGCCCCAATCCAAGCCACCAGCATCTCTCACTGCGAGAGCTTCCCAACTGTTCTTGCCTCTGACCTGTCCTCTACCATCTACTCTTAATTTCGCAGCCAGAGTGATCTACTTAATACACAAGTCAGGTCATGTCACTCTTCTCAAAATCTCCAATGGCTCCTATCTCAGAGTAAAGTCAAATTCCTTACAACGGCCTTCAAGGTCATACATGATCCAACCCTCAGCTGTATCTACACTTCCTACCATTATCCCACTGGTTTGCTCTGATCTACCTACACTGGTCTCCATGATGTTTCTAAACATAGTTGCTGCCTCAAAACCTTTACATTTATTTAGGGAGAACAAGGTTCCAGGTAGAGGGAACAGCACAACTTGATCCCTTCACTCTTACTTTGTGTTTCTGCTCAAAAATCATCTTATTAGAAAGGCCTTCCCTGACCACCTGAAGGTAAGCCCTCACCAGCATATACACTTATCTTTCCTCTTTTATCCTGCTTCACTGTTCTCTGTACCACTTGCCACCAACTCATATGCATGTTTGATTATCTATTTTCCCCTTTCCCCACTAGAACAAATTTTATGAGGGCATGAACTTAAATTCTTTCAATGGTATATTCCCAGCACTGAGAATACTGCCCAGCATATGGTAGCCACTTAATCATTAATTTGTTCAATGCACTGATCAACCAACAGAAGCTGTTAGCTTTCTGCTAAGAATATCTTTGTTCAGAGTTCCCATGGTGGCTCAGTGGAAACAAACCTGACTAGCATCCATGAGGACATAGGTTTGATCCCTGGACTCACTCAGTGAGTTGAGGATCTAGTGTGCCATGAGCTGTGGTGTAGGTCTCAGACACGGCTTGGATCCAGCATTGCAATGGCTACAGCTCCAATCTGACCCCTAGCCTGGGAACCTCCATAGGCCAAAGGAGCGGCCATTAAAAAAAAAGAAAAGAATATCTTTGTTAAATCAAAGACATAAGCCAAACAGGTATCAACCAAGAAACTTACATCCACTTTGCATTTGGGTAACTGAAATGTTTTTTACTATATAATAAAAATAAATACCATTAACTGAGCTTTAACAATGGGCCAGACATCACAAAAATAACTTAACACATTATCTCATTTAAAGAAAATGTTCTAAAAACAGATTTCTGCATTGTTCTTCTGTTTGGAAATCAAAAATGTTGGTAAACAAAATGTTCCATGTAAAACAGAAGAACCGCTCAATTGAGTACAGCCAGCCCACAGAATCACGAGAAATAAATCGTTTTTGAACCAAATATGTTTTGGAGTTGTCACAGATCAACAGATAAATAGTACACCACTTAAAGTTACCCAAAAAGTTATGGAATTGAGATATCAAATGCTTAATTCCAAAAGCCTTTCTCTATTCCATACCACCACAATCCTAAAATTCTGTGACTGAAAAAAAAAAAAACACACAGAAAGCCAAACTAACAGAAAACCTAGAAACTGACACCAAAGTTATTTTTAGCAATTCAATTAACGTATCTAGAAAATACTAACTGTTCTAAGTTTTCTAATAGTTTCATGCCTTTTTTGATTAATTGGTCTTTAGCCTTCTCAGACAATCAAGTGAAAAAAGAATTCTGCTGCCATTTTAAAAAATTTTATTGAATTATAGTTGATTTGCAATGTTGTGTAAGTTTCTGCTGCATTGCAAAGTCATTCAGTTATATGTATTCTTTTTCATATTCTTTTCCATTATGGTTTATCACAGGATATTGAATATAGTTCCCTGTTCTATATAGTAAGGACCTTGTTGTTTATCCATTCTATATATAATTGCACCCGTTAATCCCAACCTTCCAATCCTTCCCTCCCTGACCTGCCCTCCCCCATGGCAAACAAAAGTCTGTTTTTATGTCTGTATCTTTCTGCTTCGTAGCTATGTTCATTTTGTGTTGTATTTCAGATTTTATGTATAAGTGACACCATATGGTATTTGTGTTTTTCCTTCTTAGTCTGATCATCTCTAGGTCCATCCATGTAGCTACAAATGGCATTCTTTCATTTTTTTTTTATGTCTAATATCCCATTGTATCTATATATACCACATCTTTATCCATTCATCTGTCGATGGACAATTAAGTTGCTTCCATGTCTTGGCTATTTTAAATAGTGCTGCTATGAACACAGGGGTATGTGTATCTTTCGAATTATAGTTTTGACTGGATATATGCTCACAAGTGGGATTGCTGGATCATCTGGCAACTCTTATTTTTAGTATTTTGAGGAACCTCTATACTGTTCTCCATAGTGGCTGCACTAACTCACATTGTCACCAAGAGTGTAGAAGGGTTCCCTTTTCCCCACACCCCCCTCCAGCATTTGTAACTTGCAGACTTTTTAAGGATGGCTATTCTGACCGGTGTGAGGTGGCACCTCATTGTTTGCTGCTATCTTTTAAATCTATTTTTCATTTCGTGTAAGTCCTTTAAAATATACATAACAACAGTAACATCAAGCAGTGAGTTCCATGAATCAGGCAACGCTCTAAGCACTTTATAAATATTAACATGTTTGATATTCATACCAATCCTTTTAAGAGATAAAGAAACAGACACAAGGATAAGTAACTTGCCTGAGGGTCAGAAAGCTAGTATGAAATGCAGCTAGGACTCAAAGCCAAGTTTTATGGCTTCAGGATCCATGCTTTTAGCTACTACAGCAGAAGATAAATCCCTAGAATTTATCCTAGGAATTAGTAAAACTATCAAGACCTTTATCTTACTGGAAGTCCTCTCACTAAGATGCTGTACTCATCATTAATGTGTTCTTTTCTCTTTCAACATATCACCTTTGATTTTTGGACTAACCAGGAATATAAATATACTTATGTTAAAAGAACCATACTTGGAGTTCCCGTTGTGGCTCAGTGGTTAACGAATCCTACTAGGAACCATGAAGTTGCGGGTTCGATCCCTGGCCTTGCTCAGTGAGTTAAGGATCCGGCATTGCCGTGGTGAAGTTTGCAGATGCGGCTCGGATCCCGCGTTGCTGTGGCTGTGGCGAAGGCCGGCAACTACAGCTCCTGTTAGACCCCTAGGCTGGGAACCTCCACATGCCATGGGTGTGGTCCTAGATAAGGAAAAAAAAAAAAAGAACCATACTTAACATTTTATTAAGTCCTTTTCCTGATCTTTAAGTATTTACTCATCTTAAACATAAGTAATCTTTCATATTAAATATATATACACAGATATCTGCTCAGTTAAAATTAAGACTGATTTTGGAAGTTCCCTTGAGATACAGCAGGTTAAGGATCTGCATTGTCAGTGCAGCGGCTCAGGTCCCTGCTGTGGCACAAATTCGATGCCCGGTCCGGAAACTTACGCATGTCTCAGACACAACCCCACCCTCCAAAAAAAGAAGGAGGATGAGGAGGAGAAGGAGGTTAAACATTATGTTCCAAAGATGATTACAATAGGAGTTCCCTTCGTGGCTCAGTGGTTAACAAATCCGACTAAGAACCATGAAGTTACAAGTTCAGTCCCTGGCCTTGCTCAGCGGGTTAAGGATCCGGCGTTGCCGTGAGCTGTGGTGTAGGTCGCAGACGCGGCTCGGATCCCGCGTTGCTGTGGCTGTGGCAAAGGCCGGCAGCTACAGCTCCTGTCAGACCCCTAGCCTGGGAACCTCCATATGCCGCGGGTGCGGCTCTACATAAAGTCAAAAAGACAAAAAAAAAAAAAAAAGAGAGAGAGAGAGAGAAAGAAACAAAGATGATTACAATAACCACTTACAAAGGCAATTAGGAAATGAGCTCAACAGTGCATGTGACCATCTACTAGCCAGTAGGTGCGATTACTAAAACATATAACATCATGCACTCAATGAATTCTTAAAGGCAAAGCCCTATACTTAGCAAAAGACAGCAGACTAAAGTGGTAATAAAATACAGGCACTGATAAACATGTGTTTAGATAAGCACAGCAAATCTGGCAGAGGATACACACCCAAATTTGATCAGCAATTATCTCTGAGGAATCAACATGGCAAGAAAAGTATAAATTTCCACAATATTTGTTTCTAAAACAAGCACCTCATACAATCAAAGGTTAACTCTTAAAAACTCTCAGGAGCTCTCCTGTGGCACAGTGGGCTAAGGATGCAGCCTTGTCACCACTGCGGCTTGGGTCACTGCTGTGACATGGGTTCATTTCCTGGCCCGGAACTTCCACATGCCATGGGTGTGGACCAAAAAAAAAAAAAAAAAAAAAAATTTGTCAGTCACCTAAATTTTATAGGAATTTCATGTTTTCTTCTAATATTACTATCATCAAAGCAGTGTTTCCTTTTATTCTAAGGAACAACTTTCTGCTGAGAATCTTTGATGCTGAGAATGCACTGCCTCAGGAGAGAAGGACACCAGAGGTGACCCTGAGAGGCTCTACCACTGCCTGCAGGGACACCTGGAAGGAGACTCATCTGAGCACAGGAGAACATGCACTGGAAGACCAGCAGGAATCTTCCAAATCATAATGCAACTACCATTTATGAGAGGATGAAAGAACATTTGTACAAATGGAATTTAACAGAAGGATGAATTTTAAAATATACGAGGGCGTTTATTTCTAGTGTACTAAGCACTCATTTCAATATCCTACAGAATGGTGCTTTTTTAAAACAATCAACACCTCAACACTCTCAGAAAAGCAAATAAATTTCTAAAGAGCCAATGAATCACTTTCAGAAATACTTTCCTTTTGAAGTTATATTTTTAATATGATAAACTTGTTGCTATAGGCAATAAGATCACTACAGAATACTGGAAATTCACAATAGCTGTTGAAATGTAATCAAAGCGTGGCTCTTAGACACTCATATTCAAATGTAGCTTGAGTTTAAGCTAAAAATACCACAATTAAAAATATCGTTATTGTAAGGCCACTTAATCTTTTAAGCATGCTGCGCAATAATGCAGATCAAAGTGCCAAGTACAAAGGACTACAGAAACAATATTTTCAAAGTTTGTTAAATGTAAAATCTGAGAGGTAGAGTATAGGAGATAGCAAATATTTAACAGTCACTACCAATGTGCCAGATGTGTAACTTAAGAGCCCAGTGGCCCCCAAAACAGATACATTAATAATCTGCACATCCATGGTTGACCAACAGCTAATATTTTGTAAAGACAGGAATCAGAAATTTCTTTCTTTTATAGACAATACTATTTAACTTCATGTTTTATCTACCAAGAACAGTTGCAAGATCTCAAAGTTCCACTTTTGGAAGAGAAAATTAAGAGACAAAATTGTTATAACATCTATCGAGAAAGGAGTTTCCACTGTGGCAAAACAGGATGGGTGGTGCTTCTGAGATGCCAAGACCTACGTTCGATCCTCAGCCCAGCACGGTAGATTAAAGGGTCTGGTGTTGCCACAGCTGCGACTCTGGATCTGATCCCTGGCCCATGAACTCCATATGCCAAGGGGCGGCCAAAAAGAAATTTTAAAAAGCGAAGAGGAGCTGAATTGGTGGGAGAATATGAACAATATCTATGGAAATTAAAGGAAAAACATGTCAGCAACTGAAGTTGAATACATGTTGGTTTATACACTACTGAATGCAGAAAAGTCAACGTAACTTTATCACAGATCATATAAAAGACTATTATTACTATCTTACATTTGTATTGCATTTGTATTTTACAACCCTTTCAAACGTTTTGTTCCATGAAATAACAAGATAAATGCTGTAATCTCTATTCTATAGGTGATTAGGAGGAAAGTACAAAACAATCCAAGTTTTCTTAATTTATTTGATGATACATTTAAAATTATAACATATCATCAGCAGATGTCAAATCATCAGTAGATGTCAACAGAAGTTCATAATTTATAAAGTGTGTTTAAACTAAATCAGACAACAAAAATGGTTTACAATAAATGATTCAATTTTGTAACTATAATTACTGAAAACAACAAAAAGTTTATTGAGTTCTAATGAGGGGTCAGATTCTGACCTAAATGTTTTGTGTTCATTATCTCATTAAATCCTAACAAAATCCTCTGAGGTAGGCAATTTATTATTCTACTGTAGCCATGAGGAAACTAAAGCACAGAAGTAACTTTCTAAGATCTCTCAGTATGGAGGTGGGCTTATAAACAAAACTACACATTGTCAGTAAAACCTAAGCTCCTCAACACCATGTAGATAAATCATTTTATGAACTATTGCAAATGCATTATTAAATCATAAGACCACATACCTATGGATTAACAAGTAGGTAGAAGATTAGGCATTGATTCACCAAGTGATCTCTTATACAACCTGGTGATGCTCTGGAGCATGCCATTTCTTAAAGATGAAATTCTTAAATTTCACTTAACAACTTAATAAATACATTAGTGTTTTTCTCATACTTTTTCTTACAAATTTTTATGTCGACATACTTTTATTTTATTTTTTTGTCTTTTGTCCTTTTAGGGCCGCACCCGCGGTATATGGACGTTCCCAGGCTAGGGGTTTAATCGGAGCTGTAGCCCGCCGGCCCGACGCCACAGCCACAGCAACACGGGATCCGAGCCGCGCCTGCAATCTGCACCACAGCTCACGGAAACGCCAGATCCTCAACCCACTGAGCAAGGCCAGGGATCGAACCCACAACCTCATGGTTTGTAGTCGGATTCGTTTCTGCTGCGCCACGACGGGAATTTTTTTTTTTTTTTGGTATGTTGACATACTTTTAGATTTATTAAAAAAAAAAAGTTGCAAAAATAATACAAAGAATTCTTACATGCCCTCAACCAGATCTCCCAAAGGTAAACATTTTGCCACATTTTTATTATCCTCTCTTTGTTTTAATTTTATGGCCTCCACCACAGCATACGAAGTTCCAGGGCCAAGGCACTGAATCCATGCCACAGTTGTGACCTACACCTCAGCTGCAGCAACACTGATACTTAACCCATTGCGTCGGGCCAGAGATCAAACCCACACCTCGGCAGCAACCTGAGCTGCTGCAATCAGATTCTTAATGCACAGAGCCATGGCAGAAACTCCCTATCCTTTCTTTTATATATACACACACAAATATAATTTTTATAAAGCATTTGACAGTTAAGATGTAGACACTGTATCCCTTTACCCTTAAATACTTCATTGAGTATGTACTTCTGAAAAACAAGGGGAGTCTCTTACACAGTTACAGTATATTTGACAAAATCAGGAAATTAGTACTAATGTGCTACTATTATTCAGCTTTTGCCAACTGTCTTCTTTTATAACGATTTAAAAAAATAAAATAAAATCCCAGACCCATGTCTCTTTAGTTCCCTCTATCTGGAATGGCTCCTCAGCATTTTTGTGGTTCTCATGAAACTACCATTTTCGAAGAACACAAACTAGTTATTTTGCAGAATGTCCCTCAATGTGTGTTTATTTAATGTCTTCTCATAAGAAGGTTCAAGTTTCATAAGAAGGTTCAAGTTATCTGCTTTCAGCAGGAATACCACAGGAGTGATGCTTAAAGTCCAGTGCTTAAAAAAAAAAAAAAGCAAACAACAAACAAAAAGCTACACCCTAATAGGAACTATAATCAAATGCAAAGAAACAAAAGAAGGAAAAACCAATAAAGGCAGCCCCACAGTTATCCAATTACTGAAATAATAATGGGGACTTTAAAATTTTAAACAATAAAAATGTTCAAGGGAATGAATGAAACGACAGGAAAATAATATCAGAAAAGTGGAATCCATTTGTTAAAAAGAACAAATTCTTTTTTTTTTTTTAAGGGCTACAGAAGCATATAGAGGTTCCCAGGCTAGGAGTCAAATCAGAGCTGCAGCTTGCAGCCACAGCAATGCCAGATCCAAGCCACATCTGTGACCTACAACACAGCTCATGGCAATGACGCATCCTTATGAGCAAGGCCAGGGATCAAACCTGCGTCCCCATGGATATTAGTCAGATTTGTTTCCACTGAGCCACAATGGGAACTCCCTAAAACAACAAATTCTTGATTGCACCATTCACTCACTAAAAGGAACCAAGGCCCCTTGGAGAAATGGCTGACTCTAGAAATGAGGCTGAGAAAGTACAAGGTAGGCCTGGAAATCTTCTTGTGCCAGAAAAATTACTCAGTAATAAAAAGAAATGATCTGATACAAACAAAAATACCAATAAATCACAGAATCCTATGTTGAGAGAAATAAGCCTTAGACAAAAGGTTTGTTCCATCAATATGAAGTTCTAAAACAGAAAAAACTAATTAATTTGTGGTGAAAAAACTCAGTTCAATCGATACATATGAAAGGGCTGAGATGTGCCATCTGCAGCAACATTGATGGAATTAGAGACTCTCATACTGAGTGAAGTCAGAAAGAGAAAGACAAACACCGTATGATATCACTTATACCTGGAATCTAATATACTGTACAAATGAACCTTTCCATAGAAAACAAAATCAGGGACTTGGAGAACAGACTTGTGGTTGCCAAGGGGGAGGCAATGGGATGGTCTGGGAATCCGGGGTTAATAGATGTAGACTATTTCCTATGGGATAGAAAAGCAAGGAGATCCTGCTGTATAGCACCAGGAACTGTGTCTAAACACTTGCGACGAATCTATATATGTATACTTAACTGGGTCACCACACTGTACAGCTGAAAAAATTGACAGAAAACTGTAAACCAGATATAAGGGAAAAATAAAAATCATAATATTAAAAAAATAAAATAAAGAAAGGGCTGAGATGGAGGGATAGCGAGTGAAGAATGGAAAGAGACACGAGGTAACTTTCTAGGGTGATGGTAATGTTTTATGTCTTGACAGGAACTTTACAGGATTACACAGGTGTATGCATTTGTCAAACTCACTGAATGGTATAGAGCTTAAGATCTGTGCATTCCTGAAGTTCCCACCGTGGACAGTGGGTTAAGAATCCAACTGTAGTGGCTTGGGTCACTACAGAGGCGCAGGTTCAATCCCCAGTCCAGCACAGTGTGTTAAAGGATCTGGCATTGCCACAGCTGTGGATCAGGTCGCAGATGAGGCTAGGATTCAATCCCTGGCCCAAGAACTTCCATATACTGCAAGTGCAGCTTTGTGAATTTCCCTGTATGTAAAATGTGCTTCCAAAAAAGAACTATAAATAAATATTGAGCTATTTTATGAGAGACATGCCTAAGTGTTTAGTTGCACAGTGTGCTGACATCTGTAACTTATCTGGAACTGCCTCATGAAATAAAAAATGATCAGTGGATAAGGATATCTATGATAAAGCCAGTGTAGCAAAATGTTAATTATAAAATTCAGGTAGTGGGTATATGCATGTTTACTGTCAATCTTTTCAAGTTATTTGTAAGTTTGAAAAGTTTCACAGTAAAATATGGGGCAGGAGATTTAAACTTGAAGCCAAATAGAATTTAGTTCACACACACACACACACACACACACACACACACACACACACACACACAGTCAACTGCTTAAACCAAATATAAAGAAAAAACCTTAAATGCACCCAGAGTTGGGCGAGGAGGACATATTATCATAAAAGGACCAAGTTTTCTATAGATATAATGAACAAGAAAATATAAAAACATCTTTAAAGACCTGAAAGAAAATAACTCCCCAAGCATTTCAAAAAAATGAATGTATTTTTTGCACAATTAACACATTCTAAAATTCATCTAGAAATCCAAAGCACCAGAAAGAGTCCTTTGAAAAACATGTTGCAGGATGTATATGATCAATTATGGTAATGATACTGTGATGCTGGTGTAGGAATAAACAAAAGAATAGAGCAAAGAGTCCCAAAAAAGAGCCATACATGTACGGTCACCTGATATATGACAAAATTGTCCCTGCCATGCAGTGGAATAATAACTTGGGATATCTATGTGGAGAAAAATGTACCTTATTCCTTACCTCAGACTACACACAAAAATTAATCCCCAATGGATGCCAGAGCTAAATATAAAACGTAAAACAATAAAACCTTTAAAAGAAAAGCAAATTCAGTGATCCTAGACTAGGTGAAGATTTCTTAAATAGGACATAAAGGGTGTTAATCATAAAGGAAATTTTTAAGAAATAAAAGCATTTTAAAATAAAATTAAGTTATTTTCAAGTTATTTTTCTCCAAAAGGTTCCATAGAGAGAATATACACTTTAAAAATCACCAATGAGTAAGTCAGGCAAAGAGAAAACTAGACAAAAGAAACTTCACAAAATAGAGCTTGACTTGGGTAGTGATTATATGGGTTAGTTCACATTATAATTTTGTGCACTTTATATTTTATACTTCTATATAAGTTTACTCCATTCCCCCCAAATGGTTCAATTAACCATTATTAAGACAAACATAACTACTTTTTGTAAGCTTTCACAGGTTCTGCTCTGAAGAAAAACGCAGTACATATACCCAATGCAGGCCACCAGGAGACAAATATGGGTTTATATTTCCAGTATCATCTTGTTACCACTATAAATTTCCTTTAAACCATACCACTTTTTTAAAATAGCTTTTATTTAAAGTATATACAATGTCCCAAGACTACATTAATTGCTTTACACGCATTATGGAGTTTAACCTTCATAAGAACCTCTGCAGTAGCTAAACTGGTATGATAGGTTAAACAACTTGCTCTGACACAATAAGCGGTAGGGCTGAAATTATGAATTGTGAATAAATACAGTAACATAATTTGTTATTTGGCATTATTTAAGACCAGACATAAGTATATTGCTTCACTGTCTTTTTACTTAGTTTATCCCTCTTTGAAAACTTTGTATTTAACGTCTCATGTGAATCACTAAAAAGTATATAAAGTTTTCTTATAAGCCCTAAAAAGGAATGCCATCATATCCAAAATATTATATAGTATTTACAATCTTGTTACTAATTCAACGACATTCTCTCTGAAGGACTTAAATTTCAAGCAAACAAAATCTTTAAAAGATTCAAACACACATTTCTGTCCCGTTGTATAGCTTCACCACTGTATTATTCAAATACAAATTCTCCCAGTGAGCTTGCTCCTTCTAAATACCTCTAAAAGTATTTTGTTTGAAAAATAATATCCTCTTTCCAGGTAACTTTTATATACTTACTGATTATCAATTTCTACAACTATGTTTTACCCATTTACAAAGAAGCCAGAAGATTATTATTACTTTGCTATTACTCAAAATCAAATATACCTGTTTCACATATATGTAAAAATTAAGAGTTTTAATGTTGATATGTTAATTCTTGTTTAAGTAAACCGGATTTCAGCTGTTTCTCATTATTTGCTTCTACAACCATCATGCTTAATGAAAATATTTTATCTTCAGGAACTACTGATGACTAACTTAGCCTAGGAGGAAGGAAAGGGGAGAAAAGCCGTATTTACAGTGCCAGGGAGCATTCTGCTACAATATGAAGAAGCTCCTTACCACAGACTCCTGACAGAAGAACAGAGATACAGGGTTCATGTTATCAGGGGGTGTGCTATAGAAATCTATTGAAAGTTACCAAATGCTTCCTAAGGACTACATTCTATTCACACATTTTTTAAGTATTCTAATCCATTTCTTAATTACTTTGTCAGCTTTTCCCAATTGTGAATTACTATTTCAAGGCCATCACCATGATGCCTAGGTTTCCAAAAGGTCATTAGTTTGTGTCATTTGCTGGTAAATACATACATATTAAGAACTAAAGAGGCATAAAGACCAGAGTGGCAAGCAAACAAACAAAAACTTCTAGGAGTTTCTTTCTTGGTGGCTTAGCAGGTTAAGGATCCAGCATTGTCACTGCTGGCTCAGGTCACTGCTATGGCATGAATTCAATCTCTGGCCCAGGAATTTCCACATGCTGTGGGTGCAACCCCTCCCCTGCTCCCCAAAAAACATTCTAGTATGTATGTAGGCTGTGTGCACACTTCTGTGATCTCTTAAACCAATCCATAAGACACCTCTAACAACACAAGATAACTAGAGGAAGGGGCAGAGACCACAGGTTAAAAAATGAATTATTATTTATCTAGTATAGAAATATAAACCAGAACAAGGTAATGAGAAAGCATGACAATATTTTCATGTGAGGATATTTCAGAGGTAAAATCAATAGCATTTGGTCACCCAATGATTAGATACATAACAGGGAAATAGCAACAATGAATAACTGGGGAAATAGTTCCTTTAATAATTTTGAGGAGTTCCTGTCGTGGCACAGCATAAACAAATCTGACTAGGAACCATGAGGTTGTGGGTTTGATCCCTGGCCTTGCTCAGTGGGTTAAGGATCTCATTCTCCTGTAATATAGGAGAATGAGAAGGCTTTGGGAGAAAGACAAATCATTTGAACATGAGTCAGTAATATCCAGAGACTGTCCATGGAGATTAAAAAAAAAGAGAGAGAAATTAGGTGTTCAAAGGAGATCAAGTCTACAAGAAGGTACTTGAAAATTTAGCATATTAAGTAAAATCACCTTGAAGAAGAAAAGGGCCCATACTGAACCCTGGAGAATGTATTCATTAAGAGGTTAAAAAAAAGAAGAGAAAAAAAAATAAAGTTTCCAGAGGTTGAAAGAAGAATCCGAGGGTATAATATTTAGGAAACCAGCAGAGAACAGCTCAATAAAATAAAGCAGTAACAGCACTGAAAGACGTCGAGCCAGATGTGAACTTAAAAAAAAAAAAAAACATCAAATCTGGTGATTAACAAACAAGTCATCAGTGTTCTTCAGGAGAGAAGTTTCGGGTAGATGGGGGCAAATCCTTAGAGAAGGAGCACAGTGAAATGGGTGGGCTGAACTAAGCTCAAGTCATAGCTCTGAAGTTTATTAATGGGCAAGTTGCTTAACATACCTGAATCTCAAATTCCCTGCTTCTCAAATAAAGATAGTATTGCCACTCATCATCGTTGCTGTAAGAGTTCAGGGTAATTATGAAAAGTTCCTCTAACTCAGTGGCTGGTATTAAGCAGCCAATAAATGCTGTTTTTAAATGAACTCTGTTTACTGTTATACTCTCACTCCCCATATGAATATTTACCAGTGTAACGTATGAGAGAAGACCGACTTAAAACTTTTTAAAATGTAGGGAAGAGTGAAGATAAAATTAAAATGACTTTCCTTTATGCCTACTACGGCCACCAATTTGAAAACCATAAATATCCTTGTGATGACAAGAATGTAAAGAAAAAGAAATTTTCACACATTATTGGGAAAATTGCAAATTGGAATAGTACAACATTTCTCAAAGAAAATCTGGCAGTGTCCATCAGCAAATTATACATCCTTTTTTTTCTCAGGGCTGCACCTGCAGCATATGGAGGTTCCCAGGCTAGGGGTGCAATCGGAGCTACAGCTGCCAGCCTATGCCACAGCAACACAGGATCCCATGTCTGTGACCTACTTCACAGCTCAAGGCAACGCCAGATCCTTAATCCACTGAGCAAGGCCAGAGATCAAACCTGTGTCCTCATGGACACTAGTCAGGTTCATCACCACTGAGCCACATGGATACTAGTCAGGTTCATCACCACTGAACCACATCCTTTGACCCAACAATTCTTCTGGAAATGTGGAAATGTAACTACAAATATCCAAGGACATTTGAGAAGGTTCGCTGTAGCATTAGGAAACAAATGAAATGTGCATCACGGAGAATTATTTAAAGTATAAAACATAAAAATTATAAAACAAAGCCAGAATAAAAGGGAAAATTGTTACAGTTTTGCTTCTTTTTTTAAAAATATTTTTTTGTCTTTTTAGGGCTGCACCCACGGCATATGGAGGTTCCCAGGCTAGGGGTGAAATTGGAGCTGTAGCTACACCACAGTCACAGCAACGTGGGATCCAAGCCGCATCTGCGACCTACACCACATCTCATGGCAATGTCAGGTCCTTAACCCACTGAACGAGGCCGGGGATCAAACCCACTAGTCCTCAAGGATACTAGTCAAATTAGTTTCCCCCTGAGCCACAGCAGGAACTCCTGTTTTGCTTCTAAGCCTTCTCTATTATTGATTTTTTTTCCGACAGTGAGTATCCATAACTATTATGGTCTTTAAAAGATTAAATCAATTTTTAATTAGTATACTGGCTTTTAGATAAATATTCAAAACTTTTTTCCTTTTTAAAGTTTTATTGAAGTATAGTTGATTCACAATGTTGTGATAATTTCTGCTATACAACAAAGTGATTGTTATACCTACACATATCCATTCTTTTTCAGAAACTTTTCCCATATAGGTTATTAGAATATTGAGTAGAAATATTTTTTGCAATTGTATTCTCTCTCAAAAACAAAAATGTGTTCTTTTTATTTTTTTTTATTTTTATTTTTTGTCTTTTTTGTCTTATGTCCACACCTGTGGCATACGGAGGTTCCCAGGCTAGGGGTCCAATCAGAGCTATAGCCACTGGCCTACACCACAGCCACAGCAATGTGGAGACCTATACCACAACTCATGGCAATGCCAGATTCCCAACCCAATGAGCGAGGCCTGGTATCAAACCCCCATCCTCACGAATGATAGTTGGGTTCGTTAACCGCTGAGCCGTGACGGGAACTCCCATTTGTTCTTTTTGATGTCAAAGTTTACCACATATTAGATTCTCTCCTAAGTAATACAATCTCACCCATACCAATTGATGCCTAAATTATTCACTGCCTACTCAACTGGCACTCTTCTGTGGCAGTAGGCACTCTCTATAGTAACATCCAGAGTGCTGAATTCCATTCACAGGAAAATGCTGAAGACTCAGAAACAGTCACATGCATTCTGAGGTGCGTGAGATCAGGACTGACATCTAATCCATGACATCATTACATTAATGAAACTATATATACCTTTAAAACAAAGCTACACAGCACAAGGAAAAAAAACTGATAACCACAGAAATTAAAGGCTCTTATTCAACTTAATTTTAAAAACCATCACAAATGTTTTCTCTTTAACCTACGGATAACTAACAGTTAAAAGCAATTGTAGAATACAGTCATTCCAATCTGATATAATATTATAGGTCAGCCATTTATATGGCATTGCATTTACTACATATTTAATATCTATACTCAACAATCAACGAACTCACTTTGTGACCAAGATTTTACAAAATTATTTTGTCCCATGCCCAAGTAGTACTATTCAGTGTTTATGTATTGTTATCATATTACCTAATATCACACCATGGCAAGAGGATCGTAACACTGACTTTAAACAATTAATGTGCAAACATATAAAGATAAGTAGCCTTCTCACAAGTCACATATGCTAGGTAAATCAGTACTAGAATTAGAATTAAAATTCAGAACGCCTAGTCTGCTAGTTCTATCCAAATCCTCTCATATTATTCATGTTGTTTCTTCTTCCTATTACTGAAATTATCTGCAGAATCCTAAGTACTGGTTTGTCATTATATAAAAAGAGTTAATTAAGAATTATCCTAGGAGTTCCCACCATGGCTCAGTGGAAACGAATCTGACTGGTATCCATGAGGACACAGGTTCGATCCCTGGCCTCGCTCAGTGGGTTAAGGACCGGGCGTTGCCATGAGCTGTGATATAGGCTGCAGACATGGCCCAGATCCCACATTGCTGTGGCTGTGGCAGAGGCCAGTGGCTACAGCTCCAATTCCACCCCTAGCCTGGGAACTTCCATATGCTGCAGATGCAGCCCTAAAAAGCAAAAATAAATAATTAAATAAATCTCCCATCAATAATCAGTTTCCATTTTTTGCCTATTAGAAATTGAAAAATGCCTAAAACTAAGTACAAAGAAAAAAGAGGAATTAATTAAAATCTGAATTTAAATGACTTAATCATGAAACTAAAGGAAATTAGTCATAGCTGTGACTAAAATATTAATATCAAAAGAGTTCATGAAAGCTTAGCAAGGTAAAGACAATAAAAAAGAACAAATTTTGGAGTTCCCGTCGTGGTGCAGCAGAAACAAATCTGACTAGGAACCATGAAGTTGCAGATTCGATCCCTGGGCTCGCTCAGTGGGTTAAGGTTGTGGTGTTGCCATGCCATGAGCTGTGGTGTAGGTCGCAGACACGGCTCGGATCTAGCATTGCTGTAGCTGTGTTGTAGGCCGGCAGCTACAACTCTGATTTGATCCCTAGCCTGGGAACCTCCATATGCCGTGCATGCGGCCCTAAAAAG
>PVHT021183666.1:16233270-16251039 GCA_004024745.2 Catagonus wagneri
TGTGTGTTTGAGATAGAAATGACGCACTGTATAAGTTATAGGCTTAACACAGTGATTAGCAATTTTTAAACTAAAATTCCATATATAGTTATTATAAACTACTGGCTATTTCCCCTGTATTCTACAATATATTCATGTATCATTTATTTTATACACAGCAGTTTGTACCTCTTAATCCCATTCCTCTCTAGCCCCTCCCCCCTTCTATTTTCCCAATGATATCCACTAGTTTGTTCTCTATATCTGTGAGTCTGTTTTCTTTTTAATACATTCACTAGTTTGTTTTACTCTTCACATTCTACATGTAAGTGATATCAGACAGTATTTGTCTTTGTCTGACTTACTGCACTTAGCATAATAGCTTCCAAGTACATCCGCGTTGTTGCAAACACCAAAATTTCATTCCCTTTTTTTTTTTTCTTTTTGGCTGAGGCTGTGGCATGTGGAAGTTCCTGGGCCAGAGACTGAGCCCATGCCACAGCAGCAAAACAAGCCACTGCAGTGACATTCAATCCTTAACCAACTGTGCCACAAGGGAACTCCCAAAATTTCATCTCTTTCTAATGGTTGAGTAGTATTCCATTGTATTTATATTACAATGTGTGATCTTGGATTGAATTCTGGGCAACGAAAAAGTGAACAGTAAGGTAAATGGCAAAATCTGTATTAAGCTACTAGTAACTAAACTGACTTTTATTTCCTCAAATAGTACTGAGTAGTTCAAACAGTTCATCAAACCAATAATACTGAACTAGTGTTAACCAATGATGATTCTGACTACTTACAGGAGTTAAGTAAGAGACTGTCCTTACGTTTAGGACAAAAGTATTCCTAAACATAAGGACATTCTCTTGCACATAATTAAATTTAGAGGTAAAGGGGCTTCACATCTGGAACTTGCTCTCAAACAGCGTAAGAAAAAATGTGTGTGTCTGTGTATACACACACATAGAAAAAGAATGAGTGATAAAACTACGGTGGTAAAATGTTTAAATTTGAAACATCCGGAGAATCTGGGTCAAGAGCCTACAGGAATTCTTTGTACTATCTTTGCAACTTTTTCGTATTTCTAAAAAAAAAAACTACTGCAGAGTTCCCATCGTGGCGCAGTGGAAACAAATCCAACTAGGAACCATGAAGTTGAGGGTTCGATGCCTAGCCTCGCTCAGTGGGTTAAGGATCAGCCACTGCCATGAGCTGTGGTGTAGGTTGCAGATGTGGCTTGGATCTGGCGTTGCTGTGGCTGTGGCATAGGCCCTTCACCTGGGAACTTCTGTATATCACAGGTGCGGCCCTAAAAAAAAAATTGTAAAAAAAACTACTGCAAAGTAAAAAGTTAAAAAACAAAACAAAAAACTACCTCCATCTTATTCTCTCTCCCTTTCTTTCTACATCAGAGTACTTTACTTTTTTGGTTATCTACACATTACATTGTAAGAATCAGAATGGCAGGATCTGTATCTTTGCTCCTCAACGTATAACCACCCTCAGGCATAATACTTTACAATTTATAGGCACTGGATATTTTGAATGAAAGATTTGATCATAGGCCCTATTAAACATATTATTTCATTAAAGTCTCCAAGTGATGAGTGGATACATATACTGTGGTATAACTACATAATGGAGTATTTGGCAACAACTACAAAATGAAGTGCTGATACACACTACAGCTCAAATGAATCTTGAAAACACTACACCAACTGAAAAAAAGCCAGTCAAAAAGGACCGCATATTGTATGATTTCATTCATATGAGATGTTTAGAACATGCAAATCTGTAGAGAGAGAAGGCAGATTTTCGGTTTCCTAGGGCTACCAAAGACTAGGTGGGAAGATGAGGGAAAGATAGCTAAAAGGATGCTGGGGAGAAGGGGGTGGGGGTTCTATGACGGGTAAGGAAAATGTTCTAAAATTGTGATTATGTACAACTGTGAATATATTAAAAGACAATAAATTGTACACTTTAAATGGATAAAATTTACAGCATGTGAATTATAGCTCAATAAAACTGTTTAAAAAAAACTTTAAGAGTTCTGTCAAAATTTTTATTTGAAGGTATTCTATGTCTGTGGCCACAATGTATGGTACTGAAAACCACAGATTTCTGGAATCTTCCATTAAAACAGTTAAAACCAGGAGTTCCCGTTGTGGCGCAGTGGAAGCTAATCCGACTAGTAACCATGAAATTTCGGGTTCGATTCTTTGCCTCGCTCAGTGGGTTAAGGATCCAGCGCTACTGTGAGCTGTGGTGTAGGTCGTATATGTGGCTCGGATCCTGTGTTGCTGTGGCTGTGGCGTAGGCCAGTGGCTATAGCTCCGATTCCAATCCCTAGCATGGGAACCTCCACAAAAACTATTAAAACTAAACCCAGTTGAAAACCTTTTATTTTTCTAATAAAGATTTCCAAACAAAAATAACTTTTATGATACACAGAAGAAGCTGCCAGCAATTTCAGCCAATATCGAGCTTTTAGGTAAGGGTGGGTTTGTGAGAGAGAACACAACTTAAGACTAGTCAATCCTAACTCCTCTCCTCTCAAAGCTCATGGATCCCCATACAGCATCTCTGAAGCCTCACATTAGGCTAAATGTTCTCCTCTGGGTTCCCACAGCACCCTGCACACACACCTACCCTAGAACTTGTTAAGACAAACTGTTTTTCTCCTCCATTAAATGATGAAATCATGTTTTTATCACCTCTGTATCCCTAGCACCTTAGCACAGTGCCAGCACACAAAAACTGCTGTTAGACATAGAGAACAGACTTGTGGTTTCCAAGGAAGTGAGGGTGGAAGGATGGGGGTGGGGTAAGGGAGAGAAGGATTAGAAGCTTGGGATAAGCAGATGCAAACCAGTACATATAGGATGGATAAACAACAAAGTCCTACTGTATAGCACAGTATACAGTTTTGTTTTGTTTTGTTTTGTTGCTTTTTAGGTCCAGGGATCAAACCCACAACTTTATAGTTCCCAGTTGGATTCATTTCTAATGCACCACAACGGGAACTCCAAAAACACATATTTTTTAATTGCTATGTTAAACTTGCATTGTAAACTTGAACCTGACATATAAGCCTGTTTTCTGTTTCTTAAACAGGAATTACACTCAGTGGACAGCAAGTGTCCTATCTAAGAACGCAGGGATTAAGACATGAAAAACAAACTAGGAAATATTATTATAAAGTACCCTATATAATATTAGTTATTATTTTATGGGTCATTCTATGTGCCTTAATATTGTGAAAGGAATTTTGTCTTTGATACTTTCACTTCTAAAAAGGCATGAGAGGGTGGGAATGCCCTAAACAAAAACCAATAAGCTTGAATTTTATTTTACCATTACACATCTGTCAAAAATAAAAGACATCATTTACTTCAACAACAACTAATGCTAAAAACTAATGCTAAATTACTCAGTACAGTAGAAAAGAATATAAATGCTATACAGGTTACTTTCCAGTCTCTATGTTCTGAAATGACTCAGACCCACAGGCTAAAATTCTATATTTAAAAAAAGAAGAAAAAGATATTTATGACCTGAATGTTGCCACCGCACCTCATAAATACAGCACCTTCTGCTGCTAAAACCTTTTATGCATTCAAGAGCCCTACGTGTTCTTGACAGAAACCACACTCAAGCAGCTGAATTTAGAACATGCTGACCTTGAGCAAATCAATGCCCTTAGCATGTACTTCTGGCTTCTATCACTACAAGAGCTAGACAGCCTCACCATCTATAGTAGTCCACAATTTCTGGCCACTGTCCCCTGTCTATTTTAAGATATCCCTACTACATTTCTGTGTTGCACAGTTCAAAGAAACAGAGTAACACATAAACCTGTGCTTAAACATAAATTGTTTGTTTTGGAATTTGGGCTGTGTGTTCCCACTGTGATTAGCTCAAAAATATTTAATTTGGTAAGTTTTCACTTTCTGCTTTCGTTTTTACAATATATTTTTAATAAAGAAGAAAGAATCAAGTATGAGACATTTTTACTTATTGCCTAATCAGGCTTATAGGTAACCTGATTCAAAAACAAAGGCAGAATTGGCAAAGCTCCAAATATAAACTACAAGCAAATACTAAAAAATAATAACTTGCTATTTTTATGCATAATTACACTAGACTAAAAATTTCTAAAAGTCCACTTTTCAATCTTTTTTTATCCAACATTAACCAAAATGCTAGAACTAGTCTTCACAAATTAAGAACTGCATTTTTTTTCAACTCTGAACACAGAAACTGTAATTTAGCAACTGCATAGTTCCTGAAATTCAGGTAAATTATTTACTCGAAGTATTTGTATAAAAACAAATTAGAAACTACTAGTACTTAGCAATTATTCATAGCTTTTTCCCTCCACTCCCAAAAGAGGCTGGTATTTGTACAAAGGCCTAATGCTAGAAACCGATAACATAAAATATTTAGTGTTTTAGACTGCTTTTGAAATGATTTCCTTTACTCTCTTGAAACATTTTAATAAACAGATAATCAATCTCAAGTATAAAAATTAAGCTCTTCTTTACTCTCATCCAAAAGATAAACAAAAGGAGTCTAGGTATCACACATAACTAAATCTGATATGCCAAATAATGCAGGACCCAAATATAATTATGTCATTTACTAACAAGTGAACTAAATATAGAGCCCAAGAAACTGGAGCCTGGGGGTTTATATAATATGCTAGCTAACTTCTAAAGAAAATCTCATAAGACAGAATCCATACAGTACAATAACACTATTCCTCTCATATTGTTTAAGATATTAAAATAATTTTTCCAGAAAAAAATTAACAAAAGATCTAATCTTGCAACATTAAACTGAAGAAAAAAATGCTGTCAGGATCACAAAGGGTCAATTAAATCTAAAGACAGGAGATCGTAAGACGTATTACATTGTCCCAACTACAGTACCTTTTAAACCATCTAAAAGGTTTTAAAAACATTATCTAGGCATACATTTGCAAGAAGAAAAAGTGAGAGGTATAGTACAAAGGCAATACAATACCAGAAAATAACTACCCCTTGTTGGGCCTAAAGGTACAATCCTCATGTTCTAACAATTTCCAGTAATAAACTGCATATGTTCATCTATTTACTAACTTATTAATAATGGCCAATATGGGCAGAGCCTATACCTGCCCACTGCACTGGGGCTCTTGGGGCTCCAGAATACATCAAGACCATAAATTCATTTAGGCTGAAATGAAAAGAATTTCTCAAAATTATAAAACTATGAATTCAAAAACATTTACATATTCAAGAAGACATTGCGAATCTTGGTAATCATTAGCTGGCCCTTAAAACTATCTGTTGTACTCCAGGCTAGCATTATATTAATCATGACACTGTATCAAACAGATATGATTTTCTTCCGTAAATTCCACCCAAAGCACCACCAACAAAATAGCATTACCTATAGCATATATGGAAAGAACATAATAAAACTTGCTATGAAAAGTGAACATTCGTGGCAGCCACGGAAGTATATTTAAATTTTAAAATCACTAATCAGAGTAACTTTCTGAATTTTTACAACTCTTCTAAATGCTTGGCTACATCAGATATGTCTCTAAAAAGCTAATTCTCTGAAGTGTTGAAAAATGCCTGAAGATACATACAAAAATTACTATAAACCCTTTCACAATATTTAGACTTCTGTTTAATCATCATTAATCACCTATCATTCCTTTAGGTCTTCATTAACGATAAAAATAACCAGATGTCTATAAACAGAAAATTTAGCAAAAATTTCCATTCTACTTAAGCACATTTTACATCTAAATTTTTAAAAATCTTTTTACAAACTTCAAACCTAAACTGAACTTATCTTGATCTCTATTTACCTGAAGCAGTCTTTTCACCCATACACACAAAATTTCATTTAGCAAAAATTCAACACTTATCATCAAATAACCAAGAAGTAGCTGTTACCAACCTGTAGTACCGAGACTGCAGATATGTTGAACAAACAGTCTTTGACACGTGACTGGCCGATCCAAAGTCTATTACTTTAACCCTGTATGGCTGCCGAACAGGATCCACCAACATAATATTCTCTGGCTTGAGGTCTGCATGAATTAAACCAAGACTTTTCAATTTTTTCAGTGCAGTGGCCACTTGTTGAAGAATGGGTCGAATTACTTTCAGTGGCAGGGGACTGAACTTATTTTGTTTCAGAAAGTCATATAAGTTTTGTTCCAGCATCTCAAAGACTAAACAAGTATGGTTACGGTGCTGAAAGCATTCATAAGCTCGTACAAAGTTATATTCATCAGCATTTTCAGTACTAAGCCTTGCTAATATGCTCACTTCTATTTGACCTTGACGTGCATAAGAAGGGTGGTTCTTCAAAATTTTGATTGCTACAATTTCATTTGTCCCTCTTTTCCAGCATTTGACTACCTGGCCAAAAGTGCCTCGACCAAGAAAATCAAGGACTTCATAAGTATTTTTCATGGAGCACAAGACTTCATGCTGTACTAACTGGTAGTCACCTTCTCCAGTGGTACAATTCTGTTTTGTTCCTGTGGTAGCTGTCACAACCGTCACTGGATTTCCCATGTTGGTTTGCAACATTGCAGGAAGTATGGACAACTCGTCAACAATCTGCATTGCGCTGCTATGATTATCCAACTCCTCACTCTTGCGCTTCAATCCACATCGCTGCGCGCCTTCTAGGAAATGTAACCTGTGTCGCCACGCCCCGATCTGAGGTGCCTCCACTTGAGCTTGCTGCGCCTGAGCTGCTATAACCTTTGTAGCACCCGCAGTGTTTTTTAAAACAACAGCACTTGTCTGCAATGAAAGGTTGTGTCCTCGAGGTCTGTTAAACGGTATCTTTGTCTGAAAAGCACTACCCTTTGTGGGAGGATGAGAATTTCCAACGTTTCTACCAGTCACATAGGTCCATGGATAGTTTCTTCTTTCCTGGAATATACAACTGCTTGGCTCTACTTTGAGTTTCTTCACACTACAAAAGGCACTTGACTGAGTTTGATAAATATACGGTGGGTAGACCAAGACTTGTGAGGCCATACCTGCAAAAGAAAAAAAACGGCCATCTTAGCCACAAAAAGTTTAAACTCTTTAAATCTCATGAAGAAAACTTTTTTTTTTTTGACTGTACCCAAGGCATGCACAAGTTCCTGGGCCAGGGATTGAACCAAGCCACAGCAGTGACAACACCAATCCTAACCTCTGGGCCACCAGGGAACTCCTCGTGAAGAAAACTTGAGGATCAAGTCCATAATTTGTAAATAATAATAATAATCCACTAAGATTATTCTCCCCTTTGAGAAGATAAGCATTTTTAATGTCTCCATTTTAGTTAATTAGAGATTTTATCTATTTTCAGTATTACATGAAAGGCTGGGAATAGACAGCTGAGGATATTCATTTAACCAATAAATATTTACTGAGAAGCTACAATGGCCAAGATATGCCCTAGGAACTGTGCCAACTATTTTCCCCACAAAAGTACAAACCTTTAAACTGTATAAAGGTAAATAATTCTATTGCCAATTTATCACTTACGAACTAATGACCAAAAAAGAAAATATATATTATAGGAGTTTCCGTCGTGGTGCAGTGGCGCAGGAACCATGAGGTTGTGGGTTCGATTCCTGGCCTTGCTCAGTGGGTTAAGGATCTGGCATTGCCATGAGCTGTGGTGTAGGTTGCAGACGCAGCTCGGATACCATGTTGCTGTGGCGAAGGCCGGCAGCTACAGCTCCTGTTAGACCCCTAGCCTGGGAACCTTCATATGCCACAGGTGCGGCCCTAGATAAGGTAAAAAGACAAAAAAAAGAAAGAAAATATATATTATATAAATATGGTCATATTCCTTAAAGCTAAGGCTTAAGAATTGCCTCGGGAAAAAAAAATCAATTTTGAAAACAGGTATATGAATTCCTGTTGTGGCTCAGTAAGTTAAGAATCCAACATAGTGTCCGTGAGGATGTGGGTTTGATCCCTAGCCTCACTCAGTGGGTTAAGAATCCAGTGTTGCCATAAGCTACAGCATAGGTTACAGATGCGACTTGGGTCCAGTATTGCTGTGGCTGTGGTGTAGCTCTACAGGTGCAGCTCCGATTCGACCCCTGACCTGGGAACTTCCATATGCCACAGTGTGTGTGTAAAAAGAGAGGGAAAGAGAGAGAGGGAGGGAGAAATATATATAATCCAGATACAAGTCCTTTTCATTATATTCTCTTTACTTAATGCCCTTTTCCACATCCACCCTTGAATACACAGCAAACCCCTTTACATTCAAATCAAAGTGATACATTAAGTTCTTTGTTTTTTGGGCTTTTTTTTTTTAGGGCCGCACTCGCAGCATGTGGAGGTTCCCAGGCTAGGGGGTCCAATCGGAGCTACAGCTACCGGCCGAAGCCAGAGCCACGGCAACGCCGAATCCGAGCCACGTCTACAACCTACACCACAGCTCACAGCAACGCTGGATCCTTAACGCACTGAGCAAGGCCAGGGATCAAACCCGCAACCTCATGATTCCTAGTTGGATTCGTTTCCGCTGAGCCACGACGGGAACTCCACATCAATTTCTTGATGAAGCTTTTCCTGGAACACACACACCATTCAAGGCAGAACTGGGCATTAAATGCTCTCATAGAAGCTTCCATGTTCCTCTAATCAGCATTCACAACATGACATGACATTACACTGTAACAGTCAGTGTATACATACATCAGTCTTTCACACTGTATCTGAAAAAAGTGCCCACAATAAAAAAGTTGCTCTTCAATAAATATTGGCTGGTTGAATTAAAAACATTTCCATTCTCCACAATATAAAAAATCACATTATATTCTGGGCAGTTTCCTATTTTAACAAATCAAACATCAGTTGTTTAAGTCAAAATCAACAGACTGCCATGGGAATTCCCTGTGTGCTCTGACCTTGCTTAGTGGGTTAAGGATCTGACATTGCCACGAACTGTGGTGTTGGTTGCAAACATGGCTCAGAACCTGCGTTGCTGTGGCTGTGGCTTAGGCCGGTAGCTGTAGGCCAGCAGCTAAAGCTCCTATTCAACCCCTAGCCCAGGAACTTCGAGATGCCTCAGGTGCGGCACTAAAAAGCAACAGTAACAACAAAACAGATTGCCATAATAATATGCAATACATATAATATTTAAAATAATAAGATGTGGAGTTCCCATCGTGGCTCAGTGGTTAATGAATCTGACTAGGAACCATGAGGTTGTGGTTGCCGTGAGCTGTGGTGTAAGTCTCAGACGCGGCTTGGAACCTACGTTGCTGTGGCTGTGATGTAGACCGGAGGCTACAGCTCCAATTAGACCCCTAGCCTGAGAACCTCCATATGCCACGGGTGCGGCCCTAAAAAAAGACAAAAAATAAATAAAATAATAAGATGTACCACCTACTAAGCACTTACTAAGCAAAAGCTTAATAAATGCTTTATTTGCAGTATTTTATTTAGTCCCAATTTGCTGTTAAGAAAACTAGAGCTCAGAGGGACTAGGTAATTGGTCCAAGATCAATAGCTAGGGTGTATTAAAATGCAAAGGAAATATGCTGCCTTTCAGGTAAAGGCAGGTAAGTCTATGCCTCCTTTAACTTCCTAAACAATTCTTACTACTACCACTTTCCTAAGTTAATCTGATTTGGTAAGAAATAAGCTATAAAACCTTATTACAGGAGTTCCCGCTGTGCAACAGGATCGGTGGTGTCTCTGGAGCATCTGGTTCAATTCCCCATCCAGCAAAGCGACTTAAGTATCCAGTGCAGTATAGGTTGCAACTGTGGCTAGGATCTGATCCCTTCTGATCCCTGGCCCAGGAACTCCATATGCTGCGGAGTGGCCAATAAAGGAAAACAAAAACAAAAACCTTATTACACAAATTAAGATTCTGATGGTTCAATGTGTAAAAAGAAACTGTAAATTGAAATCCTTGAGTTCCAAACTACTTCATCTATTTTTCTTTTTCCTTTTTTTTTTTTTGCTTTTTAGGGCCACACCTGTGGCACATGAAGTTCCCAGGCTAGAGGTCAAACTGGAGCTGGCAACTGCCAGCCTACACCACAGCCACAGCAACACAGGATCTGAGCTGCATCTACGACCTACACCACAGTTAAGGCTAATGCCAGATCCTCAACCGAGTAAGGCCAGGGATGGACCAGGGATCAAACCCTCATGGACACGAGTCGGCTTCGTAACCCACTGAGCCAAAACAGGAACACGCCAATGTGCCGTGTTGTTGTTTGTTTGTTTTGCCTTTTAGGGCCATGGCCCTGGCATATGGAGGTTCCCAGGCTAGGGGTCGAATTGGAGCTCTGGCTGCCGACCTACACCACAGCCATGGAAATGCCAGATCCAAGCTATGTCTGTCACCTACACCACAGCTCACGGCATCACCGGATCCTCAACCCACTGAGCAAAGCCAAGGATTGAACCTGCCTCCTCATGGATGCCAGTCAGATTTGTTTCCACTAAGCTGTGATGGGAACTCCCATGGGACTGATCTCAAAGGGAACTTTAGAAAATAAACATGGACAGGAATGTAAGATAGATAATTTACACAGCACGTAAGGGGTGAGGGGCTAATGCTGGAGGATAGTTGTTATAACAGACCACAAGAAAAGAACTCTAAATTACTAATGAACTTGACTAAGGTGACTCTCTGCCACAGGTATTAAGTACTTCCCTTCTCCCAGCCTCCATCAGATAAACTCATGACCTGATAAGAGGATCTTATACTTGGTGTTTATGAATCTTACAGAGTATAGTTAGTATTCTCAGATGGTTCTGAAGTCCAGAGTCCAAAACACTGTTTCAGCACAATACTACGTATTTCCTATTATTTTTCTTTGCAATATATACTGTTAAACCTCCGCAGTTATATTTCATTTGTTCTTATCAACTAAGAAAAGAAGTTTTGAAATACTCCCCCTCTGTGAGCTGCAGCTGCCTATAAAATCACTCAGAGGATACTGAAGACTCCTGTTAGAGCACCATTAAGCTTCCATCCCTCAAGCTTAATAATCTTGGGTACTTTAATAGGCCTAATTTTCCAACCCTCTAAAAAACTTTAAGACGAATCTGAATTCTATCCAAATTCTTCACATCATTTTACAATTACCAAAACAGCAATGTAACCAATATTGATACTCAAAATATTGGTCCAACTATCACTAACGATAAAAAGATACGTTTTCTTCTTTTTTTTTCTTATGACACATACTATCAGGCCTTCTGAAAAGGGAGCTAAGAAGCAGAGACAGAAATATTTTGACTATCTTACACTCAATTAATTGTCCTATATGAAAACTCTGGATCATTTTGTTCCAAACTTATGCACAAGCCCTATGTAATCAGGTTCTTTAAAATATCTTATGACATCACAAATACATGTAATTAAAGGCAAAAATGCTTCACATTCTCCTCACTCAACTTTCTTCTATTCAAATATCAATTTTTAAATTTTCTTCTTAAAAAACTGTAGGAAAATATATACATAAAATTGTATCATTTTTAAGTGTACAGCTCAGTGTCATGAGGTCATTCACACCACTGTGAAACCACCACCATTATCCATCTCCAGAACTTTTTCCCCCTCTTCCAAAACTAAAGCTCTGTCTCATTGTCCCCTCCCACTAGCCCCCAGCAACAACCACTCTACACTCTGTATCTGTAAATCTGACTACTCTAGGTACCTCATATAAATTTAATTACAAAATATTTGTCCTTTTATGACTGGTTTATTCCACTTAGCGTAAGGTCTTCAAGATTCATCCGTGTGCACCATGTGTCAGAATTTCCTTCTTTTTTAAAGTAATACCCCATTACATGTTTATGCCATATCCATTTAGTCATCAAAGATTACCTGAGCTGCTTTCACTTTTTGATTACTGTGAATAATGCTGGCTGTGAATATGGATGTACAAATCATATTTGTGAGACCCTGTTTTCAATTATTTTGTGTGTATACCCAGAAGTGGAATTACTGGGTAATATGGTAGTGTTATTTTTAATTTGAGGAACCACCAAACTGTTTTCCATAACTACACCATTTTACACTCCAACCAGTAGTGCACAAGGGTTCCAATTTCTCCACATCCCTGCCAATGCTTGTTATTTTCTTCTTTTTTATAAAGGCCATCCTAGTGGGTGTGAAGGGGTATCCTACTGTGGTTTTCAAATCTCCATTTTTAAATCTAATTCTTCATCAGTACTGACTACACTAACACCAGGAGTTTGACATCATTAGCAGCTACACCACCAAAACTGTATTTTTTCATTTGAGTTACTGATGACTATTAAACATTACAGTTTCACAATATTTTAAGTCAATTATACCTTAATAGAAAATTAATTAAACATTACACTTAAGACTAGAGAAATATAGGAGTTCCTGTTGTGGCTCAGTGGGTAACGAATCCAACTAAAAACCATGAGGTTGCGGGTTCGAGCCCTGACCTTGCTTAGTGGGTTAAGCTTAGTGAGCTGTGGTATAGGTTGCAGACGCGGCTCGGATCCCGCGTTGCTGTGGCTGTGGCGTAGGCCAGCAGCTACAGCTCCTGTTAGACCCCTAGCCTGGGAACCTCCATATGCCGCGGGTGAGGCCCTAGATAAGGCAAAATGACCAAAAAAAAAAAAAAAGACTAGAGAAATATATTAGTTGGGCATTACTAAATGACTATTGAATAATCCCCAGTTCTTCCAAGTGTGTAAATTATTAAATTACCAAAAACATCAAGTTTTAAGTTAAGATACAAATATGAAGATGTAATTAGTATTGAATATTTCTAAAGATCTACAAGGAGGGGTGGGATTAGCATATGCATGCTGTGGTATATGGTATAACTGGCCAACAGAGACCCAGTTAGTTAGCACAGGGAACTAACTCTACCCAATATTACGTGATAATCTGTATGAGAAAAGAATATGAAAAAGAATGGATGTGTGTATATGTATAACTGAATTAACTTGTTGTAAAGCAGAAATTATCACAACCTTGTAAATCAATGATACTTCAATAAAATTTAAAATAAATAAATGAAAATAACAACAAAAAAAAGCCTTTAAAGAGTTCCTGTTGTAGCTCAGCAAGTTATGAACCCAACTACTATCCATAAGGATGCAGGTTTGATCCCTGGTGTCATTCACTGGGTTAAGGATCCGCTGTTGCCACGTAGGTCACAGACTCGGCTCAGATCTGGTATTGCTGTGCCTATAGCTCCGATTCGACGATTCGACCCATAGCCTGAGAATTTCCATAAGCTGCCAGTGCAGCCCTTAAAAAAAAAAAAAGGTAAAGAAAAGCCTTTAAAAACACAGGAAAAATTTTTTAACTTAAAGAGAAGCTCAGACACCAGAAGATTATCTCATAACAGGGATAAAAGACCAAAGCATTAAATGTACAGCTAGTACTTCATTCAACTGGAAATCATCCAACATCTACATCAGATCAAAGTAAATCACTGATTGTTACATAAAAACTCTGCATTAAGATTTTTTTCTCTGAACACACCTATCAACTGTTTCCAGTATATATTAAAGTAAGAAAACACAAGTGCAGTTCACTTTCAAAAGTAAACTTATTACTACTCTTTAAAGGAAGAGAAATGGAACAGAAAATGAAAATAAAGACTGCTTTATCAGGTAAAATGTACCAATGCACCTTTAATCTGATGGCTTCAAAGCAAAGAGCTAGAGAATCATTGTATGTGAAAAAAAGAGTAATGATATCTGTTCTACACAGGACTAAGTTCACTAATGGAATGATGTGGTTTTAGTCAAATTATACAAATACACATTACAGACTATAATTGCCTTTCAGCATGAGAGGCAAAAACCTAAAAATACTATGTAAAAAATCAGTGAGCACACTAAAAAACAAAACAGTAATACCACCACCACCCACACAAATAACACAAGCCAGTGCTTCCCAACCTACTGCCAAGTCCCCATCCTATTCTGGTCGTCATGTGGATCCAAAGTCACCCCTCATAGCTTCTTTCCCTCCCTCAACTCAACCCCAAGATCCAACCTGCCCCTATCAACACAGTACTTCACCTTCTGTCCTCTGAGTATCTCTCTTCCTCTGACCTACCTTCTCTTCCTGCTTATCTCTCATCACACAAACTCCCAATATTTCTTGCTAAATTCTACTTCATCTCCTTCTACTAAACAGATTCAAAATTAACACTTCTCTTATGTAACACACAAAAATATTTTTAAAGATGCTTAGGAGCAAAAGAACCCCAGATTCTAAATCTGAGTATCAGTGGCTCTCAAACGTTTTCCTGAAACATTTCAGATCCAATGAACTTAAGTGAAGCACTTTAGGGAAGACAGTATCAAAGAGCAAAACTTTTTCACGGAATTCCCATTATGGCGCATCGGACATCGGAAATGAATCCAAACTAGTATCCAAGAGGATAAGGGTTCAATCCCTGGCCTCGCTCAGTGGGTTGGGGATCTGGCATTGCCTTGAGCTGTGATGCAGGTCGCAGACGCGGCTCGGATCCCACATTGCTGTATGTAGCTGTGGTGTAGGCCACCAGTTGTAGTTCTGATTTGACCCCTAGCCTGGGAACGTCCATATACCACGAGCGCAGCCCTAAAAAGCAAAAATAAAAATTACATCAGATCAAAGTAAACCACTTTACCAAAGTAAAATAAAGAACAAAACTTTTTCAGAGGAAAAAAAAGTACTTTTGGAAAGGGGGGTCTTCACAAAAGCATCTTTACATGCAAATGAGGTAATTAATTTGTACAACACCGTATCTTTCAAAACCGCAGAAAGAAAACCTTCTGCAAAACAGCAGGGTCCACTTACTTCATCTAGCTAGAGAACCGAAAGAGAAATGATGCTGTCCCTAATTACTTTTGCATTCCTCACAAAGTCTAGCACAGAGTTAAATGAATAAGGAAGCCTCAAGCCATTTTACAGCCTCTAATCTTTTCAAACACCAGTTTTATCACAACTCAAATTTTTGTACAAATGACTATGTCTTGGATTCATAAGGTCTGATAATCAAAAAGATCAAAGCAGACAGAAGGTAACAATACCATCTAAAATCTAGTTTCATGTAAATAATAAATCGTTCCAGCTTGGTTTATCTAGAGACTTAAAGATTTTGCTTTTGTGACTATACTTGCACAAGGTTTCACTTTTTCCATTTTTATGTTTTATTTATTTTTTCCATCTTTGGCTGCCCTGTGGCACATAGAGTTCCCAGGCCAGGGATCAGATCTAAGCCACAGTCACAATGGAAGCTGCAGCTGAGGTAACGCCAGATCCTCAACCCACTGTGCTGGGCCGGGGATCAAACCGGCATCCTCATGGATAGGTGGGTTCATTACCACTGAGCCACAATGGGAACTCCACTTCGTCCATTTTTAAAATATTTTCAGGTACAAAAAATATTAAGAAGTCGATAAAGTTCCATCCAGAATCATTTTTATGATATTTGTAACCAGATACCATGCAATCAATACCAGAACTTCCATTTCTGTTTCAACTGAATATTTGTCAACATTTTATTGAGATAAAGGGCATTGTCCTTAAGAGCTTTAAAAATGAAAGATAAAGTGTCAAATATAGAGAAGAATTTTAAAAACAAGTATCACACTATTTCACTTAAAGTAACTGATCAAAGCCATGAATTACACAAGCATTAGTTATCATGATGCCACTTCAAGTGTTTTATCTTGGATTATCTCCTAAATATAACTTAAATTGAATTAATATTAGTTTATTGTACATATTTTCTGAAATATCAGCCCCTGAAAACGTTATTGTGATAGCACAAATGGAAACCTTTAGCCGAAAATTTTACTATTTGGGCTAAAGTTTAAATTTCTGCTAATTGATCTAATTTTCAAATTATTTTTCGAATGATAAATTAATCATCAATCTATGAAAATTATATCAAAATCACTTTTTTAATGTCGCATAGCTACAACCACCAAGATTATCAAATAGTGTTTTTTATGAGTTTTTTTTTTTCCTTTTGTCATTTTAGGGCAGTACCTGCAGTATATGGAGGTTTCCAGGCTAGGGGTCTAATCGGAGCTATAGCTGCCAGCCTACACCACAGCCACAGCAACGCGGGATGCGAGCCACGTCTGCAACCTACACCATAGCTCACAGCAATGCCAGATCCTTAACCAGCTGAGCGAGGCCAGGGATCGAACCCGTAACCTCATGGCTCCTCGTCAGATTTGTTTCTGCTGAGCCACAACAGGAACTCCCAAAATAGTGTTTTAATACTATTTCAATTCTACCTATACCAAACTTATCCTTGACAACAGATGGCTAGTCTTGCTCTCAGAATTACAAGTTTGATTTTTTTGCTTTGTTTCGTCTTTGTTTTTTGGCCATGCTCACAGCATGCAGGAGTTCCCATGGACTGAAGAGACCAGGGATTGAATCCATGCCACAGCAGCGACCTGAGCCACAGCACTGACAACGCCAGAGCCTCGACCCAGATCCTCAACCTGCTAAGGACTCCCATAATTACAAAGTTTGAAGTTTACAGATTCAACTACTTGAGGAAAAGGAGAAAGTCTATATTTGTGACAACCAAATACATATGAACTTACCAATGTTTTTTTCTAACATCAAAGAAATAGATCACGTTTTGTGGAAGAAATGGAAGAACTGCTAATTTAGTCCAAAGGAAAACTCATAAATTTTCATTTGTACATTCAAATCTTGGGGGTGCCTTTTTTTTTAATGGCCCCACCTGCGGCATATATAAGTACCCAGGATAGAGGTCCAATCGGAGCTGCAGCTGCTGGCCTATGCCACAGAACAATGCTGGATCCAAGCTGCATCTGAGACCTGTGTTGGAGTTTGCAGCAAAGCTGGATCCTTAATCTGATCAAGGTCAGGGATTGAACTGCATTCTGAAAGAGACTATATAGGGTTCTTAACCCACTTGAGCCACAACAAGAACTCCAGAGTGCTATTCAAGTTAGTTTATTCAAAATTTAGTCACTCCTTGTTTGTAGTTTAACATGTATACAAAGGTAAAGCATTTTATAACTCCTTTATATCTAGCATGGACTAAAGAGGTGACTGCTTCACTTTGGTAGGTTTACCCACTTTACTTCATCCTGTCCAAAAAGAGAGCTCTTCACTGACTTAAAAACAATACACACACACCTGTCTCCTGTTAGTGATTTTCCAAATTCTTATCATATAATGACTATCTCAATTTATCATAAGAAGCTTAAAATGCTATATTTGTTCCTCAATACATTTAAACAATTTCACACCCACAAGCTCTAATTATTCTCCAACTGAGGTGTTAGACTTACCTCAAGAAAATAAATTTAAAAAGGGGGGAAGAGTCCCCGTCATGGCTCAGCAGTTAACAAACCCCACTAGCATCCATGAGGACAAGGGTTCAAACCTTGGCCTCGCTCAGTGGGTTAAGATCCGGCATTGAGATGAGCTGTGCCATAGGTTGCAGACATGGCTCGGATCCCACATTGCTATGGCTGTGGTGTAGGCCGGTGGCTACAGCTCCGATTGGACCCCTAGCCTGGGAACTTCCCTATGTCAAGGGTGCGGCCCTAAAAAGACAAAAAAAAATTTTTTAATAAAAAAAAATCTTTCTTTAGTTCAATAAATATTTATTGAATGAAGAATAAACAACTATTGGTTTCTTTGGAAACAGACTTGGTTAATGTGATTGGCTGATGTACTATTGGAGCCAGATTTTTTTTTTTTTTGGTCTTTTTGCCTTATTTGGGCCACACCCGCGGCATATGG
>PVHT021183666.1:16261145-16284280 GCA_004024745.2 Catagonus wagneri
AAGAATGCAAAGGTCAAATGATCCTTACCTGAACAACTCTGAAACAACTAAATCAAAGGAAGTTAAATGCTAGTTCAATACTTTGATCAAATGTCCGTTGCTGATAAAGCTATATAAAGGAAAAAATTCTGCTGACAAATAAGATTTTTGTAAGAGATGATAGTTCAAAGTTCTAAATGAAGATTTATAGGATCAAAGGTCAAGTTCTACAAAACATTTCTAAATTATGGACTATGCTAAACAAACAACTTTAAGATTCTCTTTTTGTATTCCCAATACTACAGCATTCTATATTTATAACTGAAAGAGAACTATCATTCCAGAGTGATATATATTTAAGAACCAGAAGTCTAAAAATCTGTATAGCACAGGGGAACTCTACTCAACATTCTGTAATAAACCTATATGAGAAAAGAATCTGAGAAAGAATGGATATATACATAATGGAATCACTTTGCTATACACCTGAAACTAACATTGTAAATCAATTCTACTCCAATATAAAATAAAAATTAAAGTCTAAAAACCAGTGAAGTGAGAACTGAAGCTGACACCACACAAATTTTTCCATTTTTCATTTAAGAGCTGAAGAGATGAATATTTACAGCTACTTAAGCTTGATTTTAGTACTTTTAGTTTTGAAAAAAATCTTTATGAAAGACATTTTAGGGCTTGAAAAAATAAACAAAAGTCAACGACTTGTTCTTTTGAAATTATGTTAAGACCATATATGGTCCTAACATGACCTATGCTTTAAATTCAAAGCCCCACCACCACCACAGTTATGTTCTCTGTATTCATATTTTGGTTGCCAGCTATACCACTTTATATAAATGATATTTTTTTTAGAAATTTAGTGAAGTATCTTTAAAAACCTTTCTAATGCAGCGACTTTTTTTAAGTTTCAAATTTTAAATGTCATAGATGTCTTGTGAACTGAGGATGGTCTTTCATAATGTCATCAGGAAATCCTGTGCTGCAGGAAACTATAGTATCAAGTGAGAAAAAAACAGAAAAACATAAAAGACTATGTTCAGAAAAATAAAGATCTCGTTTATTCTCACGACAAATTTGAGGAAGAGGACAAGGCAGAGATTTACAAAAGGTATCCTTAAGAAAGGCAGAAAAAAACTAAAGAACAATGCAATTCATAAAGACCTAAAGCGAAAAGAAAACAGTTTTTCAAATGTACTCTCAAAGAAAGGACGTTGATTCTTAGAAATCTATTAGAACTACTTCTGTTAAGCCTGACCACCTCTAATCATTACCTTTTTTAGAGTGACACATTGTTGAGTTGCATGTAATAAACTGTGAATTAAAACTGCAGATTTTTACGCACTTAGCTAGGGTCACATAAATGTTTCTTCTACTGGAGTTCCCATCATGTGGCAGCAGAAACGAATCCGACTAAGAACCATAAGGTTGTGGGTTCGATTCCTGGCCTCGCTAAGCGGGTTAAGGATCCAGCGTTGCCATGAGCTATGGTGTAGGTCAGACACGGCTCGGATCTGATGCTGTGGCTGTGGTGCAGGCCGGCAGCTGTAGCCCCAGTTTGACCCCTAGCCTGGGAACCTCCATAAGCCGTGAGTGCGGCCTTAAAAAGCAAAACAAAACAAACAAAAACAATTTCTACTATAAGCCCTACAAAAACACCAAAATATTTTATCTATTAACGTAAAAAGCCACACCACCATACATTATATGTATCAGAATTATAATGATAAGAAAAACATTCACAGGACATTCTCTAACACCACACACAAAAATGAAATCAAAATAGATTAAAGACCTAAATATAAGGCCAAATACTATAAACTCCTAGAGGAAAAAAAGGCAGAACACTCTTTGACATAAATCATAGCAATATTTTGTTTGATCCACCTCCTAGAATAATGACAATAAAGACAAAAATAAACCAATGGTCGGAGTTCCTGTCGGGGCTCAGCAGAAACAAACCTGACTAGCATTCATGAGGACAAAGGTTCAATCCCTGATCTCGCTCAGTGGGTTAAGGATCAGGCATTGCCGTGAGCTGTGGTGTAGGTCACAGACAGTGCTCGGATTCCTGCGTTGCTGTGGCTGTGGTGCAAGCCAGCAGCTACAGTTCCAATTTGACCCCTAGCCTGGGAACCTCCATATGCCATGGGTATGGCCCTAAAAAGACAAAAAGACAAATAAATAAAATAAACCAACAGGCCCCAATTAAACTGAAAACTTTCTGCACAGCAAAGGAAACCATTAAAAAAATGAAAAAGGAGTTCCTGTCGTGGTTCAGTGGTTAACGAATCCGACTAGGAACCATGAGGTTGCAGGTTCGATCCCTGGCCTTGCCCAGTGGGTTAAGGATCCGGTGTTACCATAAGCTGTGGTGTAGGTTGCAGACGTGGGTTGGATCCCGCATGGCTGTGGCTGTGGTGAAGACCAGCAGCTACAGCTCTTGTTAGACCCCTAGCCTGGGAACCTCCTCCATATGCCATGGGTGCAGCCCTAGACAAGGCAAAAAAAAAAAGAAAAGAAAATGAAAAGACACAGAATGGGAGAAAAATCTGCAAATGATTCAACAGACAAAGGTTTAATCTCCAAAATATACAAACAACTCGTACAACTCAACAACAGCAAAAAAACAAACAATGCAATAGAAAAATGGGCAGAAGACCTAAACCAAGGTTTCTCCAAAGGAGATATACAGATGGCCAGAAGGCACGTGAAAAAATGTTCAGCATCACTAATTATTAGAGAAATGCAAATCAAAACTACAGTGATGCAGCACCTTACACCAGTTAAAGAGTAGCCATCATTAACAAGTCAACAAACAACAAATGCTGGAGAGGATGTGGAGAAAAGGGAACCCTCCTTCACTGTTGGTGGGAATGTAAATTGGTACAACCACAATGGAAAACAGTATGGCAGTTCCTCAGAAGACTAAATATAGAACTACCATATGATCAATTAATCCTACTCCTGGTCATATATCCTGACAAGACTTTTCCTTGAAAAAGATACATGCACCAGTATGTTCACTGCCACACTATTCACAACAGCCAAGACATGGAAACTACCTAAATGTTAATCAATAGATGAGTGGATTAAAAGATATGGTATATATACACAATGGAATACTATTCAGCCATAAAAAGGACAAAATAATGCCATCTGCAGCAACATACTAGACTCTCATACTAAGTGAAGTCAGAAAGAGGATATACACCATATATCACTTACATGTAGAGTTTAAAATATGGCACAAATGACCTATCTACGAAACAGATAGATCGCGGACAAGGAGGGCACACTTGTGTTTGCCAGGGGGTAGGGGAGGGAAAGGAGGGCTGATGGGGAGTCTGGGGTTGGTAGATGCAGACTTTTCATTTCGAACAGATGGGTGATGGGGTCCTGCTTTGCAGCACAAGTAACTGTATCTATTCTCTTGGGTAAAACATGATGGAAAATGGAAAAAAAAAATGGGTGTGTATGAGTGGCTGGGTAACACTGCTGTACAGCAGAAACTGAAGGAATACTGTAAATCAACTACACCCTTTTTTTTGGTATTTTGGGGGGTGGGGGCCGCAGCTGCAGCATATGAAGGTTCCCAGACTAGGGGTCAAATCAGAGCTGCAGTCGCTGGCCTATGCCACAGCCCCAGCAAGGCCAGATCTGAGCTGCGTCTGCGGCCTATACCACAGTTCACAGCAACATCGGATGCTTAACCCACTGAGCGAGACCAGGGATCTAACAAGTGTCCTCATGGATGCTAGTCAGATTCATTTCTGATGAGCCACAATGGGAACTCCTAAATCAACTATACTTTAATAAGTATTTTAAAAAAGAAAAACATTCGGATTTATCTGGCTAAAGAGACTTTTCTTTTTCTTTTCCAGCCACATATAGAAGTTCCTGGGGCAGGAATAGAATCCAAGCAGAAGCTGTGACCTACGCCACAGCTGTGGCAACACTGGATCCTTAACCCACTACACCAGGCTGGGAATCAAACCAGACCACTGAGACCACACCACTGCAGAGACAACACTGGATCCTTAATCCACTGGAATTCCTAAAGAGACTTTTAAATGCCATCAACATATAAAAAGATTAAAAGGTTAATAAAGTTTACTTGAGATTGAAGTTGCCTAAGTAATATCTGGTAACACATTTTAAGTTCAAAATTTAGGCTAGTTATTGATCCCATGGCATAAAATAAAGAAAAACATGCTAAATCATTTGAAAATGGCCACAAAGTAGTTACGATTTACTGATGAGAAATTTATCCTCAGATAACAACTAAAAATTTCTTATTGGCCAAAAGTGATCTCATGTCATTTTTCAGGCAACTGCATAAAAAGCTAGGTAGAATCTCAAAGTAATGATTACATATTAATTATACAAGATGAATACACCAAAATTGTTATTTTAAAACAATGTTAGCACTTAAAATGTTTATTCATAGAAAACTTGCAAATTCAGAAAGTAAAAATATGTGAGTTCCTGCAGTGGCTCAAATCATTCTAAGGTATGTCTTATTAGGTTTACAATCATAAATCATAATACATGTATAACTTGATTTCAATTTGTTCTCTTACAAGAGATCTTTTCTGTTATTTTGAATAGCAGCGTAATATTCTACTATATGTGCCTATTATAAGTTACTATACTACCTTTTTTTTTCTTAATTTTTTTTTGCTTTTTAGGGTTGCACCTGTGGCATATGGAGGTTCCCAGGCTAGGGGTCTAATCAGAGCTGTTGCTGTCAACGTACACCACAGCCACAGCAACGCCAGATCTGAGCCGCGTCTGCAACCTACACCACAGCTCGTGGCAAAGCCGAATCGTTAAACCACTGAGCGATGCCAGGGATCGAACCCACAACCTCATGGTTCCTGTCAGATTGGTTAACCACTGCGCCACAATGGGAACTCTGTTGCTGTAATATTTTTTTCCGTTTTTTTTCACTATATAAAGTTGTAATGAACATTTTCATATAGCTTTTGCACATTCTTAAAGGAGACAATTAAAAACTGAAATTTTATTTCGCAAAGTACACTTGTGGCTCTTATTTTTTTTTTTTTACTTTTTTTTAGGGCCACACCCACGGCATATGGAGGTTCCCAAGCTAGCGGTCGAATCGGAGCTACAGCTGCTGGCCTACACCACAGCCACAGCAATGCCAGATCTGAGCAGCATCTGAGACCTATACCACAGCTCACAGCAACATCGGCAATGCTGGATCCTTAACCCACTGAGCAAGGCCAGGGATCGAACCCACAACCTCATGGTTCCTAGTTGGATTAGTTAAGCACTGTGCCACGAAAATAACTCCATGGCTTTTACTTTTAATGCATCCGTTGGAAACAAACAGTTTAAGACTTAAAATTTCAAACATAAAAACACAATAGAAATGAGTAAGGATACCAGAATGTAAATGCAGAAAAAGGAACGAATTTGGAAATAAGATAATCAATTCAGTTTGAGCTACCTACAGAGGAAAAATAAAGAGTTCAACAAACAGTTCAAAAGACATGCTGAAAAGCTCAGAACTGAACAGAGCGAGCACAGTATGGATGTAATCATCTAGAGGAATGCATAAGCCATGAATAAAAGGAAACTACGTGAGAGCCTGGTAGGCATAATTTCACCAGTGGCATGGAGAGAGCTGTACACTGCCAAGGGTTAAGAAGTGAATACAAATTCAAGTAGAGGCCAGAGTACACTTTTTAAAAGTGTGGAAGAAATAGCCTAAAAGGAAGATAGGTCCATAGATAGACTTAAGGAAGCACAATTAAAAGATAGCTGCTTAAGGATCCCAGATAACTGACCCCTTTAAAAAGCTGAAGAAAAAAAGGGCCAAGAAAAAGGGGGAATCTCAAGTTTTTAGAGAGGATCAAGATGCTGACAGACAAAATTCAGGATGAAATCCACATAGAGAAAAGGGGGTAATCTTGGAGAGAAGGACATACTTCTTTTCTTGAGAGAGTAGTGAAAACACAAAGTGTAATACTGGTAGAAGTTATGCTCAGAGGTGGAAGGTTGGAAATCTGGATGAAGTTCACGCCTGTTGACCTCTATGTTAAGAAACACACTCATCTGCTAGAATTAAAGAGGTGAGGGGAAGGGGAGGGTTTTGAAAAGTCAAATGTATATGTATAGGACACATTCACAAGTGCTTGGTCTGGGACCTGTCAAGCTATTCAATAAAGACACTATCCTTTGTTTTTGTTTTTATTTTTGTTTTTGTCTTTCTAGGGTTGGCACGCACAGCATATGGAGATTCCCAGGCTAGGGGTCAAATCGGAGCTGTAGCCACTGGCCTACACCAGAGCCAGAGCAATGCAGGATCTGAGCTGTGTGTGCAACCTACACCACAGCTCACAGCAACACTGGATCCTTAACCCAATGAGCGAGGATCCTTAAACCGCTGAGCAAGGCCAGGGACGGAACCCAAGTTCTCATAGATGTTAGTCAGGTTCGTTAACCGCTGAGCCACGACAAGAACTCCAAGACGCTATTCTTTGATTAAAGGATATAGGTAGAGTACAGAATGCCTGTATTTGATTACTTTTATGATAATAATATATTTGGTTTCCCAATGTGGGCACTTTCAGGGATATTAAAACCTTTAAGACATGATCTCTAACCTCAAGGAAAGGTTCAGATATTATTTTATATTTTTTAATGTATACCTCCTCAAAATGTAACGTTTTAAGTTACCTTTTAATAGGTTACAAGTGGAGGTATTTCGTTTTCTTCCAATCAGATTAATAGGAAACAATTTCAAGCCAGATATACCTTCAGATATGAGATACTTTAAAAAGATTTTGCAAGTTACAGAGGAGCCACTAAAAATACTTTCAGACATGCCACACTAGGCTTAGGGCAACTCACAAAGCAAGCATTCTAACTATTTTCTGCTCAAAACCTACTGGCAAACCAATTATGTTATAGTGCTTCACACAGTAAGTTTCCACAAAGAATTTCACTTTAGCTACACATGTATAAAACATCAAAATGACACCAAACTGTCAAATTTTATTAAGAATATATCATATACAATTATAATAGGGGCAATGCAGTACAACATTTGCCCTCTGCATGACTGTTTTTAAGGACCCCAAGCTAAACAGACCTTTGATTTACATAAATTAAGTACATAAATCCCTTTAAATAATGGTTTCAAAATAAGTCACAGTTTCAATATTCTCAAAAGTACCTTAAAATAGAATTCCATCTATACCCTGTTTTCACCTTCTATTTTCTTTCTGCTGGTAGCGTAAGAATAAAGTATGTATTCCTAACTGGGAAGGTAATAACAACAGTTACAAAAGGCAAACCTATTACAGTTTTCTCAGGCAACGCAAAAATTGTGTGTGTCCAGCAGGAAAAACCAGGAGAAAACAAAAGAACCAGACTAACCATATTTGAGAAATGACCATATTCTTCATATAAATTAACATACAGCATGTCTCTATAAGGCAACTAGACTATTAAACTGACTAGACTTGATGGAAAGCTTACCACAAAAACAAAATTCACAGAATTTATTTCCTCAAAACAGAGGAAGTAGATTCCTCTCTTCATTCATAGCATAGCACCCTGAACTTAAAGAGCACTCAAATATGTACTAGATAAAGTAGCTTTCAAACACATATTTTATCATTGCTTTAACTGCCACAATAATCTTTGACATTTGTGGTTGGTCTGTGATCCAGCTACAAAAAATATTTAAAGCATACTAAACGGATTAAAACTCTAATACTTCTGAAGTCCATATTATGTTTTATCTAACTTAAAATACAAAACTACAATTAATATACTGTAGAGATGCCTGTCTCCAATGAAACTGATTACAAGCTGGCCCAAAATGTGTTTGTTTTGTTTTGAGAATATAGTGAAGCACAGCATCATGTATAAGCTAACACATAACCTGTAATTTTCATTGTGATTTTGTATTACTGTACCCTATTTAATCTCAACAGAAGTTGTCATAAGTTACATATTTAAAATCCTCAGAAGTATTAAATTATACTTTAGAAGAAATGTCTCTAGAAAGTCAGGCTCAACTTTCAATACGTTATCAGTCCAACTAACTTATTAACTATTTAAGACAGTAGCATTATATATCGAAAGTGGTATAGTTTACCAAATCTACAGGACTCTTATTGTATTATTAAACAGATAACACAGTCAAAATACATGCAAATAAATTTTTTTTCATGAAGCAAATGAGATTCTTAGGCCTTAAAAAACTGCCTTATAAAAGAGGAGACATTTTCTAGGCAAGTTATGTTCAGCAAATGTTTCAAAGTTTACTATTCTGTTTTTTTAAAACTGCAAATCATTTTTAATGTATAAATAATATGCAAGAAAGTAGGAAGAATTTGAAGAATTTGAGGTTAAATGTTTTTAGTAAATCATACTTTTCTAAAATTTCTAAAATGGAATAACTGGCTAGACAAATGCAGCCAAGTTTTATGTTTTTTATTAAATCCTAAAGACAATTGCCTTGGGAAGCCATGTATAATCAAATATCTTTATAATAAATGGCTACAAAATTTTAAAGGAGGAAGTGACTCATTCTATTGATTTGATTACTTCAATATAAACTGTAAACAAATTTTTTTAACCAATGAAAAAAAGTGCTCCAGCATTAATAACTATAGAAAAAAAGCATTTATCTGACCATCCCTTGCAATCCTTTATTTTCAATGTGACCAAGAGTTATAATAAATAATCAGTCTTTCACAATTTAGGTCCTTTCCTAAAGGAAAAAATACAGCTCAAAGGAGCAAAGTACTATATTTCCCTTTATTCTACTCTAAATCTCCATTATGTTTAGGTATAAACTTTCTGTTAAATAAATAAATAACAAAGCAGCAAAAGAAATGCAAAATGAAAAAGTATCTGGAAATGTAATTTTTAAAAGAGACGTTTATCTCAGAAGGTAAAAATGGACTGTGTGCCAGAGAAGTATGGGTTTTAATCGAGTCTGGAAAACCTACATTCATTTATTACATGCACCTTAGTTTTATTTTTAAGGATCTCCAAAAACTAAAAAAATTATTTTGAGTCTTTTGCAAGAGTTTTTGCCCATTTTTATGTTCCCAAGGTGAGCCACTACTGCCCCACTCCCCACCCTAGGAAGCCCTCCAAGACCAGCAGGTGTTATCACTAAAAAAAGGAGAAGTCAAGTCCTACCTTTAAGCACTGGAATTCAATAAAGAATAACATATAAGAGCTGAGACTACAGCCATACCACCCTCATCTAAAGTATAAAAGCTGAATCTCATCTAAAGTATAAAAGCTGAAAAAGAAATCAAAACCACTGGAGTTTCCACGTGATGCAGCCAGTTATGGATCCGGCATTGTCACTGCTATGTGTCAGGTCACTACTGTGGTCAGATTTGATCCCTGGCCCAGGAACATCCACATGCCAGGGGCGTGGCCAAAAAGAAAATTACCAACTAATTTGGAAGCACATGCTAGGAAGAGTCCAAACAGGAGTGTGAAGAAGAATGGAAAGAAACAAAACTGTCCCATTTAAAAAAGTGTTTAAAAGGAGTTCCTGTTGTGATGCAATGGAAAGGAATCCGACTAGTATCCCTGAGGATGGGGGTTCGATCCCTGGTTAAGGATCAGCGTTGCTATGAGCTGTGTAGGTCACAGACGCGGCTCGGATCCCGTGTTGCCTGGCTGTGGCGTAAGCTGGAAGCTACAGCTCCAATTTGAGCCCTGGCCTGGGAACTTCCATATGCATTGGGTGCAGCCTAAAAAAAGCAAAACAATAAAATAAAATATTTAAAAAATATTAAAAAAGTATTTAAGGGGGAAAAATTATTCATATAAATCAAACTCATCTTGGAGTTCCCTAGTGGCCTAGAAGTTAGAGACCCTCAGTTTTGATACCCGGCCTTGGAACTTCCACATGCTGTGGATGCAGCCAACAAAAAAATTAAACACATCTTAATGGCAATAATATGTTTTATGCTCTTCATACTTATTTCAAGTTAGGCCTATTACATAAGATTTTTTAACTGTTTGGAAATTTATCATCCCTAAATTCTATTTAAATAGGAAAATAAGTTGGGGGCACAGGGGCATTAAAAAACTGGCCAAGGATAAACAGGTATTTCACCACCCTGATCATTCAGCAGGTGTCACAGCATATTCTTAATCCTTCCTCCAAGCTACCACAATATTTCATTGACTTTATAAGTAAGGGAACTCTGGTCTCTAGAAACTTGAACATTTAAATCCAAACAGATTTCCAACTCTCCCAAATCCAATTTAACCAACCTATACCATCCCCACTACTGCCCAGCTTTCTCTATGTCATCTGCCCGACTACCTTCTCTCCTATGAGGGCTCCCTCAGAAGTGAAAATTCTTAGACGTTCCCATTGTGACTCAGATGAAACGAACCCGACTAGGATCCATGAGGATGTGGGTTCTATCCCTGGCCTCTCTCAGTGCGCTAAGGATCTGGCGTTGCCATGAACTGTGGTGTAGGTCGCAGACAAGGCTCAGATCTAGCACTGCTGTAGTTGTGGTGCAGGTTGGCAGCTGCAGCTCTGACTCCACCCCTAGCCTGGGAACTTCCATATGCTGCGAGTACAGACCTAAAAAAAAAGAAAGAAAAGAAAAGAAATTAGAGGAATTATTCAAGCCAAAATATAATACATTTAAGGGGGGAAAAAAGTCTAGTTTGTTCCATTTCAAAGACTTTTCTGTTAGAAAAAGACAGCTTTATAAAGTATTGACCTGCCATTAACCACTTAACATAAAAAAAGTAAATCTGTTTAATGACCTAACTATTCCCAAACTACAAATGCCACCCTAAAAATACCCTGTTTCCAATACTCATCAGTTCTTCCTTTTTTTTTTTTTTTTTTTTTGCTTTTTAGGGCTGCACCCAAGGCACAGAGAAATTCCCAAACTAAGGGTCCAATCAGAGCTACAGGTGCTGGCCACAGCCACAGCCAACTCCGGATCTGAGCTGCATCTGCGACCTACACCACAGCTCACAGCAATGCCAGATCCTTGACTCACTAAGCTAGGTCAGGAATCAAACCCATGTCCTCATGGACGCTAGTCGGGTTCCTTTCTGCTGCACTACAACAGGAACTCCCCTCATCCAATTCTTTGAATTTCCACATAAATAGTAAGAGGAGAGGCTCTAAGACTCTAGCTAGCATACCAGAGGTGTGTTTCAAAATCTAGGCAATTTGTTGCCCTGGTGTAGTGACATAAGGCCCAATTATCAACTGAGGAGAATAGCCTGATCTGCTAAATTGGTCAAGGTCTAACTGGATAAACATTTAGGTAAAATGTGTAACATACCTCCTCTAAATCTGTTCTAGCTTGGTCCTAAGATAAAGTCCAAAAGAACAACTATGACAGAGCTACAGAAGCAACACACTAACATTAAACTGTTCTTTCCCAAACCACTCTTAATTATACCAATCTAACCAAAAGAAGTGGACTGTATCTCCCCAAAGTACAAAAGTGCTTTGGCTATCCTAAAATTCCCCATTGATTCAGAACTTCTACTCCAAATCTATATCCCAGTTCAACTTGTATTAAATGCTTAAAGGAACTAGACAAGATATGTTTTTTAAGCAATTGAATCCAGAACCAGTAAGGACATTTAAAATAAGTTCTTTAGACTTAACATATGTATCATGTAGAAAGGATAACCCATAGTAAAACTTTCCGTGAATTGGGGGGGGGGTGACTTTAAATAAGTAATAAGGGAGTTCCCTGGCCAAAAAAAACAAAGTAATAAAATACACCGATAGATTCCTCCATTTTAAAAAGTTCTAGTAGTCTGTCTTCAAAAAATAACTTCCAAGTTAAATATACCACACTGGGAGTCTCAACTTCAGGTATTAGGAAATTAGGACAGCTGCAAACCCAGAAATTTTACATGAAGATTTCTTTTGGTAGCAAAGATATAATCACATAATAAGTTATTTTGTGTCCTTACATATGCAAAAGGCAAGAATAACTCTGGAAGGTTTTTTTTTGTCTTTTTGCCTTATCTAGGGCCGCAGGTTCCCAGGCTAGGGGTCAGGAGCTGTAGCTGCCGGCCTCCATCACAGCCACAGCAATGCGGGATCTGAGCTGCATCTGCAACCTACACCACAGCTCACAGCAACGCCGGATCCTTAACCCACTGAGCAAGGCCAGGGATCGAACCCGCAACCTCATGGTTCCTAGTCGGATTCGTTAACCACTGAGCCAGGACAGGAACTCCCCTGGAAGTTATTTTAAATATGGAGGATTTCACAGTTCCTTAGAACACCCTTAAATCTAAATATTGCCATGACATGTTTTCATCTACAAACTCAAATGTACATAGAGTTGCAATGGAAACTGCATATTTAAAGCCTTTGAATTAAACTTACCACCAATAATGCAATTCTAATCTGCCATATTATCACCCTTGGCAATGAACTGCTGCGATCAGAGCAGTATAATAAGAAAGTTAACTTTAAAAGTTATCAGAATAAGCCATTCTAACATTCAAACAGAAAATAACACACAAACAAATACAGCCTTTCCATTCAATGGATGTGAAACAGGCTTGGGAAACAATATTTTAGCATTCTGAAATTTATATTTTCCCCTTCCTCCCTTCCATATGCTATCAATGTTCACATATCAAATATTTAAAACAAAGCTCAATCAAAAGTTCACTTGACAGCTGTTGCTATTTTAAGTTGCAAGAGAAAAAGGGCTTTCAACAACCTGCATTCAACAAATACCTACGTGCCTTGCCAAACTAGCTATAGCAACCTACATCTGTATTTTGTACCTTATTTTATGATCCCCATGACAGAACACCCAAAAAATTAAAATAGCATGATCTGAAGCTTTTTTCAAGCATGTTTACAAGAAGAATTATCTCATAAAAACCATCCACTTTTATGTGACTCTAAAACTCCATGCCCAGAAGCCAATGACTGGATTATAAGCAAGATAATGACAAGTTCAATGGAAAAGGTATTATGACAATAAACTAAGACTGGCTCACCATGTTGTGATCTGCTTGCCTAATATGTATGTTTAGCTACTGTGGTCAGCAATGTCCAAATATAAATCTGAAACACTTAATGGACGGTTCTGTTCTAGATTTCAAGCTCATTTTATCTTTCCAAAACACAGAAAGGCTCTACAGACACACACACACACACAAATTTAATATACTGCCTGAAGTATGAAGGAACAAATTATTCAATTTTTCCATAAATACAAAAAAACACAAAATGAAATGTCAAAAATCTCAAAATATATCTTCACACCTTCACCTTAACACAAATTAAAAACAAGTTTCAAAAATAAAAGAAAAACCTCAACCAGGCTGAGCATTATATTTCATAGAGCTTCCTATACTTTAAAAATACATCCATAAATATTCCAAGAAATGCCTTGTGATTTAAAAATAAGGAGCTTTATTTGGCTGGTTACATTTCAACTACTCTTAAGTGGCATAAAGGCATAAGATAACCAACAAAACTATAAAAACTAAGTTTTTAAAAAAGGTCAGTCATATTTTGTTTGCTTAAATACTAAGTTTAATCATGACCTATCAAAATCTTATCATGGCTCATTGTATAAAATTAGCACTGCACTTGCAAGCATAAGCAGAATCTAGACTTATCAAACATATGGTGAGGCTTGCATAGCTTCTGAAAAATTAAATGAGAATGCAGGACTAAGGTGTTTTTTAGTTGAGTAGCAAACCAAACTCACTGATCCTGATCAAAAGTTTTCATCGAAAAACTTGATCAAAATAAGAACCTCTTAAAATTGTAAAAGGTCCAGCAATCAAAACTTTAAAATAAACCGATACGGGGTCCCTATAAATCCTTCCACTTCAGAAGCTACACAGCTAACAAGCAAATACCTAAAAGAGAAAGAGAAAAAAAAATCCAGCTGATCTCCAACCACTAACTAGAAGGTACGCATAAACCCAAGCACAGACTGGTTTACCAGCCAACTTTTCTGGCCCGAGACCAGAGAGACATCAAATAAAGCAGACAGTAGAACCAACTATGAGCTCTCCCTGCAAACTGGTCGATAATCTGAAAACTTCACTGTTACTAACAGAGGCACCTTTTAATTAATTAGAAGCAACGAACCGACAGGTGGAAAAATAAATTCTAACAGGGCAGCAAGAGGTCGTGGAAACACGGTTCAAGGACCGAACGTGTTGTGACTGCTCTGTTAACAGGTCCAAGGTAATTTACGCACACACCCTTTAGCGCAATTCCTCAAGCCCAGATAAGATTGGGAAACAAGCTTTGCCGAGAGCCACATACCATTTTAAAACAGCCTTCTCCCTCTCGACAGGAAAACAGACATTGCTCTCATCCGAGGTCTTTCCGCGAGTTCTCTCAGCGCCGCGAAGGGAAGCGGGCGGCCGCCACCGTAACGAGAGAAGCCGGCAACAGACCCGCCGCGCGGCCGCCACGCCTTCCTCCGGCCGCAGCGGGGGACGCGGAGCGACGGATCACATTTCTCCTCCCCGACAATCACACGCACTCACGTCCCCAGAGTTGACACCCTCCAAACCCGCCGCTCGGCGACGCTGGGGACTGGGCCACAAAGCCAGGGACGCAGCCATCGACCGCGACGCTCAAGTTGCGTGCGTGCGTGCGTGTGTTTGTGTTTGTTCCCCTTAATGAAAGACAAGAGGTCTCCGTAGTGACGGCCCAGGCTACGGTGAGGGAAGAGGCCCCCAGCGGGACTAAACAAAACTTCGGTTGCTGGGAAGAGCCGTTGCGCAACCCTGGCAGGGGGCGGCAGGGGCCGCCCGGCCTGGCCCAGCCCAAGCGCAGCTTCCCGGAGGCTGCGCCACCGCACGTAGGAACCACGCGCGGCCCCGCGTCCGGCGGCCTCGGGGGGTGCCCCGGCCTCGAGCGAGTCGCCTGGACCCGCCACCCCGCGAGGGCCTGGGCGGAAACGCGGAGCACGAGCGCGCAGAGAACGCGGGTGGGTGTGCAGTTCTCGCGACCGGTGCGGGCCGCTCAGGGGATGCCGGGCGAGGGTCCGGGGAGAGGTCCGCCGGCCCCAAGACCGCACGCGCGGCCAATGAAGCCAGTTCCCCCGCCCCCGGCCCGGGATGGGACGCGCCCCCGCCTATTCCCTTACCTTCCTAGAGGCCTGCGCTCTCCCCTCGTCGGGCGGCCGCAGCCCTGAGCATGTCCGAGGTGGGTGCGGGGCCGTGCCGGGGACAGGGAGCCAGGCGCTTCAGCAGGCGGCACCACCCAGCCCGGGCTCAGCCCCTCTCCGCGGCCGCTGCCATCTTGTCCTGGCGGCTGAGAAGAAACGGCGAAACACCCTCCCCCGACTGCTGCTGCTGCTGCTGCTGCTGCTGCCCTGGCTGCTGAGCGCCGGGCCCGTCTCCCTCATCTTCTTTCCCAGGGATATGGGGTGGGGATGGCTCGGCTGGGGCGAGGGGTGGTCAGAGGCCGGCCGGCCGGCCTCCGACTACTGGGGCCTACGGGCGGCGCGGGTTTCGGGGCCCGCGGCGGTTGGGGCCCATTCCTGCCGCCAAGAGAGGAGAAGGAAGACAGCCGGGAGCGGCGGCGACGGCGGGGCCCGCGGCTCGGTATCCTCAGCTCGCCGCGTGCCGGCAGTCGTCACGGAGGCGGCTGCCGCCGGCCGCCCCAGTCTCGGGCCCCTCCTCTGCGCCCGCCGGCCTCGGTCGCCGCCTCCGCAGCGCCACCGCCCGCCCGGCCGCTCTGCGTGCCGAGCCCGGGCGGCCCAGCTCGGCTCGGGCCGCGGCGCCTCCGCGAAGCCCCTCCCAAGGGCCCGCCCGCCCGCAGCCGCGCCCTTGTAGCTCCGAGCCCGCCTGGCGGCCGGCGTGGGTCCGACCCGGAGCTCCCTCACGCCAGCCCGCCTGCAAAAGCGGCCTCCGCCAACGCCCCCTCTTCTGGTCTGAATCTCACTCTTAGGCCCACTCCACCAAATATGTATATTTTTTGAAAGATCCTAAGCACCAAAGAAAGGATGAAAATGCGGAAGCAGGATTTTACAGGCCTTTCGAAATCCCGTAATCATAGTTTCCCCTTCTACCCCTTTAGAGTCTGTTTCTTGGCGTTTTTTTTTTTAAAGGTCTAATAATAAGGAAAGGGGAAATGTATATAGTGAACAATTTCAGTCTAAAATAAGTCCTTCCCGCTCCCCCATCCCAAAGGGTCAACGGTCCGAACTCCAAGCCCTCGTAAATATGAAGTTCACCTACCTCTGCGCTGGTAATTCTCCATCGAGGTAGTCAGTTCCACTCCCAAAGACTAGTTAGCTCCCTCGTGGAAACTAGGAAGTTAGCCGAATGGCCCGTCCCAAACAACGGAATCATAGAACCATAGAACTTTAGAGATGAAAGAACCATAGAGATCCTTGGTCCAAAGTAGGGCGGGGAATCAAACTTTAGGTGACTTGTCCAAGGTTATATAGCCAAGCCCTGGTCTGCACTCCTTCTCCCTAGGAAACAACTGACCTTCTAAGTATTTATCGTTCAGAGTTAATCTTTTTAAATACATATTTTGTTCTCTTTCTTTCTGTCCTGAATGTCTAATGTTTTGGGAACACCTTTCTCCGAGGAATGGAAGTGCCCTCTCTGTTTCTTCCAATATCTTCACTAGGATTGACTTGACCACGCAGGTTGTTTGTCCCCAGACACTTTCTATAGCAGTAGAGGCAGGACAAAGGGCGTGGCAAATTGCTACGTATTTAATTCTACACCTTGACTTCAGGCTGCTTTTCAAACTGGGAGAAGAGTATTTTGAAGGACGCCTTTAAAAGAGAAAAGGATAGCATGCCTTGAAGCAGTTGGAAGTAACATTTTGGAAAGAGTTGTTTTCACGTTAGGGAGGATAACCAGTTGTAAAGTTTTCCAAAATAGAAAAACAAAACTGTCTCTCAGAGAGATAGCAGCATGTTAGCCATTCCTTTTTACTTAGTATTTAATTACTTTTGATTTGTTTAAAAAGCAATAGTTACAAGAACCAAAAAAACATGAATCAAAGGAGAAAGTTAACAATAATAAAAAAAAAAACTACAAGTGAAACAAGGAAAATATTTCACTAGAACTTCAAGCCTTCAGAATTTTTGTAAAACATTTCTCTGGGTCACCTCTAATCGGAGACTTCCATTCTCTCTCTTAGGGCATTGCTACATCTATGCAGGAAGCTGAAAAGGGGGAAGGATTTTTTTTTTCCTTTCTATCCTTGGCATTGGCACTATATACACTGCAAGTTGCAGGAGGAGATCCTGTCCAAAAAAAAAAAATTTGTTTTTATCATTGTATTGTGAGTACCCAATACACTGATTTATAGTAAGCCCTTAGTAAATGTTGCTAGACAAGTAAATTAACACTTTTAGCTCGTCTTTTTTTTCATTTTATACCTGTTTTCGGAATTCCCATTGTGGTGAAGTGGAAACGAATCTGACTAGGGTCCATGAGGTTGTGGGTTCGATCCCTGGCCCTGCTCAGTGGGTTAAGGATTCAGCGTTGGCGTGAGCTATGGTGTAGGTCACAGACCTGGCTTGGATTCAGCATTACTGTGGTGTAGGCCGGCAGCTACAGCTCAGAATCAAACCCTAGCCTGGGAACCTCCATATATGGTGGGTGCTGCCCTAAAAAGCAAACAAACAAAAAATTCTGTAGAATCCATTTTATGTCTATTGTCTTCTAACTTAATCTCTTTACCACCAGTCTCTTCTCTAATTCATTATTTTGGGGGAAGGGGAGGAGGCCACGCCCTCAGTGGAACTTCCTGGCCAAGAGATCAAATCCACACCACAGCAGCATCCCATTCCTGCTGCACCACTGCAGTGACGAGAGATCCTTAACCTGCTGAGTCACAAGAGAATTCCTCCAATCCATTCTGAACACCACCATCCAGATAATTTTTCAGTGCCTGGATTTAGCTAGTATATGAAGTTTGTTAAAAAAAAGAAAGAAAAACGAAAGAAAGAGAAAGAAGAAGAGAGAATTCTCAGTGTAAAGTTTTTTAATGTAGACTTCTAAATTGTACGTGAAAAAATATTTTTTCATTCAAAAATAGTGCTCAGATACTATGTAGAGGCACTGCTATGATCTGAGAATACAATGGTGAAAAGGGAGGCAAACTGTGAGCTTATGTTCTCTTGAGAAAGTTGGCTATTATACAAACAATTAGTACTAATGATAAGCATTATGAAAAAGAGAAGTAGAAGGCCCAATAAGGAAACAGAACAGGAGGATCTAATCAAATGGGAAGGTGGGGAAACCACGGAAAGCCTGGTTCATTTCTTTTTTTTTTTTGTCTTTTTGCCTTTTATATAGAGCTGCACCACGGCATATGGAGGTTCCCAGGCTAGGGGTCTAACAGGAGCTGTAGCTGCCGGCCTTTGCCACAGCCACAGCAACGCGGGATCTGAGCCGCGTCTGCAACCTTCACCACAGCTCACGGCAACGCCGGATCCTTAACCCACTGAGCAAGGCCAGGGATCGAACCCGCAACCTCATGGTTCTTAGTCGGATTCGTTAACCACTGAGCCACGAAGGGAACTCCCAAGCCTGGTTCATTTCTCAGGACTCAGCTAAACACTCACTTTCTCTGGGAAGAATCTTCTGACTCCTCTGACTCCGCCATATTCCCACATAGCTTTCCTCTGTAGCATTTTTATTCTTTGCCATTTTATTTATTTTCTGGTTGTTTGATTAAACTCTTCCACTAGTATGAAAACTCTGCAAAAGTAGAGAGCACATCTGTTTTGTATTCTATTGTATCCTCAGCACGGAGGCAATGGTACCCAGCAGGTCATCAACAGAACCAGCTACAGACAGGTACCTGGCCCGGTGCAAAATGAAAAAGCGGGTCCCCTTGTTCAAAATTATTAAATATTTCAAGGGGGTAACAGAAGAGCATTAAACCAATCCTGGAGACTTTCTCAGCACAGGAACTACGTGCATCTACACAGGTTGAAAGAATGAGTTAAAGTTGAGGTCTAAAGCTGTGTAGGAATTCACCCAAATAGAGAACACTTAAGGGCAGAAGATAAGATTTATGCAAAAGTTATTTAGAAAAAAAAAGTGATAGTAGAAATTTGAGAAACTGATAATTTTTAGTCAGAGGATAAGTCAGAAGCAGATGAGGGTAGAGGAAAAAGCAAGGTTAGCTTGGGATTTAGGACTTTATTCTACTAGCAAAGGAAGGATTTAGGGGGAGGCACAGCGTGATCAAAGAAGCCATTGGCTTTGGGTGGGGAAACCATCTATTTTCCTTCTTCCCACATTTCTGCATTTTTCAAAATTTCCTTCCAATGCCACTCAGAGTAAAAACTAAGAGCCTGGCAGTGGACCTAAAACGGTCTATGAGGCCCACAAGGAACTTAACTCCCCACCTCTGTCTCCTCACTGCAGCCACAGTTTTTCAAAGATCTAGTCGTTCTCCCTCCTGAGGCACCTGATCACCCTCTGTGCCTGGAACACTCCCGAAAGTATCCACCCACCCCACCTCTTTTTCGGATTCCTAGTCAAATTTACCTTCTCAGTGAAGCCTTCCTCAGCAATAACTACCTATCCATACACATAAACTCATCATTTTTATCTTTATCCTTGGGTCTCACCACCACCTAAGATACCGTTTTAGAGGTTTTCCGTCCTGCCCCGCCCCTCCACACCCAACCCAGAAAGTAAGCTTTTGGAGGGCAGGAATTTTTGTCTGTTTTGCTGGCTGCTTGGTTCCCAAAGCCTAGATAACTGTCTGGGATACAAAAATAACTTAATAAATAACTGTAAAGTAAACAAATGAATCTTCTATGTAAGTTGAATGAAACACCCCATAAACTGCAAACCGTCACAGTTGTTTAAGGTCACTCGAACGTGAAATGCAAGACCTCTCTCTCTGTCCCTCTCTGGTCTTTCTCCAACTCCCACACCCCTAAATTATTCCATTCAAAGGAGAACAGTCCTCCCACTTACCTAGGTTCATCACTACCCTTATTCCTCATTCGCCACCAATAGGTGTCAATACGGAGAAAGGCCCTCCCGCAGCCTTAGCAGATGATGCTGATACTTCTCCAAAAGAGAGAGCTTGGAATTTTGTCACACAACCTAAGTTATCAACCTACACTCCCCTTCCTCAGAGAAATCTGGGATTGGTTGCCCTTGCTGTCATTTTCCTCCAGACCCTAGGTATCCTCTCCTGCCTCGGTTGGGTCTGGAGAGAGGAGGATATAGTCAGCCAGAAAGAGCTCCCAACTACAATCTCTAAAAGAAGAGATTCAGCAGGGAAGACCCGTCTCCTCACTTCCCAGGAGCTCCTGGCCCCTTTATGAAAATCATCTACCCTCTCCCTCGAGATCAGCTTTGTGTATCTGGGCAGCTGGAACAGAGAAAATGTTCTGGAGTGTCTCACCCCTACCTGCATCTGCATGACTGAAAGGGCCCCTCTAGTAACTCAGTGTAGCTCTTTGTAGAACTACTTTCTTTTCAAGGAAAGAAGAGAGGGAGGGAGGGAGGGGATGGCTCCCACGAAATACAGATGAGAATATTCTCATTTTAATCTGGAAATTCACAAATCTCATCTTAATTTGGGAGCTGGTAATCCAGTCAGCTCAGAAATCTCATGTTGGAGTTCCTATTGTGGCTCAGAGGTTTAAGAACTCGACTAGTATCCATGAGCATGCGGGTTTGATCCCTGGCCTCAAGCTCAGTGGGTCAAGTATCCGGTGTTGCCACATCCTGGGTGTAGGTCACAGATACAATTCAAATCCGGTGTTGCTGTGGCTATGGCGTAGTCCAGCAGCTGCAGCTCTGACTCAACCCCTGGCCTGGGAACTTCCATATATCATGGGTGCAGCTTGAAGAAAAAAAAAAAAATTCTCATATAGTAAAATACATCCTTGAAAATTATCCCTATTGCCTGTAAGGTAGAGTAAGCATTATTTTGTGTAAATAATCCTGTCCAATAATATGTGCATATTAATGATCTGCTACATTTTAGATAGTCATAAAGTAAATTTGTCATGTGTTTCACTTAGAGAATTTATTAAGACTATAAATTGTTGGTTCTTTCATCATTGTCTTAAGACGAAGTTTAGCAGTCACTTTCTTTGTTAGAGTTTTTCTGTTAAATCTTTAATTTCTCCCTCCAGGATGGTGAAGACATTAACACACCCACTTATCTGACACCCAGTTGATATCTCCTTGGTTGAAGAATCCTTAAAATTCTTGGCACATTATTTCCGTAGGTTTTGCCAAAATGCAAGTCTCTCTTTCAGGTTTGATTGAATCCATTGCATCACTTTCTGGAGTGGAAAAGCCTGCCAGTGCCGACACTGTTTACGTTTTCCACTCTCTCCAGAGCTTCTGGAGTTTAACTCTCGGAAGTTAAATGTACTAATGATGCAATTTAATGGAGTAGCATAGTTTTCATATTAGAAAGAAATATATTTAAACTCAGGAAATGCAAAACAGGCAAATAAAATAAACCATGGATCTTGTTTTGATCTTGACAGTTCCCTGTTCACAAACCTTTAGACTACTTCACCCACTAAAAATGTCGGCATTTCTTTCTTCTTCTTTTTTTTTTTTTTGTATTTTTGTCCTTTTATGGCCGCACCCACGGCATATGGAGGTTCCCAGGCTAGGGGTCTAATCAGAGCTATAGCCCCAGGCAGATGCCACAGCCACAGCAATGCAGGATCCGAGCCACGTCTGCAACCTACACCACAGCTCATGGCAACGCCGGATCCTTAACCCACTGAGCAAAGCCAGGGATCGAACCTACAACCTCATGGTTCCTAGTCGGATTCGTTTCCACTGCGCCACGATGGGAACTCCCGGTATTTCTTAATTTGGCTGTTGAGGCACACTGCAGTTGGACTCAGTAATACCTTTTAGCCGTTTTTTCTATAACCCTATGACCCCACCAAACCATGCTTTTCTTTTTCCCCAAAGATAACCTTTATTTCTCCATGCTCGTGTCATTTGTCATCCATGTTGCCCTCCCATTATTGAAATCCTTTCATCCTTCAGAGTTAAATATTCACTCCTCCAAAAAGCTTTGACTGGAAGCTCCTGTGTGACGCAGCGAGTTAAGGATCCAGAGTTGCCGCAACTGCTGTGTGAATTTGATCCCCAGCCCAGGAACTTCCACATGCCTTGGGTGCAGCCAAAACAAAACAAAACAAACAAAAAGTTTTGATGGAACATACTATCCTTAGGCAATATTTGTGCACCCCACGAATATTTTTTAGGTCCTACCACTTGCCAGGCACTGTCCTGAATGCTTTTATTTAGTTGCTTAAGGATAACCATCACTATCCTCATTTTACAGATGAGGGACTTGAATCACAGAGAGATGAGGAATCTTGTCCAATGTTACAGCATCAGTCATGGAGCTAGATTTGTACTCAAGCTGCCTGGCCTTAAGTATCTACCCCAAATCACAGATTTTCACCAAATGCATATTTTTTATAAAACATGTAGGCAAAAAGGAGATTACAATTCCCCTTGAGTTCAAATTGAGGACCGTGTTCCTGACAGGTCTGAGCACAAACTCATGGATCTGACAAACATTAAGCTCTAAAAGGAAAGTAGAATTCATAATCCTCTAAAATGATATGTGGAGAAGAGTCATCCAAGTTCATCAGGTCCCACATTCTCCCTTTTTTTTTCCCCCCTAAGGGCCAAACTACAGCATACGGAAGTTCGCAGGCCAGGAACAGAACCCACACCATAGCAGCACCCAAGCTGCAGCAGTGACAATGCTGGATCCATAACATGCTGACCCCCATGGGAACTCCAAATGTCAACATAATATATTAAAAGTTATTAAGGGAAGTTCCCATCCTGGTTCAGCAGTAATGAACCCAACTATTATCCATAAGGATGTGGGTTCGATTCCTGGCCTCACTCAACAAGTTAAGGACCCATCGTTGCTGTGAGCTGTGGTGTAGGTCACAGATGTGGCTCGGATCTGGTGTTGCTGTGGCTGTGGCGTAGGCTGTCAGCTGTAGCTCCAATTTGACCCCTAGCCTGGGAACTTCTATGTGCCACAGGTGGGGCCCTGAAAAGAAAAAAACAAAGTTATTAAAACTTTCGGACAGGGGAGTTCCCTTCATGGCTCAGTGGTTGGCGAATCCGAC
>PVHT021183666.1:16288218-16302643 GCA_004024745.2 Catagonus wagneri
GGGGGGGGGGAAAGCAAACACTAGGTAAAAACTAAGGGAATCTGGTTAAGCTGTCGACTTTAGTTTGTAATAATACATCAATACTGATTCATTAATTGTGGCAAAGTTACCATACTAGGAGATATGAGAACTTGCTGTACTATGTTTGAAATTTTCCATAAATTTAAAACTGTTCTAAAAAACAAAGTCTATTTTTAAAAATTAAATTAGCAAACATATGTAGAAATTCATTTATTTACTTATTTTATCTTCAGGGCCTCGCTCATGGCATATGGAGGTTCCCAGGCTAGAGTTCAATTTGGAACTGCAACTGTTGGCCTACACCACAGTCACAGCAACGTCAAATCCCAGCCGTTTCTGCAACCTATACCACAACTAACGGCAGTGCCGGATCATTTAACCCCCCCGAGAAGCCAAAGATCAAACCTGCACCTTCATGGATCCTAGTCAGGTTCGTTACTGCTGAGCCACAATGGGAACTCCCCGTAGGAAATTTATATGAAGTCTTCAGTACAGTACCTACTAGTCATTGTAGATACTGCAGTTCATTTAATCTTAGCCATTGGTGACGGTAAAAAATGATCATTATTATTTTATGGGCAAGCAAGAAAGAAAAATTGCTGCCAATTAAACTTTGACACAATGCCTTAAGAATGGTCTTCTGAGATGTACGAATTGGTCGTGCCAGCCTCCCATTGCTTTGAAACACATTTCATCAATTTAGAGTAATTTGGCATGTTTTCCAGCACTCGCTTGTAAAGCTTGGCTTACAACAGGCAATCCTCTGGCATACATCTTGGTAATAAATTGAAACTGTCTCCATTATTTATGAGCACCTAACTTTTTCCCCATCTCATAAAGAATTTGATTGTTCCTTTTCCCCCAAAGAATGGAATTAGTTATTCCTTGAATGGCAAATATCCACTAAATACCAAATTTATATTCTGCTGCTCTGCCTGTGCCTTTTACATACACAATAAATTTTTGTTCCAATGAAAAATTCTAGTGCCAGCTTTTCCCATTTTATTTTTTTTTCAGTAACTAGTACTGAGAACTATTACTGAGAATTGGGATTATAATGTGCTTCAACTTTCTGTTTTGTTTGAGTTTATTAAAAAATAAACATATTTTACTCATGTAATCAGTAAAATATATAAACCATCAGGAATAAAAGACCCTTTTGGTAAATCTTTGAATGAAGTTAAAGATTACTCGCTAGTAAAATTTCTCTTTTTTTTTTTTAGGGCCGCACCCACAGCATATGAAGTTTCCCAGGCTACGAGTCCAGTCAGAGCTACAGCTGACGGCCCACAGCCACAGCAACACAGGATCTGAGGCATGTCTGCAACCTACACTAAGCTCGTGACAACACCAGATCCTTAACCCACTGAGCGAGGCCAGGGATTGAACCTGCATCCCCATGGATGTTAGATTTGTTTTCACTGAGCCATAGCGGGAACTCCCTAGAATAGAATTTTGATCTAGATCTCTAGTCCAATTTTTTAGTACAAGTTATGATAAGCAGCTATTAAGTATCTAAAAGACAACGAATGTGTAACTCATTTTAAAACACCACTTTAGGAAACATCATGTTCTATGAAAAATATTCTTTTGAAGGAATCCTAACAAGGATTTTTTCTTTTTCTTTTCTTTTCTTTTTTTAGGGCCGCATCCTTGGCGTATGGAAGTTCCCAAGCCAGGGGTTCGAATCAGAGCTACAGCTGCCAGCCTATACCACGGCTACAGCAACATTGTGTGATCTGAACCACATCTGCAGCCTACACCATAACTGACGCCAACGCCAGATCCCTAACCCACTGATCGAGGACAAGGATCGAACTCACATCCTCATGGACACTAATCGGGTTCTTTACTGCTGAGCCATGACAGGAACTCCTCAAGGATTTAAAGAATGGAAAAATACTAGCACTTTTCCAGTTAGGGGAAATAGGTTAATCAATGACTGAAAGAGAAGGAATGTGCTTAGCAGAACCAGGTATGTTCCCTTTAGTTCAGTCTCTCTGTCCTAATATTTAAACAATGAATTGACTTTCACACTGATTCTCTAAAATCCTGCATCACGTTACATATATACACTCATACCCCCAAAGCCTCAGAGGCATCACACGTATGCACACACATCCCTGCGCTCATTGCTGCTGTTACAACAGTACTTACCGTGAGTTGATAGAATTCCAAATTATGTGGGCACCTATCTAAGCAAATTAGAAAGTGTTGCTTTTCCTGTATTTGCAAAACAAACCTAACATTTTTAAAAAACAGCCTAACGCTGTTTCATGTTTTGAAATGAGGAAACAGATGACAAGCTTAAGGAAATCCTAGACCAGATATTTTTAAGTTCCAAAGATATCACAGTTGCTGTGCTCCTCTTAAAATGAGACTTTTCTAAAGCAGAATTATGACTAATTAAGTGTAAGTACATGAGCATATGCAGGAAATTTGGTAAAAATCCAACAAATTAGGGAACAGTCCAGAAAATCTCTTGGGGTAATATGTTCTGTGCAAGTAGATAAACATCTTTCTAAAGGTTACTGTTCTTTAAAGATTTCTCCAAAACTGGAATCATAGGAAGATGGCACTACTTAATACGTGACATTTTTGTCATTCTTGTTGAAATGAAAAATATTCCGAAAAGTTAAAGGAAATTAATTTGTAAACACTGAGCATAGAAGTGTTTTATTTGTTAATCTTGAGTCACAGGATCAAAACTAAACTAACTCCTTAGATATTATAATTTGCTACAACAAAAGTTTTTCAAGATTTTGCAGATCACAACAGCTATAATGCCAAGAAAAGCATCTGCAGTTCAGTGGGGCTTACTCTTATCAAATGTTTCAGAATAGTTCTACCTGCTCCTGAACTCCTGGGCTGTATTACAGCTTTGCACCTGTGTGTGGGAATTATGTTACAAAAGGCTCAACTCTACTTATGCCTCTGTGTTTTCAAGTTCTTAATGTAACATACTGTTAAGGCTGCTATTCAGGAAAGAGACAAATTACTGAAAATGACAAAATATCAAGTAAAAAAGCTTGCACAGATAGACAAAATTAGAATTATTATTTTGGAGTTCCCCGTGTGGCCCAGAGGAAACAAATCTGACTAGTATCTATGAGGATGTGGGTTAGATCCCTGACCTTGCTCAGTGGATCATGGATCTAGCATTGCCATGAGCTGTGATGTAGTTTGCAGAAGCGGCTCGGATCCTGTGTTGCTGTGGCTGTGGTGCAGGCTGGCAGCTGTGGCTCTGATTTGACCCCTACCCTGGGAACTTCCATACATGGGGGTGGGGCCCTAAAAAAGCAAAAAAAAAAAAGGTGTTATTTTATTTCACAAGACCAGCACTGTAAAAATCTAATGTCCTTGTAGATAATAATTCAATGTATTATAAAGAAAAATATCATCTTAAATAAGGAAACATCAAAAATCCTCACCTGAGATCCACACAATTCCTTTTCCCTTATACATTCATAATAAGAAATTGAAAACTCAATATAGAAAGATTTAAGCCCATCTTTTTTTTTTTTTTTTTTTTGGTCTCTTTAGAGCCACACCCTCAGCACATGGAGGTTCCTAGGCTAGGGGTTGAATCAGAGCTGCAGCAGCTGCTGGCTTATGCCACAGCCACACCAGATCCGAGCCATGTCTGTGACCTACTCCACACCTCACAGCAATGCCAGATCCTTAACCCACTGAGTGAGGCCAGGGATCAAACCTGCAACCTCATGGTTCCTAGTTGGATTCGTTTCCACCACTCCACAGCAGGAACTCCTCAGCCCAGTTTTTTTTTGCACCTGTGGCATATAGAAGTTCCCAGGCTAGAGGTCAAATCAGAGCTACAGCTGCTGGCCACAGCCATAGCTGGATCTGAGCCACATCTGCGACCTACACCACAGTTCATGGCAATGCCAGATCCTTAACCCACTGAGTGGGGTCAGGGATCGAACCCAAGTTCTCATGGATACTAGTCAGATTCATTTTCACTGTACCACAACAGGAATGCCTCCCCTCCAACTCTTGTTTGTAGAAAAACTTTAGCCTTCTAGACCATCTCTGAGTTCTAAAAAGCAAATTTAATCAGAGAAGTGAGAAAATGCAGAAACAAAAGAGTCATGCAGGATAAAAATGATAGTTTAGCCATAAAACAAAGTTCAATACATTTCCTTCCTCCTCAGAGGCTGTAGGTAATATCCTGAGCCATATCCTTGAGCTGTTTTTGCAGATGCTAAAATCCTACCAGCTGGAGAAAATTAACTGCAACTCATAGACCCCAAACCAGTTGGAACCAGAAGGCTGATAACTGAGATTCGTGAAACATCATCCTGTTACCTCACCACCAGCAGTCAGAGAATTGAGCATGAGCTGATCACACACCCCTCAACCCTCTCCCTCAAACAGCCTTTAAAAACCCTTCCCTGGGTGTTCCCGTGGTGACTCAGCAGTAACAAACCCAACTAGTATTCATGAGGAAGGGGGTGTGATCCCTGGCCTCCATCAGTGGTTTAAGGATCCAGTGTTGCCATGAGCTGTGGTATAGGTCGCAGATAAGGCTCAGATCTGCCATTGCTGTGGCTGTGGTGTAGGCTGGCAGCTGCAACTCCGGTTTGACCCCTGGCCTAGGAACTTCCCTATGCCACAGGTGCTACCCTAAAAAGACCAAAAAGCGAAAAACCCTTCCCTGAAAATCATTGAGGAGTTAAGGTCATTTGAGCATGAGCTACCCATTGTCCTTAGTGGGATCCACATGGGGTCCCTTGCAATGAACTCTACTCTTCCCTTCACCACAACCCAATGTCAGTAAATTGGCTTTGCAGTTAGTCCATCAGGTGAACATACCCAAGTTTGTTTCAGTAAAAAACATAGAACTCCCTTCTTGGCAATCTTTGTATCACAGTGCCCATTGGAAGGGCCAAGGCTTTCTCAGAACCATGGGACAGCCCAAAGTTCTTCCTAATCAATTTTCATTCTTCCCTCTCCTCTCACGGGTGTCAGACCTTCATCACAGACTAACTTCTCTTCTCTCCTCTTTCTCTTCAATAGGCCTTATCCCTAATAAATCTCTTGCACTGCTAATTCTCACTTGATGTCTCCTTCGCAGGAGATAGGAGCTGAAATATGTGTGTTAAAAATATATTCACTACACTTAAAATACATTTTAATTCACCGATAAGAAACATGTAATCTTCACTGATCTCTTTTTTATTTTCTTGTTTGGACCTTGCAAATAATGCAACTTATACAGCCACAGCGATATGTATGTTCCTATTTTGCCACTTAATCTATTAAAGGAATGCTACCTGTAAGTATTTGCATTTTGAAGAATCATTTCCCAAATAGTCCATTCCAACTTAGCATTACTCTCTAGTTCTTTTCTTGGCAGAAGATACCTAAAATATTATATCACTTTTCATCATGAAAATGATACAGCTAAGACATCTGATTAGCAGAAAGCTTCTTCCCATTTGAGACCACAGCCCAGTTTGTTGAAACAAGTGCCTTCCATAAATTCAAAATGCTTATTACTGTTTTTTTAAATGTTGGAGAAACTTTCAAAGATGGCTTCTTTATTTGCTGGTTGTGAATTCCACATTCTAAAGTTGTCAAATATTTAAGCTTCAACTCAAAAGCAGAAAATGAAAATCAGCAGCAATCAGATCAATTTAGTAAACATTTATCGCGGCTACTTACTAAGCCTCCACTTAAAATAGAAATTTCCAGCTCTGATCAGAAACTGCAAATTTTCAGGCATTGAGGGATCCCTGTGAGATCTATGTGCCTTCCATATGCATAATAAAAAAGCACAACTCCCAGAAATTGGTTTCATAGAGCATTAAAAGCATAAGGAAAAAAAAGTGACATCATTCTTTCAGCAGTACACTATCAAAAACTCAGAGGTAAATTTCATTTGAGTTTGTTTTTCTGACTGTTGAAAATAGGCTGGTTGCAACAGAGGTATCAGATTGCTTCTCTCTGTGTCAACTTCAAGTTCAAATTTAGGAAGTCATTCTGCCATCAGAACATGTTGTGCAAATTAACAATACATTTCTAAGCTGAAAATACATTTTAGCCGATCTAAATTTTGCCTAGGTTGTCCTTTTCCCCCACTTCATTTTGGGGCTCTGTAAGAGTGGTTGTCCCTCCCATGATTCACTGGGGGTAAAATAACTTGTCAGAGTCGACATTTGGAAGAGAATTTTCCAAGAATGATATAGCGTTCTTGGTTTCCAGTGTTTTGAATGCTCTTAGCAATAGGCTTTCTGATAAAATACTGAAGAGAAGGAATTGTTGATTTCCTACTACAATTATTTTATTAAATTAGGTAACTCTTATGTAGCAAGACCCCGCAAGAATAGGACAACAGACAGGTAAGGGTTTTTTGTTTGTTTGTTTTTTGTTTTTGTCTTTTGTCTTTTTAGGGCCGCACCTGCGGCATATGGAGGTTCCCAGGCTAGGGGTTGAATCAGAGCTACAGCTGCCAGCCTACACCACAGCCGCAGCAACTCAGGATCTGAGCCGCGTCTGCGACCTACACCACAGCTCACGGCAACGCCGGATCCTCAACCCACTGAGCAAGGCCAGGGATCGAACCTGCAACCTCATGGTTCCTAGTCGGATTCATTTCCGCTGTGCCACGACGGGAACTCCAGGACAGGTAAGTTTTGATGAACAGAAAAAAACGAAGCACAGAGCACTACTTGGCGGGGGATGGAGCCAAAGGAGTAGTACCCACATTGGTGGAAAACCTTAGGAATATGAGATGGTTCTAGAAACTGTATAAACTCACTGGGGAATGTAAACAGGGCAAAGTGTGTTCTTTAAAAGCTGGAGCTTTTTGAGAGAGGTTGTAGCAATATCCTTTCCCTGTTTCTCAACTTATGGGAGCCTGATCTGAGGAATCACATTTGAGGACACATATTACTTTCCCACTTTGTAGGTGATCTGGTGATTAAGAAGGTAACAACATCGAATGGTACCCCAGGAGGACCAGGAAGAATTAATGCAGCTCTCTGGATCACTCAGGTCCTTCGGAGGATTTGACTTAAGTTTCCTAAGTTTAACCCAAAGAAGGCTGAAGTTAATCTAAATCGTTTTAAGATGTCTTTTTCGGCTTTAAGTTCCAATGTCTCTTTTAGAAATTACGGCATATTTTGAAGGTTCACAGTATGTCACTGCCTGCTGAACACTAAACAGAACTTTCTAACAATATCTTTATCGATTTTTGAATATCTGCAATTCTGATGTGAAACCTGGTATTAGCAGATCAATTCCACTTTCTTCAGGTGTATAACAAATACAAGTTTTCAGTAAAGATGAATGAAGAAAGATGAATGAAGAAAGCATAACCATGCTAAGATGCCATTAGTAGCTAGTAAATTAGTATGTTCTTCAGATTCGAAAGAACTGTCATTAAGTACTTCCTATTTAATTAGGTTTTCTCCAAAGAGATTAGGTATTATTGTTTATAAAGAAATTATGTATTTCAAGCAAATATAAATATTTGGTATAAACAAAATTGTCAAAATAGTTTTATAGGAATGACTGCCAAGAAATCCACAAATTAACAATATTTTGAGAAGTTCGCATCACGGCACAGCAGTTAACGAATCTGACTAGGAACCATGAGGTTACAGGTTCGATCCTTGGCCCCGTTCAATGGGTTAAGGATCCGGCGTTGCCGTGAGCTGTGGTGTAGGTTGTAGACGCAGCTCAGATCTGGCATTGCTGTGGCTGTGGCGTAAGCCAGCAGCTGTAGCTCCGATTCGACCTCTAGCCTGGGAACCTCCATATGCCGAGGGTGCAGCCCTAAAAAGAAACAAACAAAAAAAAAAGGTTTGATCAAATTTGCTCCTGTGCCCACAAGGTCTTAAGTTATTATCCTTCCTTACCCGTTCTTCGAAACCCAGTGCAGATTCAAACTTTCCATAAAAATCCCCTCCAATCGTTTCAGGTATAGACTGCTTCCTACTCTGAGTTCATTCTGAACATAGAGGTGTTACCTCTTAGCTTAGCACTTAATTATGCTAGTTCACCTCGATATAAGAGTTTAAACTCTCGGAGTTCCCTTCGTGGCTCAGTGGTTAATGAATCCGACTAGGAACCATGAGGTTGCGGGTTCGATCCCTGGCCTTGCTCAGTGGGTTAAGGATCCGGCATTGCCGTGAGCTGTAGTGTAGGTTGCAGATGCGGCTCGGATCCCGCGTTGCTGTGGCTGTGGCGTAGGCCAGCAGCTACAGCTCCTGTTAGACCCCTAGCCTGAGAACCTCCATATGCCACTGGTTGGCTCTACATAAAGGCAAAAAGACAAAAAAAAAAAAAGAGTTTAAACTCTCTGGAAACTGGAATCATTTTTCCTTGCACTTCAAAGTTTAACACACACTTTTCATATCATTTACTGTTTGTCAGAGACACTATGCTAAGAGGTATACAATAATAGGATTCTCATAATCACATTCTGAGGATAGATTTAACTATTCCCTTTTTATTTTTATTTTTATTTTATTTTTGGCTGTGCTTGCTGCATGCGGAAGTTCCTGGGCCAGAGATCAAAATTGCACTGCCGTTGCAACCTGTGGCAATGCCAGATCCCTAACCTGCTGCACTACTTGGGAACTTTCAACTTCCCTTTTTAGAAATAACGAAATGGAGGCACAGAGAATTGAATTCACAACACAGTGAGCAGGCAGTAAAGCCAGAGCTTCAAACAAGGTAGTTAGATGCCAGAGCCCAGTTTCTTAACCAAAATGTTATAGAAATATATTGGAGTTCCCCAGTGGTTCAGTGGGTTAAGGATCTGGTACTGTCACTGCAGCAGCAAGCGTTGCTGCTGTGGTGGGGGTTTGATCCCTGAGCTAGGAAATTCTGCAAGCTGCGGGTGTAGCCAAAAAAAAGAAAAGAAATATAAATATTGGTACCTTGGAAAGTAAAACAGTTAAATAAACGGTGCTTTGTTCTATTCTGAATGAATATTATGTTAACTCAAACTAGAAAGCCTTTAAAGAGTCAGATCCCCTTTTTTTTTTCTGTTTGGGGCTGTGCCTGTGGCATATGGAAATTCTCAGGCTAGGAGTCAAATCAGACCTATAGCCACAAAGGCCTATGCCACAGCCACAGCAGCCCTGGATCTGAGCCATCTGAGCCACATCTGTGACCTACAACACAGCTTGTGGAAATGCCAGATCTTTAACCCCCTGAGCGAGGCCAGGGATCGAATCTGCTGCATCCTCATGGATACTAATCAGATTCGTTAACCACTAAGCCACAACAGGAACCCCAGAGTCAGATCTTTTTTAAAAATTTTAGGAGTTCCCCATTGTGGTGCTGCAGAAATGAACCTGACTAGGATCCACGAGGATGCGGGTTCAATCCCTGACCTCGCTCAGTGGTTAAGGACCCCGTGTTGCCATGAACTGTGGTGTAGGTCCCAGACTCAGCTTGAATCCAGCGTTGCTGTGGCTGTCTCATAGGCTGGCAGCTTTAGCTCCTGTTCAACTCCTAGCCTGGGAACTTCCAACATGCTGCAGGTGGGGCCCTAAAAAGCACACACACACACACACACACACACACACAAAATTAAAGTATAGTTGATTTACAGTGTTTTGTCAATTTCTCTGTACAACATAGCGACCCAGTCATACATATTTATGCAATCTTTTTCTCATACTATCTTCCACCCTGTTCTATTTCAAGATATTGGATACAGTTCCCTCTGCTGTACAGTAGGACATCATCGCTCATTCACTCTAAATGTAATGGCTTGCATCCACCAACCGCTCACTCCCTGTCCATCCCACTCCCTCCTCCCTCCCCCTTTAAAATCACAATTCTGTTCTATATGTCTATGAGTCTGTTTCTTTTTTTTCCCTTCCTTCCTTCCTTTCTTTTCTTTCTTTCTCTTTTTCTTTCTTCCTTTCTTTCTATTATTACTTAATGAATTTTTTAAATATATAGGAGTACAACAATCATCGCAACCGAATTTTATAGCATTTCCATCCCAAGCCCTCAGTGCATCCCCCCAACCCCCAACCTATCTCATTTGGAAACCGTAAGTTTTTCAAAGTCTGTGAGTCAGTATCTGTTCTGCAAAGAAGTTCATTGTGTCCTTTTTTTAGATTCCACATGTAAGTGATATCATTTGATGTTGGTGTCTCATTGTCTGTCTGACTTCACTTAGTGTGATAATTTCTAGGTCTACCCATGTTGCTGCAAATGCTGTTATTTATTTCCTTTTAATGGCTGAGTAATATTCCACGTGTATAAGTACCACATCGTCTTTACCTACTCCTCTTTCGATGGACATTTAGGCTGCTTCCATGTCTTGGTTATTGTATAGAGTGCTGCAATGAACATTGGAGTACAAGTGTCTTTTAGAGTCACGGATTTCTCTGGATAGATGCCCAGGAGTGGGATTGCTGGATCAAATGGTAATTCTATTTTTAGTTTTCTGAGGAATCTCCATACTGTGAATCTGTTTCTAAGTTAGATCTTAAAAGTATGAATGAATAAGATACTTTTTACATGAGTGCATGACTATGACATCGAATTTTATTTTAGAGAATATACAAAACTATGTCTATGTCTTTCAGTAACTTTCACTTATTAGCTGAGGTTAAAAGTCAGATCAATCCCAGATTCTCTAGTATATTTGTGTGTGGGAGAGAGAAAGTACTGCTAACTAAGAGGGAGAACACTTATGTTCAAATATTGTAAAACCAAATGTCTAAACTGGTTATTTGTTTCCAGAATGTTAGTGAAAACTTACGTAAGACGAAATTGCAGATCCATGTATGTAGTTATCCTGTGGCAACTGGTGGAAAGGGTAAAAAAGCTTGACCCAGTACTGCATATTTCCAGAAGTTTGTTTCTGCATCATATTTTGGTCATGTTCTATTTTTATTTAAACCTTAGGGAAAGAGGACCGGGAAATATGTCTCGAAGGACACTTATCAGAGTAAGTTTTTCTAAAGTCAGCAAGTACTTACTAGTCTTTTGTGAGCCAAGCGCTCTCCTAGGCACTTGGGTATTGCAAAAGAAGCCTGTAACCTAATTTTGTGTTGTTAAAAAAAAAAAAAGCGGAAACTTAATGGCTCCCCAAAGCCAAGATCCCTTTTTCATCAGGTGCCTCCCTTGTTGTAGCATTTCCCTAAGTGTATATATTTATTGCTATGTTTCGTTAATGTTGAATTTTATGTAGCAATCGCTACAGGCCAGTGGAAAAATGGAGCCAGAAATGAGGTCCTGCAATGATGCAGAGGGCTGTGATTTAGATGACCCTCTGGAGGGTCATCTAAAATTTAAATATATACAGCTTTTAACTTTAAAACACTTTAGGAAGCAAACTCCCCTAAATATATTAGTAGAGATCATTAAGTGTCCTTGTCTATATTTGAGTACTCAACACCTCTTTCGAAAAAAAAAAAAATCAAAAAACAAAAACCCAAACAAAAGGTAATTGCACAATTTTGTGGTTTGAGAGACAATGCTGTTGTATAGTTTTAAAAAACCCTCTTCCTCTTTTTTGTTTTTTTCTTTACATTTATAATATCTACTCAGTAAAAATGAAGGCAACTTTTTTTGTTGTTTTTTGTCTTTTTTAGGGCCACACCCGCGGCATATGGAGGTTCCCAGTCTAGGGGTCTAATCAGAGCTGTAGCCACGGGCCTACGCCACAGCCACAGCAATGCCAGATCCAAGCCGCATCTATGACCTACACCACAACTCATGGCAATGCCAGATCTTTAACCCACTGAGCGAGGCCAGGGATCCAACCCAAGTCCTAGTTGATACTGGTCGGGTTCATTAACCACTGAGCCATGACAGGAACTCCAATTTAAATTCTAGTCTGGCATTCACACAAAGCTCAATGTAAAACTCTTCCCTCAACAGTTAAATTCTTGTGGACTCATCAGTAGCATAGGAACAGTTCAGGCTTAAGCTTAGTATTTGCAAAATAAGCCCCTCCCAATAATGTGCTCACTTATTTTCTTTCCTTTGTTAAAAATTTACCGATTTCGGGACATTGGATTAAGATGGTGGAATAGACGGACTAGAGCTCAACTTCTCTCCCAAATAACAGCAAAACTACAACCAAATGCCGAGCAGCCTTCAACCAAATGGACTATAAACTTCCAAAAAAGATATTCTACTCCAGAAGACACAGCGGAGACCACAACAAGAGGTAGGAGGGGCGATTACATGATAGAAGCAACCCCATACCTCCCGGGTGGGAAGCCCCACAGACTGGAAAGTAACTGCATCACAGAGACTCAGCTATAGGACTGAGAGTTCTGAGCCTCACGTCAAAACCCCACGCCTGGGGGTCCGGCACAAGGAGAAAGAGCCCCCGGAGCATCTGGCATTGAAGGCCAGCGGGGCTTGTGTGCAGGAGCTCCACAGGACCAGGGGAAACAGAGACCCCATCCTTGAAAGGTACACACAGACTTTCACGTGCACTGGGTCCCAGGCAAAGCAGTCTCCATAGGAACCCGGGTAGAACCTGACTGCAATTCTTGGAGGATCTCCTGGGAAAACTGGGGTGACTGTGGCTTGTTGTGGGGGAAGGGCATTGGAGATGAAGCTCTCGGGAACATTCATCAGCCTGCATTTCTGTGGAAGGGGCCATTTCTGGGAAAATCTGGTCCCTCCCATCAGCGCTGAGAAGCCCCAGGCCAAATAATAATCCCAGTGGAATCACAGCCCCACCCATCAGTAATCAGGCTGCCTAAAGACCCCTCAGGCACACAGCCAGCCTCCAATCTCATCCAGAGACAAAGCCCCACCCATCAGAGGGAGAGGAATCAAGCCCACCTACCAGTGGGCACACGTCAGTCCCTCCCATCAGGAAGCCTACAGCAAGCCCCCTCCATACCAACTTTAGTCACAGGGGAGGGAAACACCAGAACTAAGAGAGGCTACAACTCTATTGTTGGCAAAAAGGTCACCACACCAAAAACCTATAAAAATGAAAAGACAGAAGACTCTAACTCAGATAAGGGAGAAAGAGAAAAGCCCAGAAAAACAGCTCAATGATGAGGAGATTATCAGCCTCCCAGAAAGAGACTTTAGACTGTTGTTGCTAAGGATGATGCAAGGCATTGGAAATAGACTGGAGGCAAAGATTGATAATTTACAGGAAACACTGAGCAGAGAAATACAAGCTGTAAAAATTAAACAAGAAGAGATGCAAAATACAATCACTGAAATAAAAAATTCATTAGAAGCAGCCAACAGTAGAATACAGGAGGCAGAAGAACGAATCAGCGAGGGGGAGGACAGATTAGTGGAAATCACTAATGCAGAAGAGAAAAGAGATAAAAGATTGAAAGGAAATGAGCAGAGTCTCAGAGATCTCTGGGATAATGTTAAATGCACCAGTATTAGAGGGGTGCCAGAGGGAGAAGAGAGAGAGAAAGGGACAGAAAAACTATTTGAAGAGATAATAGCCAAAAACTTCCCTAATATGGGAAAGGAACCACTCAGTCAAATTCAGGAAGCGCACCGAGTACCATATAAAATAAATTCAAGGAGGAACACCCCGAGACACATATTAATCAAAATGACCAAAATTAAAGACAAAGAGAAAATTTTGAAAGCAGCTAGGGAAACAAAACAAATGACATACAAGGGAACCCCAATAAGGTTATCAGCGGATTTTTCAGCTGAAACTCTGCAGGCCAGAAGGGAGTGGCATGATATACTTAATGTGCTGAAAGGGAAAAACTTCCAACCAAGATTGCTTTACCCTGCAAGGCTCACATTCAGATTTGAAGGAGAGATCAAAATCTTTACAGATAAGCAAAAGCTAAGAGATTTCTGCAACACTAAACCAGCTTTACAACAAATCTTAAAGGAACTTCTCTAGTCAGAAAAGAAAAGGCCACAACCAGAAACAAAAACACCACAAATGACAAGGCTCACCAGGAAAGGCATATATACAATAAAGATACTAAATCATCCATGCACGACTATGCTACCAAAATCAGAAATCGTGAGAAGAGAGCACAAATGCAGGTCACTGGAAACGCACGTGCAATTAAGAAACCAACAACTTAAAACAATCTCATTTGTATATAGACTCCTATATCAAAACTTCAGGGTAAAAAAAAAAAAAAAAAGAGCCAACAAAAACCCCAAACAGTTAATACAATGGCAACAAGAACATATATATCAGTAATTACCTTAAATGCTAATGGACTGAATGCCCCAACCAAAAGACATAGACTAGCCGAATGGATACAAAAACAAGAAAACAACCAATGGATCACTGAAGAAATCAAAGAGGAAATTAAAAAATACCTAGAATCAAATGACAACAAAGACACGGCACACCAAAACCTCTGGGATACAGCAAAAGCAGTTCTAAGAGGAAAGTATATAGCAATACAAGCCTACCTCAGGATACAAGAAAAAG
>PVHT021183666.1:16303643-16547225 GCA_004024745.2 Catagonus wagneri
GCCCCAACCAAAAGACATAGACTAGCCGAATGGATACAAAAACAAGAAAACAACCAATGGATCACTGAAGAAATCAAAGAGGAAATTAAAAAATACCTAGAAGCAAATGACAACAAAGACACGACACTCCAAAACCTCTGGGATACAGCAAAAGCAGTTCTAAGAGGAAAGTATATAGCAATACAAGCCTACCTCAGGATACAAGAAAAAGCTCAAATAAACAACCTAACTTTACATCTAAAGCAGCTAGAGGGGGAAGAAGCCAGGTCATGGAAACAACCTAAATGCCCATCGACAGAGGAGTGGATAGGGAAGATATGGTACATACACACAATGGAATATTACTCAGCCATTAAAAGGAATGGAATAACAACATTTATAGCAACATGGATGAACCTAGAAATTATCATATGAAGTGAAACCAGTCAGACAATTAGACAGCAACACCCAATGCTACCACTTACATGTGGAAACTAAAGAGACACAATGAACTTCTTTGAAGAACAGACAATGACTCACAAATTTTGGAAAACCTTGGTTTTTCAAATAAGACAATCTGGGGGGTGGAGGGATGCACTGTGGGTTTGGGACACAAAATCTATCAAATTGACTTATGATCTTTGTACACCTATAACTGAAATAAAATTCGTTGTTAACAAATGAAAAAAAAAATAAATAAAAAAGGTTATGTTGCAAAAAAAATTTACTGATTTCTTTACACTTCTGGTTATATTAACACAATACAAGAAAGTTCTGTTGAATCAAGAACTTAAAATTTTCCAAATACCCTTGAAGGTCAGGTTAGAGAAAGTAAATAGAAGCAAAACAAATTGGTAGCTGAAGTTTGCTATAAGGCTGACTGACTCTATTAAAACAGACTTCACAGACAGAAATAATAGTGCAATATTATTACTCCACAGTGAGGGAAAACACATAACATAATCAATAAAAATCCTTCTTTTTGTTTCATTTTTTTGTTTTTTTTAGGGCCACACCCACAGCATATGGAGGTTCCCAGGCTAGGGGTCCAATTGGAACTGTAGCTGCCGGCCTACACCAGAGCAATACCAGATCTGAGCCACGTCTGCAACCTGCACCACGGCTCACGGCAATGCCCACTCCTTAACCCACTGAGCGAGGCCAGGGATTGAACCCATAACCTCATGGTTCCCAGTTGGATTCGTTTCCGCTGAGCCATGACGGGAACTCCATTAAAAATCTTTTAAAACCATCAGTCCGGATGTCTTAAAGTGCCAGACGTGTCTCCATCGTTCTTTCAACACTGCCTTACTTTCTAACATAACATAGTCTGAGCACGTCTTTTACTTCCTCTGTACCTGCCCTGCAACCAGGCATTTCTTCAAGGAACTCTGGTTCCTTTTAGTGGAGAAGGTTTTTAGAGGCTGTATGGTCAGGCCACTGTCTGACCAGTACCTACTTCACCTATACTGTGTGCACGGATTGATTTTCCTTCGTACCCGCCCCAGGCCCTACCTAGGGATTCCTGTTATCAAAGGGCCCCTGAGGGGCGTGTCCTTCTGCTGGTTTCCCTGGTAACTCGTGAGCCATCTGGCAGTCAATTCTGCCTGTAACTGGCAATCTCTCCTTCCCCTCGGAGCAAAGACTGTCGCTATGTCCTGCCACCATCTGCCACACACAGTGGGGTGTCACTCCAGGACCTTGCTTCAGATGTGTAAGCTCCCCCATCCATTAAACTGCTGATGTCTCTGTTGCTCACTCCAGTCTCTTTCTTTGTCTTAAAGTTGGGCAAGTAGAGGCCTTGTAGGCCTGTGGAATATGACCCAATGGAAGCCAATATCTGGGCACTAGGTGTGCTCATTGCTTGCAAATGTTACTGCTCCTGTGTCCTTTCAACAGACAGAGCTTGGGGATATACAGAAGTATATTCACACCTACATACTTAGACCTGCACACATTTACATCTATAGGTCTTTATTTATCTATATTTATTGAAATCCTTGAGTTCATACCGATACTGCCAATTCCAGAGATTTCATCTCAGTTTTCTCCCTTTCCATGTTTGTAACTTCCTTTCTAATGATGAGAAACTTGGCCCATGTTATCCTTCATATGTTTACTTATCTAATAAGTTTCCTTTTTCTTTATATTTATTTTTTTATTTAGGCTTTTTAGGGCTGCACCCATGGCACGTGGAGGTTCCCAGGCTAGGGGTCCAATAGGAGCTGCAGCCACTAGCCTATGCCACAGCCACAGCAATGCCAGATCCGAGCCGTGTCTGTGACCTACACCACAGCTCACGGCAACGCCGGACCCTTAATCCACTGAATAAGGTCAGGGATCGAACCCACATCCTCATGGATCCTAGCGGGTTCAGTAGCCACTGAGTCACGACGGGAACTCCCCTAATAAATTTCCTTTTACGTAGCCAATCTCCGTCACTGCTGCTATCTCTTCCCCTGTGTGGACACCCTCCACATCCTACTTTACTTCTGAAACCCCACTCTGGCCGCCCCCACACATGGCGGTGGATGACTGCTTCACTCTGCTTAGTCTCTGACACCCAGGCACATGTTTTCTCCCCCTTCTCGTTTTATTGTTTTCTATTTTGTGGCATTTGTTTTTCCTCTCCCTTTCTTTTTTGACCTGTTTTTTGTTTGTTTGTTTTGTCTTTTTAGGGCTGTACCCAAGGCATATGGACGTTCCCAGGCTAGGGGTCGAATTAGAGCTACAGCTGCTGGTCTACACCACGGCTACAGCAACACAAGATCCGAGCCGCATCTGCACTTAAACCACAGCTCACAGCAACACCAGATCCTTAAGCCACTGAGAAATGCCAGGGGTCAAACCTCATGGATACTAGTCGGATTCGTTACTGCTGAGCCACAATGAGACGCCTCTTTTATTTTTTTTTTTTTCGGAATTAATGGCTGCACTCTCAGCATGTAGACCTTCCCAGGCCAGGGACTGAATATGTGCCACATCTGTGACCTACGCTGCAACTGTAGCAATGCTGGATCCTTTAACCCATTATGCCGGACCAGGGATTGAACCCAAGCCTCCACAGTGACACAAAAGCCGCTACAGATGGATTCTTAACCCACTGCACCATATCAGGAACTCTGACTTCTCTGGTTTTAATTGAACATTTTATCTCCTGTCACTGCATATCAATTATGCCCTTCAAAAAAAAAAAAAATCAGTTGTGCTCGTGTTTACATATACATTTTTAACTAATATATTTTCACTTTCAAATCACAGTTTTGTTTCATTTGCAGTGCAGATACCTTATAATAGAGTTTTATTAATTCCTCCTTTCTGTCCTTTGTGACATTTCTGTCACCTACATCACAGCTCACAGATGTGACTCAGAGCCCTCATTGCTGTGGCTGTGCAATAGGCCAGCAGCTGCAGCTCCTATTCAGCCCCTGGCCTGGGAACTGCCATATGCCCCAAATGTGGCCCTAAAAAGACAAAAAACAAAGGCAAACACCGGACATCACAGCAGGGACCAGAGCCACAGCAGTGGCCATGCTGAATCCTTAACCACTAGGCCACTAGGGAACTCTCTGAGAATTTGCCTTTAACAATTCTTGTCAGGTAAGTCTGCTTGTAACAAAATCCCTTGGTTTTTATTGTTTGAGAAAATCTTTACTTCTCCATTACTTTTGAAGAATTTCACTGAATATTATCATTATATCATTCACTGTATTTGGTCCATAGTTTTATCTTTCATTTTTAATTTTTTCAATATTTTAAAATTCACTCCACATAATTCTTTCTTACATGGTTTCCAATGAAAATGCCGCTATAATTCTTTAGGTAAGATGATCTTTCCTTCCTCGTGCTTCTTTCAAGATTTTTTTTGTGTTTGGTTTTCTGCAGTTTGAATATGAAATGCCTGGGCATGGCTTCTGCTCCTCTCATTCGGCTCCAACACCCCCCCACCAGGACTCCTTTCCAGGAAGACACTTCACTTGGGTTCTGACACCTTGGGCCAGGCCACTCCTAACCACAAGAGCCCTCTTCCCCACACAGGCCCCCCTCTCCATAGTGGGCCACCCACCCTGCACGACAACCTCCTCAGCCCACTTGGGTTCCAGCATTCCTCTTGGCCTGTCCCTCTGCACCTTCCTTGAGCTCTGATGCCTCACACCAGGCCACTCCCATAAGGCGATGCCCTCCTTGCCCAGTTGGGTCCTGACACTTTGCACCAGGCCTTCCTCTACAGAGCTGCCGTTCACACCACACCGGGGCTTCTGTTCTCCCCATCAGGCCACATGTCCACGAGGCTGCCCTCCTCCCCTTCCAGCAGGAACGTTACAGAAGTGATGTTGTTTGCTTCCTAGTACATGCTGCCCGTGGCACCTGATGTCAGTATATCCCATTACCAGTGACGTTGACTCGACCCATCGATCCCCACGCGGGTGCTCTCTTTCCTTGCTCAGGCTTTGTCTTCCCAGCCAGGCCACACTCCGAGCTGACACCTTCCTTACTTCACTTTCCTTACTTTACTCAGGCTCCACCACCTACCACGCACCAAAGCCTGCCCTGGCCACCGTGGCTTCCCCCAACTCAGCCAGGCCTAGGTGCCACCTTGCTGAGCCCTGCCTAATAGCTTCAGGACTGATATCATCGAAGAAGGAAAAGGAGGGAAGAGAAGAGAAAGGAAGAGGAAGAACAATAATTGGGGATTTAACCACTGAGTTTGGGGGCAATATGTTAAGTAACATTATTGTGGCCTGAATAAACCACAATAATGCTGGCTTCTACTGCTCCTGCTCTTTCAGTGTTACCTGGAGGCATAGCTAACCCAAGTCTGTGCTGGCTTGTCTGATTTTCACTTTAGTATCCAACTTCAAACCTGCCTCTGTTCACTCTTAAAGAGAAGAGGGATTATCTGTTCAAAACCAGTTAATTCTACCTCCATTTTTTTTTGTTTGTTTTTTGTCTTTTTAGGGCTGAACCCATGGCATTTGAGGGTTCCCAGGCTGGGAGATGAATCGGAGCTGTAGCTGCCAGCCACAGCCACAGCCACAGCCACAGCCACAGCCACAGCAACACGGAATACAAGCCATATCTGTGACCTCCACCACAGCTCACAACAACATCAGATCCTTAACCCACTGAGCAAGGCCAGGGCTAGAACCTGCATCCTCATGGATACTAGTCGGGTTCGTTAACAACTGAGCCACAACAGGAACTTCAATTCTACCTCTTAAATATCTTCAAATAGCTAACCTAGGCCAAAGCGGGGCTGCGGCGGGTAGAGGGCGGGTAGAGCCATATTAATTCACTGTTTATCCTGCTGGTGCATTAAAAGAGCTGGAATCATACCTAAAACTAGAGCATCTGATTAAGAGGGTAAGGATATAAAGGGAAAAGAGAGTTTCCTGATGGTTCAGATCCAGTGTTGAGGATCCAGTGTTGTCATTGCTGTGGCTTGGCCGCTGCTGTGGCATGCGTTTGATCTCTGGCCTGGGAATTTCTGCATGCTGTGGGCATGGACAAAAAAAAAAAAAGAGGAAAATATGAGTCTTTTATTATAAAATGATTTTTAAAATCAATTCTACTATAAGTGACAAGAAGCTTATTTTTGTTTGTTTGTTTTTTTATTTTTTTTTTACTTTTTTTCCCCAAAATTTTTATTGGGGGAAAACTACAGAACATTTACAGTACAATGTTTACAGTCACAGTTTATAGGGAACTGATTCCCCGAAGTGACAAGAAGATTATATCAGTGCAGTCATTGTATCTAGCAGCAAGCAAGTCCTAATCCAGACTAAAATTTAAGTGTTACAGCAATCGAGTGAGCTAGAAAAATAAGCTGAGCCTGTGTAGCCTAGCTAAAAACATCTATGTGTAGAGTTTCATTAAGAGGGTATTAGGAAAAAAATAAGTAAAAATTTTTAAAAAAGAGAAAAAAGGGTTATTAGGAAATCTATTCTGTAAATGACTCTAGTTTCATGCATTTTATTTTATCTTTTCTTTTTTCTTATGAAAAATATCCAACCTTTGGCATTGTAAATTGTCTTTCACAATTTGATATTATATATTGAGATTTATAAAAATGTTTAAAGTCTTTGACCCAATAATTCTTTTTTTTCTTTATATTTTCTCTCTTTCTCTCTCTCTCTCTCTCTCTTTCTTTCTTTCTTTCTTTCTTAGGGCCGTACCCACAGCATGTGGAGGTTCCCAGGCTAGGGGTCTAATCAGAGCTATAGCTGCCAGCCTACACCTCAGCCACAGCAACGAGGGATCCGAGCCACGTCTGCAAACTACACCACAGCTCACGGCAACGCTGGATCCTTAACCCACTGAGCGAGGCCAGGGATCGAACCCGCAGCCTCATGGTTCCTATTCGGATTCGTTTCCCCTGCGCCACGACAGGAACTCCTTCTTTATATTTTCTTTTTTAAATTGTTTTATTATTGTTGCTTTACAATGTTCTGTCAATTTCTGCTACACAGTAAAGTGACCCAGTTATGCATATGCGTGTACATTCTTTTTTTCACATTATCCTCCATCACAAGTGATTGGATGTAGTTCCCTGTTTTAGACAGCATGACCCAGTAATTTGACTTTTCTTTTCTTTTTTTTTTGTCTTTTTGCCTTATCTAGGGCCGCACTCGCGGCATATGGAGGTTCCCAGGCTAGGGGTCGAATTAGAGCTACAGCTGCCAGCTTACACCACAGCCACAGCAATGCCAGATCCGAGCTGTGTCTACAACCTACACCACAGCTCATGGCAACGCCAGATTTTAACCTACTGAGCGAGGCCAGGGATCCAACCCATGTCCTCATGGTTCCTAGTCGGATTCATTTCCACTGTGCCACAACGGGAACTCCGGTTAACAGGAGCAATAGCAAAGGGCACGAGTATATACGGATTATTTTGCAACTACTGAAAAATTGTAAATATGAAAACTATGTAGCAACATGGAAAGTAGCTTATGGGATGATGTTACTTGAAGTAACCAGGATACATATGTATATACACATCAGGATTCAACTATTTTAAATTGTTTTCAAAATGAGACAAAAGGGAAATATATGTAAAAACAAAAAAAGTATGATTAGAAAGTCAGATTATGAGGCTTTCATTTCTTTTAAAATTTTGCTCCAACGTTGTACTATTTTGTTTGGGCTATAAGTAAAACTCAAAATGGAGTAGTTAAAAAAAACCTTTATTTTAGTTGGATTAAATGTATAAAATGGTTAAATTGGGACTCAGAGTGCCCTCAGAAGTGAGTGATGAAAATATCATCATCATCATAGCAGTTAATATTATTGAGCATTTACTATTTTCCAGGTACTAAATTAAAGGCTTGAACATAAAATGTGTATCCTTAGTCAAGACTTTATTATTATTATTACTATATTATTGTTATTATTACATTGATTTTTAGGGCCACACCTGTGGCATATGGAAGTTCCCAGGCTCAAGGTTGAATCAAAGCCTCAGCTGCTGGCCTATGCCACAGCCACAGCAACACAGGATCTGAGCTGCACTGAGACCTGCATCACAGCTCACGGCAATGCTGGATCCTTGACACACTGAGCAAGGCCAGAGATTGAACCCGCATCCTCATGGATACTGGCTGATCCATTTACAAAACTACAGAATCAGAGATCCCGTTGTAGCTCAGCAGTAACAAACCTGACTAGTATCTATGAAGATTTGGGTTCCGTCCCTGGCCCCGCCCAGCATGTTAAGGACCCGGTGTTGGCATGAGCTGTGGTATAGGTCACAGACTCGGCTTGGATCCCATGTTGCAGTGGCTGTGGTGTAGGCCCGCAGCTGCAGCTCTGATTCGACCCCTAGCCTGGTAACTTCCATTTGCCACGGGTTTGTCCCTAAAATAAGAACATAAATATATACATACATACAAAATGAAACCTGATATTCCCTCCCAGACGGCCTCTGCCTATAGTCTTGCTCACTCCTGAGTCTGACCACTTCTCGCCTTTTGCACTGCCAGCACCCCAGTCCAAGCCATCTGGTGCCGGATGACGACCGTAGGCACCTGACTTCCCTACTCTACCCCAACCTCTCCTCCAGTCCATTCTCAACACGTAGAGAACATTCCGAGGGATCCTTTTTATTTATTTATTTATTTTGGCTGTGTCCGCGGCATGCAGAAGTTCTCCGGCCAGGGACTGAACCCAAGCCACCACAGCAGTGACAACACCAAATCTTAGGGAACTCCAGAGGGATCCTTTTAAAACTTGTCAGATCACCTCTCTCTGTTCAGAACCCGCCAATGTCTCCCCGTCTTACCTCGTCACCTGAAGGTAAGAGCAAGGGTCCTAACAATGGCCAAAATGACATCATCTGTGTTCCCCTCACTCTTTGACGAGATCGCCTGTTCTCCCTTTCAATCGCTTCACTCAGCCACAGTCACATTCACAGCCTCGATGTCAGTACCAGTACCGGTCGCTCTCCTGTCTTAGTTCTTCTGGACCTAACTTTCCTTTTCCCGGAATACCTTCCATCCATATGCCTACAGGGCTCACTCCTCTTCCTTCAAATCTTTGCTCACATTCTCAATAAGGCTGCTTCTCAATAAGGAAGCACCTTCTCAATAAGGCTGCCTCTGACCATTCTGCAATACTGCGGGCTGCCCCCACCCTCCCAACATACCAGATTTCCCTTACGCTATTTTTTCTTCAGCAATCTTCTTCTCCTGTGCTACATACTTTATTAGGTCTATTGTATATTGCATATATCTCTGTGTTAAAATGTAAGCTCCATGAAGGCAAGAATAGTTGTTGTTTTTTTTTTCAGGGCCTGTAGATGAAGAAAATTAACCAGTTGCTGCCACTCGGCAGAACTGGGATATTCCAGAAGGCATAATCCAGAGCCACTGTGCTGTACAACAACAAATCCTTTGGCTCAACTCTCTGGGAGAAAAAGTCAAGCTAAGTAAACCTGAGCTTCAGTCATTTAAACTTCTCGCTGAGACTGTGGCCTCCTGAAGCCCCAGTCATTCGGTTCCCATGCTGTTTCCTTCTGGGGTTCTTGCTGAATTCAGTTGACTGTAAAAAACGGGGATAGGATGAAATAAGGGAACCAAAAGCAGTAAGTTTTTGAAACCTTCCTTAGTCTTTTCCAGACCACAAAGACTTCCTTGACTGGAAAGACAATTCTGTCTTTCTCTTCAGTGAGGAAGTCTGAAGACATTAGAATAGCAAGAGCCATTCACTGTGACCACTGAGCTGCCTCCCTTTGTGGAAGCTGCCAACGCCAGTTAACACTCTCCCTATCTCCTCTTCTGCAGGGAGAGAGGGCGTGGACAAGTACCCAGTCTTGCTTATGGCACTGTTTGGGAAGTCTGTGGAGGGATCTCTAAGGAAAATTTATTTTACTGAGAAAAAAGAGACCCATAAAGAGAAATCACCCTTTTCCTGCCTATGGACACAATTGTTTGAAGACATCAGTCTTGGAGCTGAGGAAATCGTCTTGTTACTATGAGAAGCTAACCTGAAGGTGAAAAACCAACATACTGATAGTAGAGTTCAAAGAAATGGAAAGATCCTGGCTTCTTCAGGACATCTTTGAGCAACTGCAGCAACCTTGGAACTACCATGTCTCAAGCTTCTTGTTATATGACGATAATGAAGTCCTCACTATTTGAGCTAGTAGTCTTCAACCAGGGGTTGTCCTGCACAATGAGGAACATCTGGAAATGTGTAGGACAATTTTGATTTATTCAATGATTGAGTGGAAGTAGTAGCATTTGGTACGTGGAGGTCAAAGATGCTAAATATTCTCCCATTGGGAGTTCCCTGATGGTCTAGTGGTTAGGACTTGGAGCTTTCACTTCTGTGGCCCAGGTTTGACCCCTGGTCTAGGAAGTGAGATCCCACATCAAGATACTGAATGCTCTGGCCAATAAATAAATCAGTGTTTCCCATGAATGGAACAGTCATGCCCAAATGCTAGCAGAGTGCTTAGAAACACTGTTCTAACTTTTTTTTTTTTTTTTGCTTTTGCTTTTGCTTTCAAGGGCCACACCCACGGCATATGGAAGTTCCCAGGCTAGGGGTCAAATCAGAGCTGCAGCTGCCAGTCTATGCCACAGCCACAGCAATGCAGGATCCCAGCCTTGTCTGCGACCTTCACCACAGCTCATGGCTACACCTGATCCTTAACCCCTTAAGGGATCCTTAATCCCTCAAGGCTAGGAATTGAACCCATATCATCATGGATACCAGTAGAGTTTGTTACCACTGAGCCACAAAGGGAACTCTGTGTCTTAACAAAATTTTAATTAGGTATTCTCCACAGCTGAAAGTCTCCTAACTGGTATAATTTGACACCATTAAAAGTGTATCACATTGGAGTTCCCTTCGTTGCTCAGTGACTAACGAATCCGACTAAGAACCAGGAGATTTGAGGGTTCGATCCCTGGCCTTGCTCAGTGGGTTAAGGATCCGGCGTTGCCGTGAGCTGTGGTGTAGGTTGCAGACACGGCTCAGATCCCGTGTTGCTGTGGCTGTGGTGAAGGCCGACAGCTACAGCTCCTGTTAGACCCCTAGCCTGGGAACCTCCATATGCCGCAGGTGTGGCTCTAGATAAAAGACCAAAAAAAAAAGTGTATCACATTTTTGCAGAATAACATGTATCCTGAGTACTAAATATTAGATGGCTGATATTTAGTGCCATCAGCTTCACTAAAATCTTTGTCTTTTGAAACGGCTGAGAAAATACCATGAACTCATAAGAATTATAGTAAGTGAATAATCTCCAAAATAAACATGTACACTACAAAATGTACTTCACGTGCACACTCGAATATACTTTATAAAAAATTCATTTTTTTTAGAGGTCAAAAAAGTGAAAAAAGAAATTTTGTCCCCAGACCTGCCCAATACATACTATCATACGAGGCTTTTCTGGGTGACTTTTCTATTTCAAAAAATTGCCACGGAGGTTTTGATAGGGGCTGTAGATCAGAGTTGCTGTGGTGGCTCAGCAGTTAATGAACTTGACAAATATCCATGAGGACACCCGTTTGATCCCTGGCCTCTCTCACTGGGTTTAGGATCTAGTGTTGCTGTGAGCTGTCGTCTGGGTCGCAGATGCAGCTCAGATCTGGCATTGCTGTGGCTCTGGCGTAGGCTAGCTACAGCTCCGATTCCACTCGTAGCCTGGGAATTTCCATATGCCTTGGGTGTGGCCCTAAAAAAAAAATCCTTTTACAGGTACCTCATCATTTCCCTAGGATAAATCATTGAGTCAATAGCATGAAAATACTATTAGTACATGTTGCCAAATTGTCCCTCAGCAATGCAGTGCTATCTCACTATGCACAATCTCTCTGAATGTAAGCACGGGCCTTCCTCCCTACCCAGGACTGCTGAGTGCTGTACCTTACACAGCAGACCTTCCGCTATCACACTAACACTGTATTTTATCCTCTCAAAATCATTTGCCACATCAAATGGTAGTAATCTGTGTTCCTTATTTTAATTTGCATTTAATTAATGGTGAAGTAGAGCATTCTATTCATTCATACATTTATTTAATGAATATTTATTGAGCACTTACTAAATGCCAGCATTGTATTTGGTTCTAATATGATACAAATATAAAGTAAGCTCAGACCCTGCCCTAGGGTACAGAGGAAGGCACACTAGAATGAATGGCAAAGGAAGGCATCTTCTGAGAATGTATATATGTGGGGATGAAGATAGGGAAGCTGGGACAATCAGTAGATTGTTACCATAAATATTTGACTACACTAGAGAAGTTGTCTTACACAGCGCTCTCCCGGCTTTTTTCCCTAAGCTGAGGAAGGCGAGTGTGTAGCTCTGAGAGTCTGAGGGTGGGACGGAGGAGGAAAGGGGAAAGGACAGGCATACAGAACATCTAGAGGTAAGAATCTCTCTGCAACACAAATGTATGCCAGACATTCACGAGTATCTTGTATTCCATTCCATGACACCTCCACCTTTATTATAAATTAAGATATTTTAAGCCACCGTTTAGAAAAGTTGAGAGTTCCAAAAGAGTTTCAACACGGTTGCTTCTCCAGCACACCACTGCGTACTTCGAGGGGTGTTGCTGCTGTGGCCAGCCAATTCCAGTTGAAGAAGCAGGGGGCTCATATGCCCCCAGAGCTGAGATCCCCCTAAGGAGCTGCTGAAAAATGGATCCCCCTTAAGTTCCCATATAGTCAAACAACTGGATCAAGGACACTGTGAGAGAGGAAAGGGATGCGGAGCATACAGGCATGGTTGGGACTTGGAAGGGAAGGACACTATTGAGTGAGGGTGGACACACAGACTTCAAGCCAGCCTCAGGTACCCATATCAGACTCCCAAGGAGAGAGTAACCTGGAATAAAGACCAAATCAACCAAAACAGCTGCTGGCCCTTGGGATACTGCAAGAAACTGGAAGCAGAGTCCGCCCTGCTTTGTGAGCTAGTAATTGCGGGTGGGGGAAGGGACGACCCCTCTGCCCCCTCAGCAAGGTCACTCTGGGAGAAGACACATGACAAAAAACAGGAAGGCTTCTTTTCACTCCAGAGCCCTGTTGAGATAAGTTTCTGCTGCAAGAACTTACTTTGGGGGCCTCAGCTTCTCATTCATGATCTAAGGAACGGCCAAAAAATGCTTTTTCAGTTTCCTTCCAATTTTAGACTTCTATGACTCAAACTCAAATGTTCACCAGAATTTAAGTACAACTGAGTCAACCATTTTAGCATTTTGGTGGTACCAGGGAGGCAGAAATAAGCAGTGAAGAATGGAGACAATATAATTTAGTCCAAACAAAACAAAGCAGAACACAGAACTGAGATACACAGAGAATTAAAGATAAATTGCCTTCCTTGGCTTGGCAATCTATGTAATTACATCAATTCTTCACTTTGTGCCTTAGGTTATGATTTTGCTTTTAAAAAACAACCATCATTCTTTAGTGCATTTCTGCTCTGACTTTACAAGAGGAAGCATCTAAGGATAAGATTGTTGTGTATATGGAATAGGTAACAAATGCACATGGTACAAAAGTTTAAAGGTACAAGACCCTATACAGTGAAATATCTCCCTCTGTATCTCCCTCCCCCAGCCCCTCAGTCTCCCGAAGGCAAGCGTCTGTCTCTTGGTTATCTTTTCCTTTTTTTTTTTTAATTTTTATGGCCACACCCATGGCATATGGAAGTTCCTGGGCCAGGAATTGAATCTGAGCCACACCTGCAGCAACAAGGGATTCTTTAACCCTCTGTGCAAGGTGGGGGATGAAACCTGCGCCTCCTCAGGGACCTGGGCTGCTACAGTCAGGTTCTTAACTCACTGCATCACAGCAGCACCTCCTATCTCTTGGGTATCCTTGAAAAGGTATTCTCTGGCTATATAAGTTAAGTAGGATGCTATAATGAGACGCTCTACTTTTTTTCGTCTTCTTTTTTTTGAACGAGACACCTTCTGTCTTAGTTTCAGCTTCAGCTACAGCCACAATGGCCGAGAGAAAACATTAGCCACCACATACATTCACATTCCAAGGAGAGTGGCCACCCTCCAAACAAGACTACAAAGGTATGAATCAAAAACTAGCTTTGCGGAGTTCCCGTTGTGGTGCAGCGGAAATGCATCCGACTAGGAAACATGAAGTTGCGGGTTCGATCCCTGGCCTCGCTCAGTGGGTTAAGTATCTGGCATTGCCCTGAGCTATGGTGTAGGTCGCAGACTTGGCTCAGATCTGGTGTTGCTGTGCCTGTGGTGTAGGCCGGTGGCTACATCTTCATTCGATCCCTAGTCTGGGAACCTCCATATGCTGTAGGTGCGCCCCTAAAAAAAAAAAAAAATAGCTTTGAAAACCTTAGCCCATTTTGAGGGTATAAGAGGCTCGAAGTTGGAGTTCCCTGTTGGCTCAGTGGGTTAAGGATCCGGTGTTGTCACTGCTGTGATACAGGTTCAGTCCCTGGCCCAGGAACTTTCGCATGCCACAGGCACAGTGCCCCTCCCTCCCCCCCAAAAAAAGGGGGCTTGAAGTGGCCAGAGAGGGGATCTTATTTGGAGAGGACTGTGTTATTTCCTCATGTCCATGGGGGTCAGGAGGACAGTGTTTCCTCTTGCCTTAAACCCAAAAGAATCCTTCAAAGAGACCACTTCTAGGGCTGGGCTGGATTGCATCCTTCAGAGCTGGGGGAGCAGGGCGGAATGGTGGCTGATGCACACCTGGGAATCCAGGGTGAAAAGTTATGGCTTTAGTCCTGGAGAGACAGAGAATGGAGAAACCAGGCTTCCCTGGGAGTGATCCGCAGGGATGCGAGGACCGCGGTGAAACCGGCTTAAAGGAGTATTATCCGACTGGGCTGCCTGGAGGGGCACCAGACCCAAGAGAAAGAGAGAAAGAGAGTAATCATCAGATATGCAAGGGCTGAGGGTGAGCAGTGTAAGTGGCCTGCGAGAAAAAAGCGTCAATCACATCACAGGAATTGCAGTTTGATGTGCCTAGTCGGGGACATCGTAAGAGATCAAGGCTTGCAACTAGAATCTGCTACTCCTGCACGGTGCAACTAGAATTACCTGTTTGTCGGTCAACTGTGACCTTTTCCACCTTTTACTTCTCCCTCTTCTTTTAACCCTGAAGAGACAGAAGAGCTTAGAGAAGCTGGTGAGAGGAAGTAGGGGACCAAGGCTGAGAAGAAGCCCCCAGACTGCCCACTCCCCAGGCTTATAGCCTATATGAGCTGGAGGAAGGATACGTTCTAATTTACAAATTTGAAGTCTCAGTTATTTCACTGGTCTGACCAATTTAATTACAGAAATGAAACTATTACTGAAAATAAAAGCGTTCAAGAGACTTTTCCTTTTTCTAAGAGTGTCCAAAAAAGTTATGATCTTGCACAAGATTTCCTCCCAGGCTTAAAGGGCTAGTGAAGGGAAAAAGTAAAGTTGCTTTTTACTTATATCTTATTTTAAGTGTGATCCATTTAACAGGATTTTTGCAAGAGCATATATGCACATACCATACATACTGTTCTAAGCTTTCTTTTTTTATATAGCTGGGTGGCTGTTCTCTGTTAGTATTTATGAATTTACTGCATTCTTTTAAACAGCTGCATAATAGATCATTTTAAGGATGTACGGTGATTTTAATTGTTCCCTTTTAGGGTGTCATCAACATATTAGAAAGTCTTACTCTGTAAAGAAAAATGGAGAAAAAAATTTAAACAAACACCTTAATGCTTTTACTATACTTGAATTAAACACACTTTCTAAGTATCTATTTTATGTGAAAGATATTTCTGTCTTTAGAAGACATTTGTTAAAAAAAAAAGACTTTCATTGCTAAGCTTGAGAGTAATCCACATCACACTTAATTATCCACTGGATGAGCTTCTTGACTTGTCTGATGATCACTAATGACTGAAAGCTGAAACTGAAAGCATTCAATAATAAGCAAAGCAATTATAATTAAATTCAATCTGGAATCTGGCTGAGCCATGAAAAACCATTTTCTACCTGTTTCAAATTATAATATATTAACACCACAAAAGAGGGTAGAAGTAGATCAGTTGTAGATCAGTGGCTAATTTTTAAAATCAGTTTTTGGAGTTCCCACTGTGGCACAGCAGAAACAAATCTGACTAGGATCCATGAGATTGCCGGTTTGATCCCTGGCCTCGCTCGGTGGGTTAAGGATCTAGTGTTGCCATGAGCTGTGGTGTAGGTCGCAGATGTGGCTCAGATCCTGTGTGACTGTGGTGTAGGCCAGCAGCTGTAGCTCCCATTCTACCCCTAGCCTGGGAACCTCCATGTGCCACGGGTGCGGCCCTAAAAAGCAAAAATAAAATAAAAATCACCTTTTTTTTTTGGCCACTCCCTCAGCATTTAGAAGTTCCCAGGCCAGGGATCGAACCCGATCCACAGCAGTGACAATGCCAGATCCTTTAACTGCTAGGCCACCAGGGGACTCCAAAAATCACTTTTTGTCTGTTAGTTTTGTATGGGAGTTCCCTAGTGGCCAGCAGTAACGAACCTGACTAGGATCAGTGAAAACTCAGGTTCGATCCCAAGCCTCATTCAGTGGGTCAAGGATCCCGAGTTGCCCTGAGCCGTGGCATAGGGCACAGACATGGCTTGGATCCTGCAGCTGCTATGGCTGTGGCGTAGGCTGGCAACTATGGCTCTGATTTGACCCCTAGCCTGGGAAAATTCATATGTCCTTTTAGACCAAAAAAAGCACAAAAAACAAAAAACAGGTCTGTACTTATTATGGTCTAAGTTCAGGACTAATGTTAACTCATTTAATCCTTAACCCTAGGAAGTAAGTTTTGTCCCTTTTTTTTTCTTTTTTCTTTTCATTTTTTTTTAGGGCTGTACCCACAGTATGTGGAAGTTCCCAGGGTCAAATCAGAGCTGTAGCCATCGGCCTACACCACAGCCATAGCAATGCCAGATCCTTAACCCACTGAGCAGAGCCAGGGATCAAACCAGCATTCTCATGGATACTAGTCAGGTTCATTACCACTGAACCACAACAGGAACTCCCAAATTGTGTCCTTATATCCAGTTTACAGATAGGGAAATTGAGGCCTAGAGAAGCTAAATAGCTTAGCCAAGGTCATATAGTTAGAAAGTGACAGAGCCAGGATTTGCATGCAGGAAGTCTGGCTCCAGAGTTCAGGAGATCGTGGTCACAACGCCATGTTGTCCCCCTGTCGGCAGACTATAAATCTATCACATCACTGCAAAGATGGAAGACTTATAGCGTGCTTTTTAAAAAGCAGAACTAGTCCTTAAAGCCATAATCCTCAACACCATCATCATTAACAACAAAATATGACGATGAGTACACACTACACAGAGGACGCCTGTCTGGCCATATGGATAAGAGAGATACCACATGGCCTCTGCTCTTGAAAGGATTTAACCTAATTTCCCCGTTGGGTCAACGGAAATTGCCAGAGGCTGTATTCTATGGAGTTACCAGGTTAGTTCCAAGGAGAAAAAAAAATACTACATCCTAATAATTAAATCCAAATGGGGGGGGCCAGAATGCAAATTCAATCAGCCTGGGACTGGAGGAGAGCTAATATGTGAGATGGTTCAAAGCAGACTAAAGGAGGAGTTCCCATTGTGGCTCAGCGGGTTAAGAACTCAACTAGTATCCATGAGGACGTGGGTTCCATTCCTGGCCTTGCTCAGAGGATTAAGGATGTGGCATTCTTGCAAGCTGCGGCAGAGGTCGCAGATGCAGCTTGGATCCAGCTGTGGTATAGGCCAGCGGCTGCAGCTCCAGCTCTGATTGGAACCCTAGTTGGGGAACTTCCATATGCTGCAGGTGTGGCTCTAAAAAGAGGGAAAAAAAATGAAAACAGACTACAGGAGAGAGATCTTGAATCTTTTCCTGGCTGAGGGTTTAGGTATTGGCCACAGATAGTTACCAGAGGCCTCTAATGTGGAAATGGTAAGAAGAGTCAAAGAGCAAACTATTGCATTTACAATGGATAAGCAAGGAGTCCTACTGTATAGCACAGGGAACTATTTCCAATCTCTCTCTTTTGTTTTGCTTTTTTTTTTTTTTAGGGCCGCACCTGCAGGATATGGAGGTTCCCAGGCTAAGGGTCAAATCAGAGCTATAGCTGCTGGCCTACACCACAGCCACAGCAACTCAGGATCTGAGCCGCGACTGCAACCTACACCACAGCTCACGGCAACGCCAGATCTCCAATCCACTGAGCGAGGCCAGGATTGAACCTGCATCCCCATTGATGCTAGTCAGATTGTTTCTGCTGAGCCACGACAGGAACTCCTATATTAACCTCTTGTGATAAAACATGATGGAAGATATTATGAGAAAAACAATGTATATATATGTATGACTGGGTCACTTTGCTGTGCAGCAGATTGGTACAACATTGTAAATCAACTAAATTTTTTTTAAAAAGTGAAAAACAAGTAAAAAAGAAAAAGATCAAAAAGTTTGAATTAAACCAAGTGGAAAAATCATGTTTGCCCATCTAATATATGCAAAATCAAGGCTCCAAGACACTACTTCTGAAGTCCAGAAGGTACTCTCTTAATATTAAACACTAGACATTTACATGATTGGTTGATCTTGACAAGCATTCATTTGAGAGAGATCTAAGGCAGAAAGGGAAAACTCAGATGCTCCAGAGGCCAGGCTGGTGACTGTAAACGCGTGCAGGGTAGCAAAGTGAGGAGTGTCCCTTTGACACCACTCAGCAGCGGCTCGGGATTTTGTTGTTTCGTGCCAGCAGTCATTGTGAAGGCAGTAAGCAGCCACTCCACGGAAAGTGGTACTAGCTGAAAAGGGAAGTAACTATTTACCAAAAAAAGTTAAATAAACACACCAGTTTTATTCTTCACAGATTCTAAGGGGAAGTCAAGCACATCAGAGTTGATGAGTCTCCCACAAAGGATGTGTTAATGACAAAGGCAGGGACAGCTGGATTGTAGGTTCCATCCCAGTACTTTGTGTCCTTGGTGTGTAAACAGGCTTCCTACTTATTTTCAGAGACAAAAAAGGAAGGGAGGAAGCTAAAGAAACTGGATCAGACCACAGTTAGTCTTAGGTGGGATGGGGTGGGGGAGGAACCCCAAGAAAGAGAGCAGGTAGTGACAGCTAACTCCCTAGGGAGCCTACTGAAAGCAAGACAGACTCCGACTGGGGTGGCCTAGAAGTGGGAATAGAGCGGACACTTAACAGCCTTGCCCATGGAGTCCTGGGATAGTGCCCAATAATATTTTTAAAGCAACCAAACTGGTGAATCTATAAAATTCTGCCTGATTGAATAAAATCAGGTAAATAAAAATCATGATAACATTACTGGTGTAAATATTTAAATCATCTGGTCTGACTTGCCCAAGTTGATTCTGAAGACCATTTCTGCCACCATTTAGCATGAAATCATATTCCACTTTTTTGGGGGGATATATTTGCAATCAAGAAACAAATTACACTAGAATAGCTCTACCGTTATTTTTTCTATTTAAGATACAATTTGTCTTAAACTGATTTTCTTCATGGGCTACATAGCTAAAATTTTTGTCTCCATTTTAGCATACTCAAAATAAGCTTCTAAAAATAAAGTAATGAAAAGTCTTAAAGAGGGCAAGAAAGTAGGTGATGAAATGTGTTATCTTTACAAATATGATATCTCGAGACCCGTAAATTTAATTTAAAAGTTTAGGCTTTTACATTTAACACTTAATTCCTATTTCACAGGGTTTTGTTTCAAAACTCTACATATAAATTTTAGGAAACTAAGGGTATACACCCACTGTAGTTATTTCATTTCATATTCCATAATCTTGAAAAATAATAATTTTACTTTATAAGCAGCCAAGAAAACTGTCATCAGTGAATGATATCAGAAACATAGTTCTTTATTTTGGAAATATATGAATTTAATCTATCATGCATCTAGCAAATTCAAACAATAAAGACAAAAACTAAAAATTTCTAGTAGGAAAGAAGATATTTGCAGGTGAAAAAAAATACACTGGGCCTCTAGGTAACGGTTAATTACATGTAAGTAGATTTGCCATTATCCTCTGCTTCAGAGTTATCCAGAAGGTTTTATCCAAACTCCTTGTCAGGTCACTTGAAGGCATGGTATGGTTTATTAAGTAATACTCGTTTTCCAAAAAGAAGTTAAATATGTTGTAATTTATTGATTACTCAATATACATGGAGTGGCTTTTAAAAAATATTCCTGTTAGAAAGGTGCACATATTGTTTGTTACCAAAAACCCAACTATAATTAAAAGTATAATTTTAAAAATAACTGTTGAAATAATAAATTGGTAATAACAATTTGAAAATAAACTTAAGCAATATGTTTTTAGTTGCTTTGCAAAATATTTATCACAAATAAATTATGTTCCCAGTAAGTATCTTGCATTAAAATAGAAATATTCCCCAAAGATCTCTTCTTCTTGGCTAAATTTCCCCTGACAAAAAGTTTCGAGAATGTGGCAGGTGGGTGGTACATGTAGTCTTATAGCCTAAGCAAAACAAACTTAGGAACAGATTTTAAAAAATAGATTAAGTGTTTTCTAAGCTACTGCTTGCCTACACCAGCCAGCTGAAGGCTTTAAATAATTTAATCCCTACAACAACTGCCAGCTCCAACTGGAAGCCTTAAACAAGGACTGGATTCACTGAGGACTCCAACAGGTGCAATCTAATCGTGCTTCCCTAAATCTGCTACTGATCTATGTTTGGGCATGTGCAGGACACTATATTCTTCAATTCAACTGGACACTAATTCAATTAATCCAAATGCCTCTTGTTTTGTCCCATCTTCCACTATCATATTACCTAAGACATTCCCCCCCTTTTTTTTCCCCCCAAAGAAATACTTAGCACAATGAGTGGCAGATGAGTTTGTTTTCAATGTTGCTTTTCTAAGCAAGATCCCTCTTACTACAGTTTAAATGTTGGAGAGCAAGTTAAATAGTACATTTCTTCCTGCTGTTATTGTTCTTTCTATCCAACTGACTTTTTTTATATTACTGCTTGCTGAATACCATTAGAATTCCTCTGATTTTTTTCCTTTTACGCATTTATAAAATGAGTAAGAACGTACTTGCTGATTATATATATATATATATATATATATATATATATACAGAGAAAGTCCACACATAGCTTTCATGTAATCAAACTGAGATAACTTTTCCTATCAAGTTAAACAGCAAAAGAGCAAAGACCACTATCATGCCCTCAGTGCTCAATATACTATGATATCACAATAAAATCTTTGCCGGTCAAAACAAAGTTTTTAAAAACAGTTACCTGGCTATCCAAATGCAAAATAATGAAGTTAGGAACTTACCTTATACCATATACAAAAATTAACTCAAAATAGATTAAAGACCTACACGTAAGACCTAACACTATAAAACTCCTAGAAAAAAACATAGGGAAAAAGCTTCAGGACATTTGGATTTGACAGTGATTTTTTTGGATGTGACACTAAAACACAGGTAACAAAAGCAAAAATAGATAAATGGAACTACATCAAAATTTAAAACTTCTGTGCCTTGAAGGAAACAATGGAGTGAAAAATCAACCTATAGGGAGATAAAATATCCACAAATCATATATCTGAGAAGAGGTTAATATCCAGACTATATAAAGAACTACTGGAGTTCTTGTCGTGATGCAGGGGAAATGAAACCAACTAGGAACCATGAAGTTGCGGGTTAGATCCCTGGCCTTGCTCAGTGGGTTAAGGATCTGGCGTTGCTGTGAGCTGTGGTGTAGGTCGCAGATGCTGCTCCGATTCGACTCCTAGCCTGGGAACCTCCATATGCTGCGGGTGCGGCCACAAAAAACAAAACAAAACAAAAAAATAGTGTAGCCAATACAGGTAACTATGGAGTTTTCTCAAAAAATTCACAATAGAATTACCATGTACTCTTGCAATCCTACTTCTGGGTATATATTCAAAAGAATTCAAAGCAAGATCTTGAAGTGATATTTGCACACCTATGTTCACTGCAACATTATTCATGGTAGTCAAGAAACAATCCAAGTGATGCATAAAGAAAATGTGGCATATACATATAATGGAATATTACCCAGCCTTTAAAAAGAAGGCAATTCTACAATATGTAACAACATGGATGAATCTCAACTTTTTATGTTGTAAAATTTAAAAACTAGAAAACTTGTAAGAAGTATGAATGGAATACTCATCCTAGATTCATTTCATTGTCAACGTTTTGTCACATACACTTTTTTCTTTCTCTTGCTCTGGGTCTCTCCCCCATATGCACACACACTCATATATATTAACATGTACACATATGGCTATATGTATATATGTATGTACATGCACACGTGTCATATATACTTATAATTATACTTACAATTATTTTGCTAAACTATTTATACGTTAGTGGTACACATCATGACACCTTTTTTTTTTTTTTGGCCGCCCTGTGGCATATGGAGTTCCTGGGCTAGGGGTCAGATCCAAGCCACAGCCACGACCTAAGCCCTGCTGTAACACCAGATCCTTAACCCACTGTGCCAAGCAGGGACTGAACCTGCAACTCAGCCCTCCTAAGATGCTGCCAATCCCGTTGAGCCACAGCAGGAATTCCTCACATCATGACACCTTAATCCTAAATATTTGAACCTATATCTCCTAAGAATGAGAATATTCTTCTGTATAATAATAATATAGGAGTTCCCATTGTGGCTTAGTGAGTTAAGAACCTGACAGAGTGTCCATGAGGGTGCGGGGTCCATCCCTGGCCTCATTCAGTGCCTTAAGGATCTGGCATTGCCACAAGCTGCGCTTGGGTTGCAGATGCAGCTTGGACCTGGTGTTGCTGTGGCTGTGGCTTGGCAGCTGCAACTCTAATTTGACCCCTAGCCTGGGAGCTTCCATATGCCTGTGAGTGTGGACCCACAAAGAAAAAGAAAAACAAACAAAAAAAACTTAGCAGGATGCTACCTTGTTGATTTGTGCCCTTTTACTATCAGGTGGTATGCTTTAAAGGGTTAACTCAGTGGGCTTAATTGCTCAAACTCTGTACCTTCCAGAGAAAAGATCGGACCCTGACCTGCTCCCGGGAGATAACCTCTGAGCCTTTGCAATATCCTGCCTGAATAGGGTGTTTTTGTATGCCTTCGACCTTGAGCCATCCTGTATCAGTTTGATCAGATAATTTATGCTAACAGTTTGATTTATGTGGTGTACCTGTTTTTATATTCTGCATGCCCATGTGACTGACTCCCAATAAAACCCTGGACACTGAGGCTTGGGTCAGCCTCTTTGGCTGGCAACACTTCACAGATATTGTCACACACAGTGGCTGAGAGAATTAAGTGCTATCTGTGTGACTGAGAGAAGACACCCAGAAGCCTCACTCCTGGTTTCTCCTAGACTTGGTTCTGTGTGGCTTTTCATTCTGCTGATTTTAATCTGTATCTTTTGTTATCATAAACTGTAACTGTTGGAGTTCCCGTCGTGGTGCAGCAGAAACGAATCCGACTAGGAACTATGAGGTTGCGGGTTCCATCCTTGGCCTTGCTCAGCGGGTTAAGGATCCGGCATTGCTGTGACTATGGCGTAGCCTTGCAGCAACAGCTCTGATTAGACCCCTGACCTGGGAACTTCCATGTGCCACGGGGGCATCCCTAAAAAGCCAAAAAGCCAAAAAAAACAAACAAACACTGTAACTGTGAGAATGGCAGCTTTTTTGAATTCTGTGAGTCCTAGAGAATGATCAAATCTGAGGGAGTCTTAATGTTAGTTGGCTTCATTTTTGGTGCTGTGTTCATCTCTCTAATATAAAGATATCTTTGGAGTTCCCATCATGGCTCAGGGGTAATGAATCTGACTAGTATCCATGAGGATGTGGGTTTGATCCCTGGCCTCACTCAGTGGGTTATGGATCCAGCATTGCAATGAGCTGTGGTGTAGATCACAGACACGACTTGGATCTGGCGTGGCAGTGGCATAGGCCAGCAGCTGCAGCTCCCATTGGACCCCTAGCCTGGGAACTTCAATATGCCATGGGTGTGGCCCTAAAAAAAAAAACAAAAAAAAGATACATTTTCCTTTTGCAATTAGGAAGTATTCTGTAGGTTGATACTTTGAGAATGTATTAGTATTCTGTTCCCAACCCTCCAACAGTCTTTTACATAACAGTTTTAGTATTTGTGTATGAATCAGTTATTACCATGTTGACTTTTTTCATGTAGTAACATAGATTTATAGGATCTTTTTTTTCTTGCTGTTGTTAGGCAATGAGTTGTAGTCCATTCCTATTATTATTTGTTTTAATATTCAACTTGGCCAATATTTGACTATGGAACCCCCTTCAAGCTGACTCTTGGGTCCCCATCAGTTTTCCACCACTTCCTTATTTTGTGACACAATGAGATATTCCAAAACTCACCTTGTCTTTCCCTGCCCCAGCTTGATATGAACCGTTTCTCCAAATAGCCCTTGTTCCTTTTACTTTCCTTGAATATTAATTCCAGAGTCATCTATAACCTGCAGGAGTGATGAACAGAAAACAGAGTCAGGAGTTCCCACTGTGGCATGGCAGGATAGGCAGAGTCTTGGGAGCTCTGGGAAGAAAGTTCGATCCTCTGACACAGTGAGTTAAGGATCCAGCATTGCTACAACTGTGGCTTAGGTTGCAACTATGGCTGGGATCTGGTCCCTGGCCTGGGAACTCCATATGCCTCAAAGTGGCCAAAAAAGAAAAGAAAAAGGGTCAAAGAATTCTCTTGTGCAACAGGTCAAGAATCCAGCATCGTCACTGCAGCAGCTCTGTCGCCGCTATGGCACAGGTTTGATCCCTGGACCAATATTGTCCATATGCCCAGAGGTGCAACATCCCTACCCGCCTCCCCCCCCAAAAAAAAATGAAAAAAGAAAAAGAAAGCAAGGTCTACTAGAAAACTAGGAGAAATTTTTAATCTGCTTATAACCTTCGGAGTCCTTGATTGTAGATGACTCTTTGGATAATTCTTCAAGAAAACCTCATACATATTTTCCTTGTTCTGTAATTGGAAACGTGACTGTATTGTATGTTGATATAACTCTTTCTATGATCTAACATTCTGAGAAAGTGGTTTAACATGTAACAAGATTCCAGAGAACTCAGACTGTTCTTTTTATAAGAGTCCAACATCTTCTGAACTTCCAACTGTAACTAAAATTTATCGGGACAGACCACCAAGTCAGACTACCCTCTATCTGCCACAGATGCTTCAGAGTAGGGGTTGAGGACCTGTTGATCTCAATAGGTGGTAACGTGCATCCTGTCTATGGAGACTGGTTTAATTCTGAATCAAATGGGCAGTGTTCGGAGGTTTTGAGCAGTACAGTGACAGGATCTAGCTATACTTTAGCATGATCATTCTGACAGTTATACAGACATAGCCCGAAGGGGATATGGCAGCCACAGGAAAGCATTGTCAAGGGTTTACTATAGGAAGCATGACTGATTGCAGGCCCCAGCTGCAGCATTTTGAGGCCATGCTTTGCACTGGCTGCTGGCAGGCAGGCCCCTTCCTGGGAATCACAGGACTCCTCTGACAGATGGCTTTGGCTCAAGGACTTTTCATAGCAGCCTACAACTGTTCCACCCAACTTCCCTTCTTTCCTTCTGCGATCAGATTTGCATTACAGTCTGATAGCTCTCCTAACTCTGGCCTCATCTTCTCCCACAGGTGTTTTCTATAATAAATTTCTTGTCTAATCCTATCTCGGCATCTATTTCTTAGAGAACTCACAGGGGGCTGAAAGGCAGAGCGGGGAGACCAACTAGAAGGCAATCACAATAATCCAGGTGAGAAGTCATTGTGTCCTGGAGCAGGGTGAGGGCAGTAGCGATGGAGAGAAGTGATCAAATCTGGGCTTTTTTTAAAAAATTTAAGTATAGGAGTTCCCTTCGTGGCTCAGTGGTTAACGAATCCGACTAAGAACCATGAGGTTGCGGGTTCGATCCCTGGCCTTGCTCAGTGGGTTAAGGATCCGGCGTTGCCGTGAGCTGTGGTGTAGGTTGCAGACGCGGCTCGGATCCCGCGTTGCTGTGGCTGTGGTGAAGGCCGGCAGCTACAGCTCTGATTCGACCCCTAGCCTGGGAACCTCCATATGCTGCGGGTGCGGCTCTACATAAAGGCAAAAAGACAAAAAAAAAATTTAAGTATAGTTGATTTACAGTGTTGTTTAGTTTCAGGTGTACAGCAAAGTGATTCAGTCATACATATATACTCTCTATGTTCTTTTTCAGATTCTTTTCCTTTATAGGTTATTGCATATTGAGTATAGTTCCCTCTATAGAAGGTCCTTATTGGTTATCTATTTTACATATATAATGTATATTTTTTATGTATAGTGTGTATATATTAATCCAAAACTCCGAATTTATCCTCCTTCCTTCCGCTTTGGTAACTATATGTTTGTTTTCTCTGTATGTGGGTCTGTTTTGTAAATAAGTTCCTTTTTTTTTTTCTTCACTTTTTAGGGCTGCAGCCACAGCATATGGAAGTTTCCAAGCTAGGGGTCGATTTAGAGCTACAGCTGCTGGCCACGGCCACAGCCACAGCAATGTGGGATCTGAGCCACATCTATGGCCTAGACCACAGCTCAGGGCTATGCCAGATCCTCAACAAGTTCATGTTTTTTAAAATTCCACATTTAAGAGATATCATATAATACTTGTCTTTCTCTGTCTGGCTTACTTCCCTTAGTATGCTAACTTCTCGGTCTATCCATGTTGCTGCAAATGGCATTATTTATTCTTTCTTAAGGCTGAGTAATATTTCATTGTATAGACATACCATACCTTCTTTATCCATGTATCTGTCAATGGAGATTTAGATTGCTTCCATGTCTTGGCTACTGTGGGGCTTTTTTTTTTTTTTTTTTTTTTTTTTTTTTTTTTGCTTTTTAGGGCTGTTCCCAGACTAGTGGTATAATCGGAGCTACAGTTGCTGGCCTACACCACAGCCATGGCAACATGGGATTGGAGCCACGTCTGTGACCTACACCATAGCTCACAGCAACCCTGGATCCTTAACCCACTAAGCGAGGCCAGGGACCGAACCCACATCCTCATGGTTCCTAGTCACATTCGTTTCTGCTGTGCCGTGATAGGAACTCCGCATTTTTTTTTAAGATAGAATTATTAAAATTGATTTTGTGATGTGGTGTAAAAGAAAGAAAGAGGTTAAGGCTCAATTCATTGTTTTTGTACAAAGCAATTTAGACCATTTCTAAAAATAGTTGCCATTTTCTGAGATGGTAATGCCTAGGAAAAGAGCAGATTTGAGAAACAAAATCAGAAAACTGGTTTTGGACATAATTTTGAGGTTTTATTAGAGTTCCAAGTGGAAACGTCATATAGGCAGTTGGTTTAAGAAGTCTGAAGTGCAGAAGAGAAGTACTGGTTGAAGAAATAAATTTGGGAGTTAGCATATAGGTGGTATTTGAAGCTGTGGAACTAAACGTGTTCACCAAGATTGTAATAGGAAAGCTCTAAGAACTGAGTCCTGCAGTATTCTAAAGTTGGGAGATAAGAAGTATTCATCCGGGAGTTCCCTTTGTGGCTTAGCAGTTAACGAATCCTACTAGTATCTATGAGGATGCAGGTTCCATCCCTGGCCCCACTCAGTGGGTTAAGGATCTGGCATTGCTGTGACCTATGGTGTAGGTTGCAGGCGCAGCTTGGATCTAGTGTTGCTATGGTAAGGCCAGAGATCAAACTGCATCCTCACAGATGCTATGTTGCATCCTTAACCCACAATGGAGCCACAATGGGAACTCCTTGATGAATACTTTTTTTTTTTTTGTCTTTTAGGGCCTCGGCATATGGAGGTTCCCAGGCTAGGGGTTGAATCAGAGCTGTAGCTGCTGGCCTACACCACAGCCACAGCAATGCCAGATCCAAGCCGCATCTGCAGCCTACACCACAGCTCACGGCAATGCCGAATCATTAACCCACTAAGCAAGGCCAGGGATCGAATCTGCAACCTCATGGTTCCTAGTCGGATTCGTTAACTGCTGTGCCACGACAGGAACTCCTTGAGCATCTTTTTATGTACTTATTTTGCTATCTGTTTATATTCCTTGGTCAAATAGCTGTTTAAATATTTGACTCATTTTACAAATTTATTTTTTGCTCAATTTAAAAAATTGCAGCCCTGAAAAAGACAAAAGACCAAAAAAAAAAAAGGAAAATTATTTTGGAATTGGCTAGGTATATATAGACACTGCCTTTCTGAATGACTACACTAACTACTGTCTAGACGAAAATAACTTTATTAATCCACTGTCAATTGGAAAAGCATTTTAAGTTATTTTCTAATTATAGTGGTGGATTTACACAAATTATTTTATTCTCCTTTCGGGCACTGTTTGGATCAAAAAGAGACATTTGTCAAGCAGTTGGCTGGAGCTAGGGGTGCACACTATGATTAAGGAAGCTAGCAAGGGCACGTGGGCCTCATTTATATCAAAATCATGACTTCATTGGAATTCCCATCAAGGCTCCACAGTAAGAAACCCAACAAGTACCCATGAGGATGTGAGTTCGATCCCTGGACTCAGTGGGTTAAAGATCCGGCATTGCTGTGATGTAGGTGGCAGATGCGGCTTGTATCTGGCATTGCTGTGACTGTGATGTAGGCTGGCAGCTGCAGCTCCAGTTTGACCCCTAGCCTGGGAACTTCCATATGCAGAGGGTGCAGCCCTAAAAAGGCCAAAAAAAAAAAAATTCATGACCTCACTGACAGAGTTCCAACAAACCAGCACAGAGATAATAAATATGAATTTCTGAGAACTTTGCTTTTTCTATCTTTTCCACAAGTATTTTCTCTGTAGTCACTGAAGCATGAAGACATTTTATTCTCTCTCTAAACTTCCAGCAAAACTCTCCACGCCAGGAAGAGCACACTCCATCGTCCTGGGTACTATTACCAGTGAACGATGAAATGACCATCAGAGAGTCTAAGTATTTGTGGCCTCATAAAAGGAATTTAGAAGAATCTTTGAATGAAAAATCGCCACACAGAGTATAGTGGTAGTATTGTGCTACTGTGCAGAATAGTATTACACCGAAGATTAGGAGGCATACATACTTCACTGAGAGTCTTTTGTGAGCCAAATGCATTTCCTGAAAATAGACATGGCATTTTAGATAATGTAAATTTATGGATATTGTACATTTTTCTCCTAGAAAATGAATACATCTTTTATACCCTTTCCAGAATAAAGGATAATGATGAAACCATGGAAGCAAAATGCTAAGATACTCATTTTTATGCAATATCTAGTTGTATTGGGAGCTGATAAAATCTGTCCTTTTTGTTTTTTGTAAAATCTGTTCTTAAAAATTATTTCTATTTCAAATGAATCATTTGCTGAACAAACTCACATAAAAGGTGAGGGAACAGGAGTTCCCTGGTGGCCTAGCGGTTCAGCATTGTCCCAACTGTGACTCAGGTTTGATCCCTGGTCCGGGAACTTCCACATGTTGTGGGCATGGCCAAAAAAAGGAAAAAAAAGTGAGGGAACAGAAATAGATGAGGAAAGAGAGGATACAATTTGTATTTATCAGAATTATAATTTATCAGAATGTGGTTTCATCAAACTTTATGTTGCAAAGAGCAGAAGTTCATTCTGTCTTAAGGACCAAGGAGGTAAAAACATTATAGTTTAAAATTGTTAAGCCATTTCATAACCGAGACAACTCTAGGACGGGTGACCACAGTGTCCACATGGTCTTTGTCTCTCTCTTTTCTGTTGTCCCTCTTCTTTCTGCTTCCACTTTCAAGTACATGGGGTTGAACTGCTTATAATTCATTACGGTGGAGTCTGTCTAGTGGGTAGATGTTCATACAGATTTCCGTCCCTGACAAAAGCATTTAGGGTCTTTTAAGAGACTATAGGAGACAGTATAAAGTCTTTAGTACAGGCCCCACACTTAAAAAAAGTGAAACATAGGAGTTCTCCTCGTGGCTCAGTGGTTAATGAACCCTACTAGTAACCATGAGGTTGCGGTTTAATCCCTGGCCTTGCTCAGTGGGTTAAGGATCTGGCGTTGCCGTAAGCTGTGGTGTAGGTGGCAGATGCAGCTCGGATCTGGCGTTGCTGTGGCTTCAGTGTAGGCTGGCAGCTGTAGCTCTGATTTGATCCCTAGCCTGGGAACCTGCATATGCCATGGGTATAGCCCTAAAAAAGCAAAAAATAAAAAAAATAAAAATTAAAAAAAGAAAGATAGCCCTCCACAGAAATAAAACTTGTATAGTATATTCAATATTTACTTCAAGGGAAGAAACTTATGCATATTTTTGCATACAAAAAGGGACCATGTGAAAATAAAAATTGTTTTTCAGAGTTTTCTTGTGGCGCAGCAAGTTAAGGATCTGGTATTTTCGGCAGCCTCTTAGGTCACTGCTATGGCATGGGTTTGATCACTGGCCTGGGAATTTCTACATGCTGTGGGTACAGCCAAAAAATAAAATTAAATTAAAAAGAAAACAAAACATGGAGTTCCTGTTGTGGCTCAGTGGTAACGAACCTGACTAGTATCCACGAGGAAACAAATAAATAAATAAAAACAAAACAAAACTGTTTTTCAAAAGTTATGAGATTATACACGGCTTTTTCCCCCTCTTTTTTTTTCCAATATCTTTGTCCTATTGCTTTGACTGATTTGAGAAACTTTTTGTTCGTTTGTTTGTTTGTTTTGTCTTTTTAGGGTTATACCTGCAGCATATGGAAGTTCTCAGGCAAGGGGTTAAATCGGAGTTGTACCTGCTGGCCTATACCACAGTCACAGCAACTTGGGATCCAAGCCACATCTGCAAATTTCACCACAGCTCATGGCAACATTGGATCCTTAACCCACTGAATAAGGTCAGGGACTGAAACCACGTCCTCGTGGATCCTAGTTGAGTTCATTACTGCTAAGCCACGATGGGAACCCCCTAACTTAAGAAAGTTTAAAAAATATTTAGAACAATAAATACAATTTAACAATGTCTAGATTTTTTTAAACTGATTATCTCTTTTTTATTGACGTTTAAAATCATTTTAAATTCAAGCAGTAGGGTCAGATTAAATCTAGGAAGTGCAAAAAAGGTGCATTTAACATTCTAATTCAAGAGAAGTCAATAGTCATTCTAGTCAGTGTCATCATGCACATGAAGAATTCATCACTAGGAAGTGTTATATATACTTAAAAAAATAAAATCTCAGGATTTCCCATCTGGCTGAGCAGGTTAGGGATCCGACATTTATCACTGCAGTGGCTCAGGTCACTGCTGTGGCACAGGTTTGATCCTTGACCCAGGAACTTCTGCATGCCATGGGCACAGCACCTCCCCAAATAAATAAAAATAATCCCAGATATATTTCTGTCCTTCTCACACAAGCTTTTAAAATATTTGCCCATCCCTCTGCACAGCCTGTTACCATTAATAACCTTTTAATAAAATAGATCAAAATATAAAAGCCAACTGAAATATTTGAGAAATATATCTATGAGGGTGAGGAGGTGGTGTATGCTTAATGGATTTATAGCCAGTGGGTATATTATGTCAGTATAACATATGCCCAGCCTTTTATGGCTGATTTGAACAAATATGAGTTTAAAATTAAAAATAATGTAGAAGTCTCCAAAGAATTATGAAAAAATCCAGTCAGTTTGTTAGCAGAACATTTGCTTTATTGTCAATAATGCTTAATTGAGTTTTTCAGATCCCAAACAAAGGACTGGTATAAGCTTTCATAACCATAAGATAATTTCCTAAGTGTTTAGGAAGATAGATCGTTGGAATACATATTTATCAGAATGCCTGATTACAGTGATCACTCAGCAATTTAACGATTGCCATTAATATCTCTAATAAAATTTTTGTATAAGTTATGAGAAATTAGTTCCTTAATCATATGGTAGGTGTGCCTGGACTGTACTCTAGAATGCTGATTAATATTTCTAACTGATTTGTAATAAGGAAGTAATATTCTTACCAAGTACGTTGAATCAAGTGGAAATTGTATTTGTCTGCCCCCTGGGGGATTCATGGAAACATTGCAAATGGCAAAATTCATATAAAATATTACATGTGTCATAGTATTATATTTACATAATTGTAGCCAATGAGGTAGCCACAAAATAAAGAAACTTGTATCATGAATGTCAAGAGATGAAAACATCCAAAAAAGGGGAGTGATCAGCTTTGTCAAGCTGATAGACCAAATAAAATGAATAGTAGGCCTGAAGGCTAACCACTGCATTTGGTAAGTGGAAGGTCATAGGTGACCAGGATGAGAGGTGTTTCTGGATGTTTTATGGTTTTTATTGCTATTATGGATATATATTTTCATTTACAACATTTTTCTTTCTCTTTTTTTGGTTACCCTATGGCATATGAAAGTTTCTGGGCCAGGGATCAGATTTGAGGCACAGCTGTAATCTATGCTACACCTGCAGCAGTTTAAGATCCTTGAACCCATTCTTCCCGGCCAGAGATTGAACCTGCGTCCTGGAGCTGCAGTGACACTGCCAATCCCATTGCGCCACAATAGGAACTCCATTTATGACATTTTTCTAATCCACTACTGACCAAGTATAGGAAACTATTATTATTTTTTCAATCTTTTTGGCCAGACCTGCAGCATGCAGAAGTTCCTGGGCCAAGGATTTTTTTTTTCTTTTTAGGGCTGCGCCTGTGGCATATGGAAGTTCCCCAAGCTAGGGATCGAAGGTGCTGCAGCTGCAGGCCTATGCTACAGCCACAGCAATGCCAGATTCAAGCCACATCTATTTTTATCATTTCACTCCCTAGTGGGGAGTGACCTCTATAACATAGTAAGTAAAAAAAAAAAAAAAGAGCAAGTGTAGAATAGTGTACCTTTTATGTGAGAAATAAGGTGAAATATATGCATTGCAAACTTTTGCAAGAAGAAACACTAGAGAAGTTCTCCCGTGGGGCAGAGGGTTAAGGATCTAGCGTTGTCACTACAGTGGTTTGGGTCGCTGCTGTGGTGCAGTTTCGATCCCTGGCCCAGGAACTTCCAACACCACAGCCTCAGCCAAAAGAAAAAAGAAAAACTAAAATGATTAAAGTTTAAAAAACTCATAAAAACGGTTACCTATAAAAGGTGGGACTCAGATTGGTGAGTGGAGGCGGTAGAGATTGAAGTGAAACTTCTCTGTGAATAACTCTTTCTAAATTTTGGTTCTTTTTTTTTTTTTTGGTTGTTCCCATGGCATATAATACATTGTAGAGATGTCCTGTGATATACAGTGGCTCCCCTGTCCTCTACCCCTGCTTCCCCATCCACAGTTTCATTTGCCTGTGATCAATTTCGATCTGAAAATTAAATGGAAAATTCCAGGAATAAACAATTCATAGTTTTTTTTTTTTTTTTTTGGCTGCACCCAAGGTGGAAGTTTCTGGGCTAGGGAATCAAAACCGTGCCACAGAAGCAACCCAAGCTGTTACAGTGACAATGCCAGATTCCTTAACTCCTTTAACTCGCTGAGCCACAAGAGAACTCATAAATTTTAAATTTTGCATTATTCTGTGTTCTCTGTGACGAAATCTGTTGCCACTTAGCCCTCTTGGTTATTAGATTGACCAGGTAGCATAGTGCTTGTATTCAGGTGACCCTTATTTTACTTCATAATGGCCCCCAAAGGCAAAAATAGTGATGCTGGAGATTCAAATACGCCAAAGAGAAGCTGTAAAATGCTTTCTTCAGGTGAAAATGTGAAAGTTCTCACTTTATTAAAAAAAAAAAATCATGTGCCGAGGTTTCTATGATCTGTGGTAAGAGCAAATCTTCCAGTTATGAAATTGTGAGGGAAAAATAAATTCCATCCCATGCTGGGAGTTACTGCTGCGGCACAGCAGAACCAAACCTGACCAGCATCCATGAGGATGAGGGTTCCATCCCTGGCCTTGCTCAGTGGGTTAAGGATCTGGCTTTGCCATGAGCTGTGGAGTAGGTTGAAGACGCGGCTCAGATTGCAAGTTGCTGTGGCCATGGCATAGTCTGGCAGCTGTAGCTCTGATTAGACCCCTAGTCTGGGAACTTCCATATGCCTGGGGTCTGGCCCTAAAAAAGCAAAAAGCAAAAAGCAAAATAAAATAAATTCATGCTACTTTCTGTCATGACCTCAAACTGCAAAGGTTATGGCCAGTGTGAAGCGCTTAGTTAAGGTGGAAAAGACATCAAACTTGCACAATGAGATATTTTGAGACAGAGAGAGAGAGAAAGAACGTACACATTCACATTAACTTTTGCTTTTTTTTTCAGGGCCGCTCCCACAGTGTTGCAGAAATTGCAGAAAACTGGCAGCGGAAGGAGACAAACGGCTCTTGGAGATGCAGGATAGCAAGGTTTATTCAGCACTGGTGTGGGCTCAGAGGAGTCACCTCCAGAGTCTAAGCACCAGGTCTTTGTCCTCAGCAACTTTTGTATAATACAGGGTCTTGTTTTTCCCATGTAAGCAGCCCCCAACCTCTCCCTTCCCCCGAGCGGACGGTGTTCCTGCCTAAGAAACTGAGCAAGCAAGATTACAAAAGCGAAACTGGTAAGCAATGCTTGGGACCCTATTAGCAGGGCTGCTGGCTCGAACACAGGGGAGGTAGTTGCTACATAATTACAAGACGGATGGTATGAGGCCAGCATAGCTCAAAAGGCATGCAGCTGCCTTTTCAAGGGTGTGTGTGTGTGTGGATGTGTGTGTGTGTGTGTGTGTGTGTGTCCCTTAATTAAAACTCTTACTTCTGCGCATACGGAGATTCCCAGGCTAGGGGTCTAATTGGAGCTACAGCTGCTAGCCTACACCACAGCTCACACAATGCCAGATTGTTAACCCACTGAGTAAGGCCAGGGATTGAACCTGAAACTTCACAGTTCCTAGTCGGATTCGTTTCTGCTGCCCCACTGACAGGAACTCTTCACATTCACATAACTTTTATAGTATATATATATATATATATATATATATATATATATATATGTTATTATAAATATATATGTTATTTATATATGCTATATATAAATATATATGTTATTTATTTATATATATATGTTATTTATTTATTTACTTATTTTTTTGCTTTTTAGGGCCACACCCGTGGCATGTGGAGATTCCCAGGCTAGGAGTTGAATTGGAGCTATAGCTGCTGGCCACAGCGACAGCCATAACAACTCAGGATCCAAGTAGCATCTGTGACCTATACCACAGATCACAGCAATGCCAGCTCCCTGATCCACTGAGTGGGGTCAGGGATCATATCCACGTCCTCATGGATACTAGTGGAGTGCATTACAGCTAAGCCAAGACAGGAATTTCCTATAATTGTTTTTCAGTTATTGCTAATTTCTTAGATTAACAGAATTATAAATTAAACTTTATCATAGGTATGCATGTACAGGGAAGAACAGAATATATAAGGTTTGATACTATCCCGTTTCAGGCGTCCACCAGGAGTCTTGGAACACAGGCTAAGGGAGCTATAGAGGATGGGGGTGGGGATGGAATTGTCATATTTATTTTCTATTGTTGGATGGTGTGAAAAACATCTCCACTATACACCTTCTGCTCATGTGTCTGACTATTTGGAAGGGTAAGAATTCAGGCTGTGAAAAGGACAGAGGTGGATATATGAGTAGAGGCACGAGACATTGAAAAGAGTAAAGAGTGTACGGGAAAAGTTTAATAGTTTACTCTGAGCCATAGGCCACTGTAGAAAGAGGCTGGAAGAAGTCTTATGATGATCCTTGAATGGAAGAGTTTTGAGACTAGTCTCACTTATTTTTGACTATGTCAGATACTGTGCCAAGTACTTTTTCACGTGTGACTTACTTAAACTGCAGGTACTATTGTTACTCCTATTTACAGGCAAAGAAACTGAGGCACACAGATGTTAAACAGCCCAGTGTTACTCACCTAGAGAGAGATAAGCCAGGATTCAAAAGAATGAAGTCTGGCTCCAAAGCCTGAGTGCTATTATTAAGAACTATGATGGGATACCAGTTTAAAACCCACACCTGCTGCCCACTAAAAAAGCCTTAGAGTTCCGAGCATAGCGCAGTGGAAACGAATCCGACTAGGAACCATGAGGTTGCAGGTTCGATCGCTGGCCTCAGTCAGGGGGTTAAGGATCCGTCTTGGATCTGGCGTTGCTGTGGCGTTAGACCCCTTTAGGCCGCGGGTGCGACCCTAGATAAGGCAAAAAGACAAAAAGAAAAAAAAAAGCCTTAGACACAATAGTAACCGGTGACGGTATAAACATTAATGCGCTTGATCTGTCACTCTCATACTCCCAAAGAATGAAACGCATTAGCTGAGACCACAGAAAACTTCAGGGATTCGTATTTCCAAAACATAGGAGTTTAACACTTAGATTTGCTCCCTAAAATGGCCAGTTTGCTTGAACTGAATTGACTGGCAACCTTCAACAGTGGAGAGCCCGGCTCCTCAGCATGATAATTAAATTTCAAGAGGCGCGCGAACCTCCAGTAGAAACAGTTTCCCGCCTCCTAGCCGGTTGCAGCCAGCTCAGCAACAGCCTCTCCAACCCTGGGCACTGACGTTAGCACATGCACTGGGCCCGCCCCTGGGATCTTCCTGCTTCTGCGCGATTGAGTAACCAGGGAGTTTCGCTCTTAACTCCTCCCACTGCCCCGGAAGTTAATGTAGAAGCCACACCTCCTTCTCCGGCCGGCAGGGAAGCAGCCATTTTAATTCATATCTGAGTGGGCGGTGGCGATTTGTGTTGGCGGTCTGGCTCCGCAGGGCAGTGGGCAGCTTTTCTGGTTTGGGGGTGGTTTTTTGTTTAATTTTGCTTTTCTAGCTTGGCATCGCGGGCCAGTTCGCACGTTCTAATCGACTGAGACCATGTCAGGAGACGGAGCCACGGAGCAGGTGAGGAAGGAGAGTGGTGGGGCCTCGTGGCGACCTCTTCTCTCCACGTCTCTGTTCGTCCGAGTACTCCAGCCATGTTCGCTTGAGGAAGGAATCAGGGGTTTAATGAATCCGCAGGACCGGGTACCGAAGAACGCTGGGAATGGGAAAAGATCTGAGATTTAAAACTTGGTTTCTCTGTCTAGGCGTTAATGTGAACAGATATTTGAGTCACACAATAGCCCGGCAGCTGCTTCGTCCCGTTTTGGTCCTGGGACTACCCCAGTGAGATTACTTCTTTTAATACCATTTTGGTGTTAAGGGATTAGGGATTGATTATTTTAACGTGTATTTGTTGTTTTCGAAAAGACTTGGCAGTGTCCCCTTCACCGCCTTTGTGGTATATCCGGTATCCAGAAGTAAATCGCTAGCTTGAGAAATGATTTGAGTTGAGACTCTGGGGAAATAAATTCTTGGCAGAGCGAATGAAGAAGGAAGTAGTTTAGGAGTAGAGAGCATGGCTGTGTTGAGCTTTGGGAATTTTGTGACTTTCCCCCACTCCCTTTTCTCTGTTCTATCGCCATTTCATTTTGGATTTTCCAACCGCAAAAATAGTTCTACAATTTGATAAATCGGAAATGAGAAGTCTGTTTTGGCCACTGTTAAGTAAAAGCATCTGTTTTAGTACTAGATATGTGACTTTTAAGTATTTTAAGATTCAGGTTTTTAAGTAATTTTTCTTCTTTTGCTCTTTATTCATAGTTTTGTAGGAGAGAATTTGCCTTTTTATTTTGAAAGAGGAAACTGATACTTTATTAAAGATGTCAGTTTATTTTCAATTTAAGTCTGGCATGTTTAGGTAAATAGTTTTAAAATGGAGGCTAGCTAGCCTGCAGAATCTCAATTTCCTGAAATTTCGCGTTACCATAGCAACAAAATACACTTAGGTTTTCGTTTTCAAGAGGCCATCTTATAATGTGGGGGCTTTTCTTGGAGGTTGACACATATGAGGTCGACTTGGAGCATTTCTGTTCAACAGTCTGGATAACTAAATTTTAATTTGTTGGGAAAGTTTGGCTAAACTGGATTTTGTGTTTGCTCTTGACTGATTTCAGTCCTGAAATTTTCACAATATTTACGTTTTACATGTTGTTAGAATGCTCAGGAACTCAAGGTCTTAAAAATTATGTCAGATCTTTTTATGTATACCTACCCTTTTTCTGAGCTCATGTTTTGTCATCTGAAAGTCGAGGGGGGATACTGAGGGTTTCATTGAAAGTTTCCTAGAATTCATTGTTAATTTAATTCTTAAATTTATCTAAAATTGTAAACCCTGAAATGTTGCCATGACTTTTCATTTCAGAACTGTGGTGTTTTAAATGGGACAGAAAGTGGTAAAAATTTACAGAAAAAAAAATTTCACCTGTAAGTTTTCTTGTGCAAAGTTTGGGACATAAGGAAAAGTGCAGTGAACACCTACAGCGCAGTTCTTCACCTAGAAGCGACAATTGTTGAACGTTTTGCCCTTTGCTTTATCTCCTTGTACATATTTATTTGAAAGTCGACATATATTCAGCCCCCCATATTTCAGTATTTTCATACATAGTATAAGGGTATTAATGCTGTTATATAACCATTATACCATTTCCCACCTAAGAAAATTAAATAGTACTGTGTCATTTTTAAACTTCAGTCCATATTCAGATTTCCCCAGTTGGTTCCAAGAATGTGATTCATAGGTTTTTGTTTTTTTTTTAAATCGATTCTGATCTAGGTTTACATTGCATCATTTGGTTGTTTCTTGAGTAGTCCCTCCATTTTTTTTCTCCCCGAAGGTATTTATTTGAAGAATCCAGAACAGTTTTCTTGTAGAGAACTCATTTTTTTGAGTTTTTTTGATTTGAGTGTGTGTGGTGTCATTTACTGTGTCCCCTCATGTTTATTTTGTGAAAATTACTGTTATGTCTAATCTCAGAGCTTTTTTTTTTTTTTTGGTCTTTTGTCAGGCTAGGGGTCTAATCGGAGCTGTAGCCTCTGGCCTACGCCACAGCCACAGTAACGCGGGGTCTGAGCCGCATCTGCAACCTACACCACAGCTCACAGCAATGCTGGATCCTTAACCCACTGATCGAAGCCAGGGATCAAACCTGCAACCTCTTGGTTCCTAGTCGTATTAGTTTCCGCTGAGCCACGAAGGGAACTCCTAAGCTCAGAGCTTTGTTAGTATTCAGGTTAAATATTTTTGGGTTAAAGACGGTAGCATCACATTAAGAGGCACTTCATGCTAGGTCGTTCCACTGTTTGTAGTGGTTAAGTTTGGTCACTTGGTTAGGGTAATGACTGCTGTATCTCTTCGTTGGAAAGGATTATTTTTCCTCTTTGCAGTTAGTAATCTGGGTTGATAACTGTGTTCCTCAATAAACTTTTGTCTAATTATTTATCATCAATTGATAGTCCTTGAATAAATCAGTTATTTGCTTGGAGGTGGCAAGTGGTGGTTTTAAAAAAACTATTATGTCTCTACTTACTGGCTCATTTTTCTGCAAAGAAGAAATTCCTTTCCTGTCCTCTTTAAAGATTTGAGTATCTGGATTCATGAGCTGTCTATCTTCCTCTCCTTCCCCCTTCTGATTCTTAACTTGTCCTGGCTTTTATGTTGCCTCCAATATTTTTTCCATCTGTCTAAAAGACGATACCAACAAAATAGTCATCTTCATATAATCTTTTAAACTTGTAAAAGATACATTTCAAACATGTGAGAAAAAAGAATAGCATAGGGGTTCCCATGTGGCTCAGTGGGTTAAGTATCCACCAGCATGAATGCGGCCAAAAAAGAAAATAGTGTAAAATGTGATGTTCCGGAGTTCCCGTCTTGCAGCAGAAAGGAATCTTGACTAGGAACCATGAGGTTGTGGATTCAATCTCTGGCCTCTCTCGGTGGGTCAAGGATCCAGCGTTGCCGTGAGCTGTGGTGTTGGTTGCAGACGCAGCTCGGATCTGATGTTGCTGTGGCATAGGCTGGCAGCTGTAGCTCCGTTTAGACGCCTAGCCTGGGAACCTCCATATGCCACAGGTGCGGCCCTTTGAAAAAAAAGAAAGTGATGTTCCTATCTTAGAGCTTCAACTCACAGCTAAATTCTTTTCGCCTTTTCTCTGTAGTTTTTACTTACTCTTCCCACCCCATTACTTTGAAGCAAATCTCAGTATTATTCAACTTTAATTGAAATGGTAATTAAATGATAGCTTAAACCTTGAAGAGTTACATGATTAAGCAATCCCCATTGCAGCTCAGCCTGTTAAGAATCCAGCACTGTCTTTAAGGATGGAGGTTCGATCACTGGCCTTGCTCACGGGTTAAGGCCCTTGGCGCTGCTGCAAGCTGCAAGCATAGGTCACAAAGGAGGCTTAGATCCAGTGTGCTGTTGCTGTAGCCTGCAACTGCAGCTCCGATTCAGATCCTTAGCTTGGGAACTTCATATGCCATGGGTGCTCCCTAAAAGAAAAAAAAGAGTAACATGATTTAAAAAGGTGAATCTGCCAGCTTGCTTGATGTATAAGGCAATGCGGTTAGTGAAACTTTAGAGGAAAAGTGAGTGATGATGGATGAGGAAAGAAAGACTAAACAAAACTGAAGAATAATAAAAAAAATCAAAACTACTCTGAATCATCTACTTGCTTTGGAAAGATGATGCCAAGGGATGGGATAGACAAAGAATCCTGCAAGATAAGTGTAGATTTCTTTTAGCTGTTTACATTTGAAGCTCAAAAAAAATTTGTTCAGTAGACCTGATAATACCTTAAATTTGTTATTCTAAAATATAGGCGGTCATTTCTTGGTACTGAATTGCTAGATTTGTGCTTTGTGAAAGAAGGAAATGATTGTAGGCAAGCAAAATCATGGCTAAGATTTATTTGTTTATTTTTTTAAGCTCTTGTCAGAAAGTTCTTATTTTACTTTGAGAGGGCTATTTAAATTACCTTGCAATGTTGGTGGTATTCTTCTGGAACTTTGTGTTTACTGTTTTTGCCAGTTTAATGGTGACCAAACTGTGCACGTATAGGTTTTCCTCTCTAATGAAAGCGTATTTTATTCCTATGTGTAATAATGGCTATATTTTTATCTTGTACATTTTTTTTTACTGGTTGAGTCAACTTTTGATCACATTCTTCTGATCCATTACCTTGTGTACCACCCCTACAGCATTTAATAGACTATTGTTTAGTTCCTCCCTGGGGTTTGAGTTGAATGGACTACCTTAGTAGCACCTTAAAAAACTGAAAAATAGGAGGTCCTTTGTGGTGCAGCGGGTTAAGGATCCAGCATCATTGCAGCAGCTCGGGTTGCCTCTGTGGTGCTGGTTGGACCCCTGGCCTGGGAACTTCCACGTGCTTGGGACGTGACAAAAACAAAACCTAGAAGCACTGTTTTGATAATTAAATGTGTTCAGTAAATGGATGGATGAATTTTTGCATGCAGGCTATATGCTTTATGTTAAAAAAAAAAAACGAAAGAATTGTATCTTTTAGGAAGGCGGGTACCTAGTGATTAATACAAAGTGAAATACTTTGAGCAGAGGAGTGGATGATTTCTAAAGTTCTGTTGGTAAGAGAAAGGGAGAAAAATGTATTTGGCCAAGTGAGTTCCCATGAACTGTTAAATCCCTAAAATTCTGTTTTTACACTTCTGTCTTTTAGAAAGAAGATTTCAATTTTCAACAATTCATAGCCTGTCTTGAATTAGGAAGGCCTAAAATATAAAAAGAATGATCCTTACTTTGAAAAAATTGAAAGACTTGAAGGAGCACAAATTAATCACCAATAGTTCTTAAATGGGAATTCAGGGCAATAAATCAATGTTTTGCTTTTGGTAAAAAATACATTTAGGAAGACAGAAAATATGAGAAGTGTGTTATATACTTACCAATGAGGAAAGAAAGATGAAACACTCAATCTTGAAACCTGATTTTTGTTGGTACCATTAGTACTTAGTAGGGGTTACAAGGGAATAGTGCTTTGTTGTTTTTTTACTTTTTAAGGCTGCCCCCACGGTATATAGAGGTTCCCAGGCTAGGGGTCCAATCGGAGCTACAGCTGCCTGCCTATGCCACAGCAATGCCAGATCAGAGCCGCGTCTGCGATCTGTACCACAGCTCACGACAACGCTGGATCCTTAACCCACTGGGCGGATCCGTAACCCACTGAGTGAGGCCAGGGATGGAACCTACAGCCTCATGGTTCCTAGTCAGATTGTTTCCGCTGCGCCACCACAGGAACTCCCGAATAGTCCCAATTTTAAACCCAAGTGGATGTGGGGATTAGAAGAGGGAGGGAAAGGGCCAAGTGGATGTGTGTATGTGTATATATGTATACATACTTACACATGTATATATTTATTAGACAATGTGTTCTTTGGATTCAATTATTCTTGTCCCTTTTTAACAAAATCTTTCTGTGGTGACCTTTCCTAACCGCCCCCCCCCCCATTTTAAGTGATGTTTAGTGTAACAGTTTTAAGCAGGCACATTTGATTTGATCTTTAATGTTCCTTGAGAAAACTAACTTACATAGATTATTCTTTATGGCAGTGACTGTTCCTAAGAGAGATTGATCTGTGTTCACAGAAATAGCGGCTCTCCTTAGAGGTACAGCAGAAAGGTGCTCTGTTAAAAGAGATTGCATTTCTTCAGCATTAGAAATACAGAAATTTATATCTTATAGGTCTTCTAGAATGGCAAAATGTATTCAGATGTTTGTACCTCTTTAGTAGGTTTCTGCAGAAAGCAATTCATAGTTTTATGCTTTTCTGCCATTTTCTCTAAATCTTTATTCCTCATCAGATAAGACCTGGTTGTGAATTTGAGTCTTTGTTTTTCCTGAACATTTGTTATTGGTGTGAGAATTTATTTTATTTATTATTCTTTTAGTCTTTTTTAGGGCCGCACCCGCAGCATATGGAGGTTCCCACGCTAGGGGTCAAATTGGAGCTACAGCTGCTGGGCTATGCCACAGCCACAGCAACGCTGGATCCGAGCCATTTCTGCCACCTGCAGCACAGCTCACGGCAACGCTGGGTCCTTAACTTGATGAGCGAGGCCAGGGATTGAACCTGCTTCCTCAATCAGGTTCACTAGTTGGGTTTACTAACCACACTGAGCCATGATGGGAACTCTGAGAATTGATTTTAAAAGGGATTTCTTTTGGGCAAATGTTTAAGGTTTATAAATTGATGGATAGTTTATAATAAGCAGTAAATATTGAATAATACCAGAAGCGCAAAACTATGTCCTAATTGTTGTGTTTCTCATGTTTCACTTAGTTTGTCAAGTGAATTAATATTTTGGCTACTCTTGGTCTAAAGAAGCTGCATTTTCAAGTTCTGAGAGACTAAGATTTTTATTTATGTTTCATAGCTCTTAATTTCTTAGGGGATGAATAAAAAACTTAAGTATGATAAGTGTAATTATTTGGACCAATAGCTATTAGCCTGTTTTTTCTCTTTTAAGTTTTTGTTTATTTTTTTATTTTATTTATTTTATTTATTTATTTTTTTTTGCCTTTTGTCATTTTAGGGCCACACCTGCGGCATGTGGAGGTTCCCAGGCTAGGGGTCTTATCGGAGCTGTAGCCACTGGCCTACACCGCGGCCACAGCAACGCAGGATCCGAGCCGTGTCTGCGACCTACACCACAGCTCACTGCAATGCCGGATCGTTAACCCACTGAGCAAGGCCAGGGACCGAACCCGCAACCTCATGGTTCCTAGTCGGATTCATTAACCACTGTGGCACGACGGGAACTCCTTCTCTTTTAAGTTTTTGAAGTGTATGTATGTTCAGCAGATCTTAGTTTTTGGAAGGTTTGAAGAGATTATATATGCAGTATACATACTCAGATTCATTCAGAAAAAAAACATCAAGTAGAGTTTTGTCTCACTGGTAGAGGAAACAGGAGTCAGCTGGTGTCTAATACTAATGTTACCTGTCATATAAAATACTTTATTCTATAGGCATATGAATTAGCTCAGCTACTACTTGTAGATTGTCTTGCTGAGACCCTAGTCTGCTGTTTTGTTTGTTTTGCTTTTTAGGGTCGCGCCTGTGGTCTATGGAGGTTCCCACGCTAAGGGTCAAATGGAGCTGCAGTGCTGGAAGCTTAAGCCACTGAGCAGGACCAGAGATTGAACCCACATCCTCATAGATATTGGTTGGGTTCATTACTGCTGAGCCACAACGGGAACTCCTACCCTAGTCTACTTTTAATTTTGGGAAAAAAAAAAAAAAAAAGAGGTTGACTACCAAGAGAGACTTAAGACTAGTTTCTTATATTTGCAATTTTGTTAATGTTTTAACAACAGTAACAAAGGAATGAATGACTTTGGTCAGATGCCCCCCTCCCCGCCCTTTTTGGAGGAAACATTTGGAAAAAAATTTATTTATAGAACAGATGGATGGATTAGGTTGTGTTTCTCAAAATGGAGTTCATGGGTCATTGCAGCATAATCACCTAGGTGCTTTATAAAAGTAGAGGTGCTAATACCTCAGTTTCAGACATCCTGTATTAGAGTCTGTAGATGAGACTGAGTGTCTTCATTGGAAATGAGAATCAGGTGATTTTTTACGTAAAAGACAGTTTACAGACCACTTAAGTTAGGGATTAAAAATACCTAAACCTTCAAAGTTGTTTTTGAATACATTCTTAATAAAATAAATGCATAAAAACGTTGCAGATTGCTTGAAGATGGTCAGGCTTTTGATAGTATTTTACTGATTTTTCTTCCCCTACTGTATTGAGTCACTTATCCTTAATAGTTGAAAATGCACATTATAAAACTAGGTTTGAGACTCTTTCCTTTGTTGTTTCGTTGCAAAGATCAGCAGAAGTCTTTTTTTGGGGGGGGGGGGTCTTTTCTAGGGCCACACCGGCGGCACATGGAGATTCCCAGGCCAAGGGTCTAGTCAGAGCCTACACCACAGCCACAGCAATGCTGGATCCGAGCCACGTCTGTGACCTACATACACAACAGCTTACGGCAGTGCTGGACCCTTAATCCACTGAGCAAGACCAGGGATCGAACCTGCAGCCTCGTGGTTCTTAGATTTGTTAACCACCGAGCCACGATGGGAACTCCAGAAATCTTTTTTTTATCTTTAATTTTTTGGCCATATCTGCAGCATATGGAAATTCCTGGGCCAGGGTTTGTAACCGCCATAGTAGCAACCCCAGCTGCAGCAATGACAGTACAGCAGCTTAATCACCTCTCTCCATACTTTTGACATTTATCACTTGGTTTGAATTTTCACTGATCTGTGGTTTAACTTAATTTACATATGACCTCCAGCATAACATTCTGCATTTATGTAGAAACAGATGGCTATTTGGAGAAAGAGAAGTACGTTTTGTTTCTATCCAAATCTTACTTCCCTGTGACTTCAGCCCCCCCCAACAACTCCCTAAAATAAATTAAGCTATCATATAGAAAGTGGCTTGCAGCTTAACTCAGTTAAGCTGAGAGACTACATGACATCTCCACAGTTGGATGAAGAGGCTATTAAAAATGCTGGAGGTCAACACGTGGTGCAGTGAGTGGGTTAAGGACCTTGTGTAGGTAGTGGCCAAGGCTTGCATTTTGATCGCTGGCTGAGGAACTTCTGTGTGTCACAGGTGTGGCCAAAAAAGAAAAGGAAAAAAGAGCTTCTCCCTTTTCCAGCTACATAACTAGTTCTATGGTCTTATACTTTATCAAAAACAATATATTACAATAGACTATAAGCAGAAGCAGATAATGTCCTCTATTTATCCAGACATTAAAGAGCTCACAAAAATGTAAGACAGTGCTATGGTTACTAATTTTTTTTTTCTTTTTATGACCAAACCTGTAGAATATGGAATTTACCAGGCTAGGGCTGGAATTAGAGCTGCAGCTGCAACCTTTGCTGCAGCTTATGGCAATGTTGGATCCTTAACCCGCTGAGCCACAATGGGAACTCCTTCACTAATTTTTTGTTTTTAGAAAATATTTTTATATAAAATTAGAAGTTTATTTTAAAACAAATTAACAAGTTAGAAATTTTAGTTTAATTCCTAATATGATATTATTAGATTTAACCCACATTTAAAAAAAAAATCTCTTTGGTTCCTCAGTTGTATTTCTCCCTTTTTTTTGGCTGCCCTGTGGCATGAGGAGTTCAGATCTGAGCCACTGCAGCAGAGCCTGGAATCAAACCCGTGTCCCAGTGTTAAAGAGACACCACCAATCCTGATGTGCTACAGTGGGAACCCCTGGTTCCTTAGTTTAAGAGCAAAGCAATTTTTTTTTTTTTTGGCTGCCCCCGTGGCGTGGGAAGGTTCCTGGGGCAGGGATTGAACCCACACAGTAGCAGTGACAATGTTGGATCCTTAACCCATGGCACAACCAGGGAGCTCCAAAGCAATAAAAAATATAGAAAGTTTGAGAACTGTTGAAATAGTGCATGGAGCCTGTGAGGCAGTGTCCATAAGTTCTGTTGCTGCTAGTTAGCTCTGTATAAGAAAAGGATAAACATAGAAAGTGAAAAGACAGTCGACTGAATGGGAGAAAAATTTTGTAAATCATATATCCCATAAAGAACTAATATCTATAATAAGTAAAGAACTCTTACAATTCGGTAACAAAAAGATAACAATTAAAAACGGGCAAGGAGGGAGTCCTCTGGTGGCTCTGCTGGTTAAGGATCCAGCATTGTTACTGCTATGGTTCTGGTTGCTGCTGTGGTATGGGTTCAATTCCTAGCCCAGGAATTTCTGCATACTCTAGGAGTGGCAAAAAAAAAAAAAAGCTAGGAATTTGAAAAGACATTTCTCTAAAGATACATGAATAGCCACTAAGAACAAGTGTTGTTGAGCTTGTGGAGAAGTTGGAAGCCTCATACTGTTGGACTATGAAATGGTTCAGTCACTTTGGAAAACAGTCTGACAGTTTTTAATTTTAAACATAGAATTACCTTATAACCTAGCAGCTTCTAGGTATATATCTCAGAAAAAGAAAAAACAAAATGAACTCCACTTAAAAGGGAGTTCCTGCTGTGGCACAGTTGGTTAGGGATCTGGCATTGCCATAGCTATGGTAAAGGTCACAACAGTGGTTGGGATTCTATCCCTGGCCAGGGAACTCCCATATGCTGAAGGTGCAGCCAAAAAAAAATTGGAAATAATCTTGGGAGTTCCCATGGCGGCTCAGTGAGTTAGGGTTAAGGTTCCAGCTCGTATCCATGAGTATGCGGGTTCAATCCCTGGCTTCTCTCAGTGATTTAAGGTTCTGATATTTCCACAAGCTGTGGCATAGGTCACAGATGCCGCTCAGATCTGGTGTTGCTGTGGCTGTGATGTATGCAGGCAGCTGCAGCTTTCATTCGACCCCTAGGCCAGGAACTTCCATATGCCGTAGGTGTGGCCCTAAAAAGAAAAAAACAAGTGTAAATAATCCAGATGTCCATCAACGTTGAATAAATAAAATGATGAGATAGCCATACAATGGAGTATTTGGCAATAGAAAACGTAATGATATGTAATAAAACGTGAACCTTGAAAACATGCAAAGTGAAAGAAACAAAACTAAATGTGTGCTGTTTCCATGAAATACCTGTACATCTGTGGAAACAAAGTAAATTCGTGGTTGCCTGGGGCTAGAGGAGTTGGGAAGTGGGAATGACTTAATCAGTATGGGTTTCTATTTGGGAAGATAAAACATTTTAAAAATTTATTGTGATAGTGAACATACTAAATTTAAGCCATTGAATTTTACACTTTTTTTTTTTTTTTTTTTTGGTCTTTTGTCGTTTTAGGGCCATACCTGTGGCATGTGGAGGTTCCGAGGCTAGGGGTCTAATTGGAGCTGTAGCCGCTGGCCCACAGCACAGCCACAGCAATGCAGGATCCAAGCCGTTTCTGCAGCCTACACCACAGTTCACGGCAGCGCTGGATCCTTAACCCACTGAGCATGGTTCCTAGTCGGACTTGTTTCTGCTGAGGCACGACGGGAACTTCTTGAATTTTACACTTTAAATAGGTGACTTGTATGGTATGTGATTATGTCTCAGTAAAGCCATTATTAAAAACAAAAGGTCTGAAGTTCTCTGGTGGTGCTGTCAGTGGGTTGAGGATCTGACGTGGTCATTGCTGTAGCTCAGGTCGCTGCTGTGGTATCGGCTTTATCCCTGCCGGAGAACTTCTGCGTGCTGCGGAAGCAGCCAGATTATACAAATACACGTATAGTGTATATCTTATCTGCATACTTTTAGCCAGTTGTGCAGAGAGGAAATCTGTTATTTTAGCAGTGCACTACTGTTGGAAAAACAGTTAATAGAACAGACGGTGGAGATAGTTCCTCAGTAACATTTTCACCTTATTCAAAAAATGAACGTCATCTTGTTCACTTTTTTTTTCTTTTTTTTGCTTGTTAGGGCTTCACTTGTGGCATATGGAGGTTCCCAGGCTAGGGGTCAAATTGGAACTGTAGCTGCTGGCCTACACCACAGCTACAGCAATGCCAGGTTTGAGCCGTGCCTTTGACCTACATGCACCACAGCTCACGACAACGCTGGATCCTTAACCCACTGAGCAAGGCCAGGGATTGAATCTGCGTCCTCGTGGATACTGGTTGGGTTCATTAACCACTAAGCCACGATGGGAACTCCTAGTTACAATTTTTCTGGTTTTTGAACCCATTTAAAATAGTATATGTTGGTGTATAACTCTATACTCCATGTAGTTGAGTTATTTTTAAGTGATTCTCTTTCTCTGATCTGGCAACAGATTCAGGAAATAATAATAAAACTGCATTCTCTATGGAAGCTCAGTCTCCTTGTGGATACTAGAATTTTCCTTTACTCTACAGCAGTGTGGTAACCAGGCCACAAGCTGATTCATAGCTATGATGGTGAATGCCTTTTTATTGTGGGAATTAAATGTGGCCTTCAACAGAGAATACTCTTGGCCATTTTGGTTACCTTCCTTTTTTTTTCCATTTTTTTCTGTCCCTAGGCATATGGAGTTCCCAGGCCAGGGATCAGATCCGAACTGTAGTCACAACCTAAGCTGTAGCTGCGGCAGCATTGGATCTTTAACCCATTGTGCTGGGCTGGGGATCAAACCTGCGACCAGCACTCCCAAAATGCCACCGATCCCATTGCACCACAGCGGGAGCTCCCACCTTCCTTTTTATACCTTCCTTTTTAATTAATTCAGTTGATTATTATCTATATAGATTGTTTTTGTTTTAGGGCCGCACCCGCAGGATATGGAGGTTCTCAGGCTAGGGGCCTGATCAGAGCTACAGCTGCCAGCCTATGCCACAGGAACACCAGATCCGAGCCACGTCTCCGACCTACACCACAGTTAATGGCAACGCCATGTTCTTAACCCACTGAGTAAGGCCAGGGATGGAACCCACATGGATACTAGTCAGGTTTGTTACCGTTGAGCCATGACAGGAACTCCCCCCGCCTTTTAACATATGATCCTTTGCCTGGATTCTTTAATTTGTGGTAACCCCCAAGTGTCTGGATAGAGTTTTCAGGGTTCCATGAACTTGGATGGACAAAAGTATTTTCACTAAACTCTAACTGAAATTGTGTCTTTCCTTCTATTATGTTTTTTTTTTTTTGTCTTTTTGCCTTATCTAGGGTCGCACCCACGGCATATGGAGGTTCCCAGGCTAGGGGTCTAACAGGAGCTGTAGTCGCCGGCCTTCGCCACAGCCACAGCAACGTGGGATCCGAGCCGCGTCTGCAGCCTACACCACAGCTCACGGCAACACCAGATCCTTAACCCACTGAGCAAGGCCAGGGATCGAACCCGCAACCTCATGGTTCCTGGTCGGATTCTTTAACCACTGAGCCACGATGGGAACTCCTCCTTCTATTATGAATGTAGGGAAGAAACCACACTAGCAGTGTTTAGGAACAGCTTTGTTACTAGGACAGAAATACTAAAAATACTGTTCCATTCATCACTAGACTCACCACAAGATTTAGTTATTTCATGTGTTAGGTATCTCTGACTATATAAAACTTTGTTTAAAATATTTTGATAATTATTTTTCAGTATAATTGATTTCCTGAAATCCTGCATAGTTTATTTTTTGTATTTAAGAACATTATCGTGAGAAAGGGCCCATAGGCTTCACTAGACTGCAGGAAGATTGAGTGGCTCCAAAAGAAAAAAGTTAGGGAGCCATAATTTTCAACTGAGTCTGCACATTATAGAACCACCTGGAGAATTTTTAAAAATTAGTGACTGGGAAGTCCTGTTGTGGCTCAGCAGGTTAAGAACCCAACTAAGTATCTGTGAGGATGCAGGTTTGATCCCTGGCCTCACACAGTGAGTCAAGGATCTGGTGTTGCCGCAAGCTGTGGTGTAGGTGGCAGATATGGCTGGGATCTTCTGTTGCTGTGACTGTGATATAAGCTGGTAGCTGCAGCTCTGATTTGACCTCTAGCCCTGGAACTTCCATATGCCACAGGTGTGGCCATTTAAAAAATAATAATGATAAAACAAGAACTAGTGACAGTCCAGGCCTGTTCCTAGAGATTCTGATTTAATTGATCTAGAGAAAAGGTAGAGCAATTTTTTTAAATTCCCTTTATCGCAGGTAATTCTGTTGTGCTCCAGGGCTGAGAATCACTAAATGAATGGCTAATTTTATTTTGAAGAGACATACTTACTGCAGTTGTCCTGATCAGATATTAGATGCTATCTTCGCAGTTTCTCTGTTCTTTTACAGATTATGGTATACAGTATCGAATTTGGTGGGTTGTCAGCAAGTGCATTGGAGTGATTTGGCCTCCCATCAGACTACTGTACTATAGTACTATTCACTAGCACTAATTTCTAGCATCAGTTAACTTAGCTGGTTTTTAGTTACTGATTTAAATTAAAGTTCCTGTATCACATTTCTTTCTTTTTTTATTGTTAACATTTTATAGTTGGTATCTTATGTATCCTAGGTTGTTTTTTTTTTTTTTCCATTTAATTTGTTTTGTCAAAAAGTAAACTGTTTGAAAAAAGTCTTTATTGTATCCCAAGTGGTGTCCCTTCAATAATGTCTGGCACATACTAGGCACTGAACAAACATTTCTTAGGTGAAGAGTAAAAATTCAAACAGCAGAAGAATATATATTATAAAAGCACACTTGTAGAAGTTGCTAATGTGGCATGGCGGAAACAAATCCGACTAGTATCCATGAGGATGTGGGTTCGATCCCTGGTCTTGCTCAGTGGGTCAGGGATCCAGCGTTGCCGTGAGCTGTGCTATAGGTTGCAAATGCAGCTCTGATCTGGAGTGGCTGTGGCTGTGGTGTAGGCTGGCATCTGTAACTCCAATTCGATCCCTAGCTTGGGAACTTCCAAATGCTGCAGGTGTGGCCCTAAAAAGCAAAAAAAAAAAAAGAAGAAAACACTTGTATGCGGTTATACATACAGGTCTACCCAGCCACTCTTCCTTTTTTAACCCAATATTATGGAGAGTGTTTCGTGTTGCTGTTTATAGACCTGCCTCACTTTGTTTTCTTTAGTGACTACAAATTTTATAATTTATTAACTAGTTCTTTTAAACATGGTTATTTAAGTTATTCCTAGTCTTATCAACAAAGGTAGCTGCGTAGTTGACTACTCTGTGTACCTCTTTGTGGACATGTAGAGAAGGATAAGTTGCCATAACTGGAATTTAGGATTAGACATTCATAATAAATTTTGGTCAATATTACTGCTTGCTCCTGTCAACAATTTGAGAATGTCTGTTTCTACATACCCTTGCCGGTGTAATAATAAATTATAAAACACCTTTAATCTCTATCTTATGGCTTACATTTGTGTTGCTTTTGAGCGTTTACAGTTCATTGGTTGTTTTTTTGTTTGTTTGTTTTTTGCTTTTTAGGGCCGCACCCACGGCATATGGAAGTTCCCAGGCTAGGGGTCTAATTGGAGTTACAGCTGCCAGCCTGTGCCATAGCCACAGCAGCGTGGGATCCGAACCGCGTCTGCAACCTACACCTAAGCTCATGGCAATGTTGGATCTTTAACCTACTGAGCAAGGCCAGGGATCAAACCCGCAACCTCATGGTTCCTAGTTGGATTCTTTTCTGCTGTGCCACAACGGGAACTCCCATTGTTCTTTCTTTCTTTTTTTTTATGAACTGTTCAAATACTTTGCTTTCTTTTTTCAGAGTTCTGATCTTTTAGTGACTGAACTTTATATTAATTTAATACTTTTGTCATATGTGTTGGGGATATTTTTGTTTTCACTCGTTTTGATACTTTTCCCATGCTCAATTGAGTTTATTTTTTCAAAGGCTTCTAAAGAGCCTTTCCTGTGTAAAGATACATTTCAGTGTATTTTCCTCTAGTTCTTTTGTTTTGTACGGATGTGTGTATGTGTGTATTTATTTTGTCTTTTGGGGGCTGCACCTGTGGCATTTGGAAGTGCCCAGACTAGGGGTTGAATCGGAGCTGCAGCTGCTGGCCTGCAAGGTATGTCACAGTTCACGGCAACACTGGATCCCTGACCCACTAAGTGAGGCCAGGGATGGACCCGCATCCTTATAGATACTAGTCAGATTCATTTCTGCTAGGCCACAATGGGATTTCCCTCTTGTGTTTTGTTTTTAATGCTTAAATCTTTAATTATCTGAAATTAATTTGGTATAAAGGAATAAAATAGGAATCCAGCTTTGATATTGACTTTGCCATTACTCTAACAGATACAGCTATTCTAGCACTGTGCATTGAATAACCCAGCATTCTGATTTGTTTGTGGGTTTTATTGTTGTTGTTGTGTGGTTTTGTTTTTGCCCACGGCATGCGGAAGTTCCAGGGCTAGGGATCGAATCCTAGCCAGAGCAGTAACAACACAGAATCCTTAACTACTAGCCCACCAGGGAATTAACCAACATTCTGATTTGAAATGCCACCTTTATTATTTGCTAATTTTCCACATACAGTTGTCTGAACCATCCTGACCCAGGGATTGATTTATCATCATTGCAGAACTCATTGGGTCATTTATGTTTTAGTGTGTGAGTGGGGCCAGTGGCCCCTCTTAAAACTTTTCTAGTTTAAGTTTCTTGAACAAGCTACTTATAAAGGTCTTATGTATTAGAACACTATAATTTTGATGAAAATTATATGATAGTCTTTTAAAGCATGTTTTTCTTTCTAAATAAATATGTACTTATCAGTGGTGGAAAGTGATTTATTGCAAAGGAACGTATATTTCTCCAAAGTAATTTTTTCCCCCAAACAGATGATTTTAGAACTTTTTCCCAACTGGTATTTTGATACAGTTGCTCAGTGAGATTATTAATTGCCACTTTAAAAAAAGAAAAAAGAGGAAAAAGGTTATAGGGGGCGTCCCTCCCTATCCCCTCTTGAATGTTACTAGTGTTTATTGGCATATTATGGATTTCAAGAAGTCCTACAAAAAAGGCAAAACAAAACTTCGTACAAATTAATATTTATCTGACTTATTTCTGTGTCATTTCCTTTTTGTGGTACACAGAAGTATCCTGAACAATTTGAGAAGTAATACTTGTATTTATGCCTCAGGTCCTAGATACGTTCTTTCTTTCCCCTTCCTTCCTTCCTTTCTTTTTTTTTTTCTTCCTTCTTTCCTTTCCTTCCTTTCTTTTTCCTTCTTTCTTCCTTCCTTCCTTCCCTCCCTTTCTTTTCCCTCCCTCCCTTCCTCCCTTCCTTCCTTTCTTTCTTTTTTCTTTCTTTCCTTTCTTTCCTTTCTTTTGCTTGTTAGGGCTGCACCCGTGGCATATGGAAGTTCCCAGGCTAGGGGTTGAATCAGAGCTATAGCCGCCGGCCTACACCACAGCAACTCAGGATCTGAGCCTCATCTGCAGGTCGACCTACACCACAGCTTATGGCAACACCGGATCCTTAACCTACTGAGCAAGGCCAGGGATTGAACCCGCATCCTCAGGGATCTTAGTCGGGTTCTGACCACTGAGCCACGATGGAAACTCCACTAGATACTTTTTTATGTATTAATTTTTTCCCTTTTTTGGTATTAATTTTTTAAGATTATATTTCTATAATGAAAATACAGCTACCTTATTAAAGAGTTTAGAAAGTACTGAAAGATTGGAGTTCCCGTTGTGGTTCAGTGAACCCCACTAGTTAATCCATGAGGATACGGGTTCGATCCCTGGCCTTGCTCGGTGGGTTAAGGATCCAGTGTTGCCATGGGCTGTGGTGTACGTCGCAGACGGGGCTCGGATCTGGTGTTCCTATGACTGTGGCATTCAAAAAGAAAAATAAAAAGGAAAGAAGATAAAGTGGGAGGAGTTTGTGCTGTGTCACAATGGGATTTGCAGCATCTTGGGATCGCTGGGACACGGGTTCCGTCTGTGGCCTGGCACAGTGGGTTAAGGATCTGGCATTGCTGTGTCTGTGACTCAGGTCCCAACAGTGGCTTGGATCTGATCCCTGGCCCAGGAGCTCCATATGCTGCAAGGTGGCCAGAAAAGGAAAGGAAAGAAGAAAAAGAGGAAAAAGTCACCTGTACTTCCACTACCCTTATTAGTTTATTTATTGCAAATTTCTTTTACTTTCCACTAGGTTGTATATACAATTTGTAAATCATGCTTTTAAAACTTTTACATCAAAATAAAATGTCATTTCATGCTTTTTTGTTTTTTTAATGGCTGAGTATGAATTCTCTGTATCAGTGTTTTTCAAAAACTGGTACAGGGACCCTGAGGATTCCTTAGACTTTCAGAGGATCTGTGAGTTCTGTACGTTTCGTAATAGATTTAAGACATTATTTGCTTTTTTCACTGTTGACCTCTCATGAGTGTACAGTGGAATTTTTACGTGATTTGATATTGCAATAGGTAGAGTACAGAAGCAAATATGAAAGTCCAGCTACATTTTTTTTTCAGGTTAGTGTTTTCTCTTTATTTTTTTATTTTTTTGGCCCCATCCATGGCATAGGGACGTTCCTTGGCCAGGGATTGATTTGAACCACAGCTGCGACAGTGCTGGATACTAAACCCACTGCGCCAGCCCAGGGCTCGAACCTGCACCACTGCAGAGAAAATGCCAGAGACTTAACCTGCTGTCCCACAGTGGGAACTCTTTTAAATTTTTTAAAATTAAAGTTTAGTTGATTTACAGTGTTGTGCCAATTTCTGCTATACAGCAAAGTGACTCATTTTACACATATATACATTCTTTTTTTCAGTCCCAGGAGATTGGATATAGTTGCCTGTGCTATGTGCCATAGGACCTTGTTGTTTATCCATTCTAAATGTAATAGTTTGCATCTGTTAACCCTAGACTTTTGAGTTCAGGCCACTCCTTCCCTCCTGGGCAAGCACAAGTCTCTTCTCTATGTCCGTGAATCTGTTTTGTAGATAGGTTCATTTGTGCTGTATTTTAGATTCCACATACAAGTGATATCATATGGTATTTGTCTTTCTGTTTCTGACTTCACTTAGTGTGATAATCTCTGGTTGCATCCATGTTGCTGCAAATGGCATTATTTCTTTCTCTTTATGGCTGAGTAGTATTCCATTGTATACATGTACCACATCTTCATTCATTCATCTGTCAGTGGACTTTTGGTTGTTTCCATGTGTTGACTACTGTAAATACAGTGCTTCTATGAACATAGGGGTACATCTTTGAATTATAGTTTTGTCTGGATATATGCCCAGGCGTGGGATTTGCTGGATCATGTGGTAGTTCTGTTTTTTTCTGAGGAACCTCCATACTGTTTTCCATAGTAGTTGTACCAACATTTTGAAGCCTGACATTAAACAGATATATTTGCAAGTGTATATAATAAGGATATTCTTAGTGAATTTTTGAAATTATTTTTTGTAAAAATGTGTTAACATGTAAATAATTTTATTGTTATTTGTATCTCAGTTTTAATATCTAAAGTAGTAGATGTGGAGTTCCCATTGTGATGTAGCGGTTAATAAATCCCACTAGGAACGATGACGTTGTGGGTTCGATCCCTGGCCTTGCTCAGTGGGTTAAGGATCCGGCGTTGCCGTGATCTATGGTGTAGGTTGCAGACGGCTCGGATCCCACGTTGCTGTGGCTGTGGCGTAGGCCAGCAGCTGTAGCTCTGATTTGACCCCAGCCTGGGAACCTCCATATGCCTTGGGTGCGTTCCTAAAAAGCAAAAAAGGGGGGGGGGGTAAATACTGAGATAACCCACAATAAACAAAAATTCTTTGGTGTACTCAGTAATTTTTAAAGTTATAAAAGGAATCCTGAGACCACAAAATTTGAGAACTGCTACTCTCTATTTCATATAAAAGGTGGATTTGTTTAAATTTAAAAATGTTTTCTAAAAATCTGTTTTCACTTGATTTTGTTGTGCAGGGAGTTTATGATAAGATAGTATATATGTGTGTGTGTGTGTGTATATATATATATATATATGTAATAGGAAATGTAGGCCTCATTTATAAAAGGACATTTTTATGGTTTGTATTAAGGTACTACATCTGGAGGTTGATATGTCGTGCTTGAATTAAATTAGGCATGAAGTCTTTAAAACAGTAACTTCAGTTCATTATTTTCTTTCCCCCCCAGGCAGCTGAGTATGTCCCAGAGAAGGTGAAGAAAGCCGAAAAGAAATTAGAAGAGAATCCCTATGACCTTGACGCTTGGAGCATTCTCATTCGAGAGGCACAGGTTTAGTGATATAGGATTACATTTCCTTCTCTATGGGTCCAATCACACTACTTGGTTCTGCAGTAAATAATATTTTCATAATCCTAACATTGTAAATGCTGTTTATTGGTTTTCAATTTTAGAATCAACCTATAGACAAAGCACGGAAGACTTATGAACGCCTTGTTGCCCAGTTCCCCAGTTCTGGCAGATTCTGGAAACTGTACATTGAAGCAGAGGTTAATATTTTATTTTATTTTTTCTTATATAGTATTTGATGGGAATTGCAGCGTACACTATAGTGATAGAAAAGAAATTAGGAACATAGATAGCACAACTAAGACAAGGAGGATTTAAATGTCTCTTGCCTTTATTTTGTAAAATAGGTATGAAGGAGTAATTAAAATGAATTTTTGCAATATGGGTCTTTACAAGCTGATGATTGTTGCATTTTGGAGTTGCAACAACATTAAAACAGTTTCAATGGTATTGGAGTGCTTTAGCCTTTTATTTACTTGTCATGTGTCAATTTATTGCCTCCTGTGTCATTTATTTAGAACTCATTTTTCTTTTTCCTACTTAAAAACTAATATGAATGGTATAAGAAAATACAGAAATGTTTACTTAGTTTTATAGGGTATTTTGAGTGTCTCTGGTGAAATGAAACCTTTAGGTGAAAAATTATTTTGGATTTTGTGAAAGTGCATGGTTTGTCAACAAATGTAAGCACTTCAGTAATTTAAAGAAAAGTTTTTCTATAGGACTAACGTTTACATTATACAGGAATAAGCTAATATGAACGCAAACCTATGTAATCATAATTTACCCAATGATACTTTGATTTTATTTTTCTAATTGTCTTGAAATTTGAAATCAGATATGTTTATTTTAAAGAGTAAAGGCCCCATTCTTAACTATGATTAGAAGGGAGATGTTTATTTTTGAAGACTGGAATTATCAATCAATAAGATAATAAAGTGTTGATGTATTGATAACAGTTGACACCAAGTAATCATTTTTCAGGTGATACATTAATGAGAGGAAAGAGGTGAGATGGGAATAGTTGATATCCACATTAAGCTGAAAATGTTATCTATTTCTTTTTAAAACTTATGAAGTATTATTTTTCATAATTAATTTTGTAATATAAATTCTCAACATTATTAAGTACACTGCAGCCTCGTCATAACATTTTCCACAATAGCTGAAATTTGAGTCTGTTTTGGACCTGTCAGAGGGCTTTAGTCATCAACAGTACTGAACAGACTTAACACAACACAGTGTCACCTGTGATGTGTCCTTTAGATTGGACCCAACCAACAGTAGATTTAAATTGAGGCTACAGTGTACTCACTGTATTTGTGCTATAGTTTATGTTGTATTACTTTTGGGGGGTGATTACTGGACAATAGTAGGAACATTGTGTGTGTGAATTTTTTTTGTGTGGTTGTGAATGTGGTATGTGTGTTTGTGTGTTTGTATGTGTGAGAGAGATTGTACCTTCTGTTGAGTCTGGTTGTGGATTTGGACCAAGACCACATTCTTAAGGTTTCATCACTTATCCTTTGGGATCATTTCTTTCCTTAGTGTATTTAATCAACAGAGTAGATGTTCATGAAATTCACCAGGTGAGTGAATAGACCTGTCTAAAGTATGCTGAGGCCAGTGCTGCTTTGTAATACTCTTAAATCAGGGAACCTGCATCAGCTATACTTGGTCTGCATTCCAGTTTGACTTTACCAACATGTTAGCTTATGTGCAAACTCATCAGAAATTAGCATAATTGGTACTTAATTTTTATAGTGAAGTAGTACTTTCTGAGTTTTAAAATTTTCTTTCAGTTTCTCAAGTACTCAGGCATTATTCACGCATTTTATTCTAACATAAACTAAATTGAATGAAATTGGCTGTTAGGTACTCCATTCTGTATTAGCAGAGTGAGTCGTTTTTTCCCATTTCCTAGCAAAAAATACAAGCTACATTCCTTCTAAGACCAGATGCTATTCCAAGGGGACAGAAGTTTTCTAAATAACAAGCTCATTCCATGTAATATTTCAGAGCTGTTAGCAGTTGCCCGATTCATTTAGTTGGTAATGCTTGCAGTTTCACACTCATGCACACACAAATATGAATGTATGTATACAACATCTTTTGAGGAAAATGGTAAAGAAGATATATGTGTATTCTATAAAGTTTATATTTCTGCTTTAGGAATTAACACGTTAAATTTGAACGCAAATTTCAAAATGCATATCCTGAGCTGTGTTTTTCTCTTTCCTATTTTGCTCTTTAATTTTTGTTTTCACATTTGTACTTTGTTTAGCCTGTGAGGGGCTAAAGTTTTCTTTGGCCATATCACCCAGAATGGCCTTTACTATTTCTGGAGAAGACACGTAACCTATTTATAATACGTTAAATCTGAAGTAATAATGTCTTTACATTAAAGGTAATACTAACAATGTTTACGTAACATCCTGTATGCACGCTCAAGAAAATAAAGTTTTCTTAATACATTTGTTGTAACTCAGTACTTCATGATGAAAAATTGTACTGTTTCTTTTATTTATGTTCAGTTAAACCAGTGTGTGTGAATCCAAACACATTTAATTCTTTTCTGATAGAAAGCACATACATCTTTAAAAATGAGATAATTTGCTTCCCTAGAGAAATTTCTTAGAAATCCTGCATAAGAACAAAGTGGCAAAAGGGGCGGAATGTTTTGGGGCAGTTTTGGAGGAGGGTTGTTTTTAAACTTGAAACACCAGTTGTAGATGGGAGCATGTTATAAATAATTTTTAGTATAGAAGTTAATGACACTAGTCTGATTTTAGTATTTGCCAGTATATCAGCATTTTTCATCAATGAGCTAAATGTAATATTTACCTGCTTATGTAAACTTGAACTTTAAAATGTCATCCTTAATTCATGATCTGTCTGCCTTTATTATTTTTGCTTATTGGAGATAAAATTCTCGTTTTAATGAAAGGACATTTAGGACCAAATGCGTATTTTCAAAATTAGGTGAAATTACTTTAGTGTTACATACTATATCTCCTATATAGAGATCACATTTTGCCTCAAATGCATGGAATAAGTTGCTTTACTCCTGAATTTCAAAATACTGCTTTACTTGATTTAGCTATATCATAAGAGCAAACAATTGTATGACTATTCTCAAAGTGATATACTTATCAAGTGTAGAGTCTAAATTGTTTTGATATGAAAATAGTTTTCCTCCTGCTTGGTTTTAGTAAAGGGAACATTTTCATCTAGCTTTATGGTTTATATTCAGGATGTCTTAAATCTGCAGTGCATTGTATTTTTGGGTTTAAGAAATATTTTTAAATGCTAGAATTAAGTGAAATACCTTTAGAACCTAAGTGCTTTTTGAAGAATCACTATTTAGAGTGGTTAAAAGGGTCACTAAGTATTAAAAAATTAAGAAAATTTATAGTTTTGCCATATTTTTAAAGTTCTTCCCCTTTTGGTTTCTGTAGCTTTTCATGTAGCAAGGTAATGTGACAGCATGTAAGCTACAAAATCTTATTGTTAGAAGTAATTTGTTTTGAATTGGGCCACATTCATAAGAAATTTCCCTGTGAAAGGATGATTTTTATTGTTAGCTGAAGGAGAGATGAAGAAGGTACTGCTGCTCGTAATAGCAACAATGTATCTTGCTGTCTGTGAAAGCTGTAATTCTTTTAATAAAAGTATATAGAGAGTTGATTGCCTTTCATTAAAAAATTTTTAACGTGGATCCTTTCCTTATAAATAATGGGTTGTGAAGTACATATTTCAGTTTTTCAAAATAACCTCTCTACCTGGGAAAAATGACTTAAAAATACCTTTCTTCTTGGAATGGAAGTGAACTCAGGATGGAACATGGGTGACCTAAATTGAAATAAACTTCTCCACTGTCGATACTGTTTTAATTCCTCTAACTAGCAGTTTAAACTACTGTATTATAATGTTTTGTAAATATTGAGCAATGTGATTTTTAAATGCAGATAAAGTTTTTGAATTATATAGATTATGATTTCTTTTCTATACTTTAGCTTGCAATCTTTTTTTAAAAAAATCTGTACTCTTTTTTTTCTTATAGATCTGCTCTTTTCCTGTTTGTAATAAATGTTGGTCTATGTCTGTGTGATTATTCAGATTGTTCTCTAAAATGCAATATGCTTTTTTTAACCTATATAGTTTCTTAAATGCATGTATAAATGTAGTGTAGGGGTATAAAAGAAAACACATTATTTGCAAACACTGAGCTGAATGATCAAACATCTGAAAGTGATATGAATAATTATGTATTTTTAAAACAAAGGAAACATTTAATTTTAGAGTAGTGAACTTCTATATTAGGTCTTAATTGAAATATCTTATCCCATTCATTTTCCCTTCCATTATTGTAGCATAGATGTTTAGGTGTTGTCAGTTCTACTAACAGGATCTACTCATTTCTTTTCCCCTTGGCACCTCTTCTTTTTACCCCAGGCATTGCATAATAAAACTGTTTGCAAAAGGTATAATTAATTTAGGGTTTTTTTTTTTTTTGGTCTTTTTGCCTTATCTAGGGCCTCACCCGCAGCATATGGAGGTTCCCAGGCTAGCGGTCTAACAGAAGCTGTATAGCTGCCAGCCTTCGCCACAACAACGCGGGTTCCAAGCCGCATCTGCAACCTACACCACAGCTCACAGCAACACCGGATCCTTAACCCACTGGGCAAGGCCAGGGATGGAACCCGCAACCTCATGGTTCCTAGTTGGATTCGTTAACCACTGAGCTACGACGGGAACTCCTAGATAAATTTTCTTTTAAAAAGCTTATTTTCTATTCTTTATGTCTTCTAAGTAGTTTATCATTCTGTGTGAAAGCCATTTATTTTCAAACTGTACATTGTACTGATCAATCTGATCATATTTATATTTCTTTTTTTGGTTTTCTGGCCACACCTGTGGTGCATGGAAGTTCCCGGGCTAGGGATTGAATCCAAGCATTAGATGTGGCAACACCAGATCCTTTAACCCACTGCACCATGCCTGGGATCAAACTCACACCTCCCCAGTGACCTGAGCTGCTGCAGTTGGATTCTTTACCCACTGGGCCACAGCAAAACTCCCATATTTATATATTTTTTTCTCCCCTCTTTACAAACGGCCACACCTGCAGCACATGGAAGTTCTTGGGCCAGGGCTTGAATTGGAGCTGTGGCTGCACAGCCCATAGCCACACAGAATCCGAGCCACATCTGCAACCTGCGCTGCAGCAGCAATGCCAGATCCTTAATCCACTGAGCCAGGCCAGGGATTGAACTCACATCCTCGCAGAGATAATCAGGTTTTTAACTCCCTGAACCACACACAGTAGGAACTCCCTGTATTTACATTTCTTAACTTCATAAAACAAATTTGTAATCGTTGTGCTCACTGAAAAAATACTAGGAAAACGGGGTCATTTTTTCTCTTTTCCAGGTCTCTTAAATTTTTAACCAAACTTTTTAATATACTTTTTGTATATCTAATAAGAATTATGGTATGTTCTGAAAGTTTGGAAGACATCTCTAACCAGATTGTTTGTTTAAATGCATATCTTCTAAAATTTGTTGTGAAACATTGAGCTATTGAATCATGCAATTTGAGGTTTCCCTGAGGGTAGTGGTTTACCCTAATTTTCTTGGGCATTTTTGGAATAACAGTTCTTCACATACAATAACTAATACTTTAAAAAAGATTATTAGGTATTGTCAGTAAGATCTTGGGGGATTAATTTGGTATACAACTCCCACCCCTATCCCAGGAGATATTAATTAAAAATATGCTCCAACGTGTGGCATCTATGAATGAACAAACACAGCTAAGCCTTTTAGAATATTATGCAGTTAGAAACCTCCGTGTTTAGAAACAACTAATCCTAACCCTGAAAAACCCCGTAACTGCTCTGCATTTTTGGTTCTGCCTTAAGCATAAGTGAACCTTGTGGCAATTAATTGACTTTCTCTTAAATGACAAAAAGATGTCTGCTGAGGTGTTTTCTAATGGGTTCATTGTCTTTATTTTGTACAGTATGTGCCTTCAACTTGCAAACAGCAGTTCCTTTTGAATGAGTGAGTCTGGTTCAAAGTTCGAGAAGTGGAGATGTTGGAACTAATACTAGTGGTGTCTATTAAGACCTGAACTTCTAGGTGTGGGCAGGAATGCATTTATTTGCTTGTAAATAACTTTTTAAACTTTAACTTTTATTACTGAACAGTTTTTGCTCTTAGCAACTTGGGAGCAGAAAACAAATAGTAGGTTAGTATAATGGCATAATAAATTGAATTCTGTATAAAATTTTCCCCCACGTATTCAGAATCCACAGCATTCAACAAAGTTGTGAATATTTGACTACAGCCTGTTGAGAACTAAATGGCTTTTCTAAAGCTCGGGGAAGCGTAATCTGGGGTAAGTTTTACCGTTTTATATGTTAGGAGACCTCCAAAGAAAAATTTCTATTTGGAAATGTTGAGTGATAGGTCTGAAAACAAAAGTTCTAACGTTGAAGACAGTATTGAAATGTAGTTTTGGAATAATACTGAAATGTAACAAGGTCCAAAGATGAGAAAGTCCCAAAAATCAATCATACTTTTATTCGTGTTACAAACATGTTCAGTTCTTTTTTAATACAAAATTTTAGCTCTAGCATATTCATGTAACTAAATTATTATGTCTTTTTCTTACAATTCCAGTATATGGAAAATGGTCTTTTTTTTCCCTCCAGTTTTAATGAGATCTAACTGACATAAGTTTAAGATGTAAATCATAATGATTTGATGTCTGTATGTTTTGTGAAATGATTTAGTTAACATACATCACCTCATATAGTAAACGAGAAATTGTTTTAAATGGTTACATTTTCTGTAACTTTTTCACGGTGATGGTTTTCTTGAAGTTTTTTAAATTCAGTGAACTATGTATTAAATATTTAAAGCCAAAATAGATATTAAGCTTAAATCAGATTTAGAGCTGGAAGATGAATTAGTTTAACCTCCTTTTTATACAGGAGCAAAATCTCAAGATTGTTATCCCTTAGAGCCAAAGTTTGCAAACAGCACTTTAGGATCACCTGGGAATCTTTTAAAACATACAAGCTTTACAGTTATCATGCGGGTATTGTTGGCAGAATACTCCTATAGCTATCTGAAGTCTGAAGTGATTGTTCTTTTGATTGTACAATCAGTGTGTAATGAAGAAGTAATCTTAGAGGCACGTACTATTAGCTTCATAGTATTTGGGGAAGACTGCCAACAAACTTGAACTCTGTCATCCACCATTTCATTTAATTATCAGTTTTAATTGGGCTGTAATAAGTCAATAATTACGGTTTTGCGGTTCTTAGAATATATTGGTAGATGAGAAAATTCTTAAAACATTCATTACTTGTTTCCTTCCTCTTTCTTTCCCTCCCGCCTGCGCGCTCTCTCTCTCTCTCCCTCCCTCCCCCTCCCTCTCTCCCTCTCCCTCTCCATCTCTCCCTCTCTCCCTTCCTCCCTCTCCGGCAAGTGAAAGTTCCTGGGCCAGGGATCAAACCTCTTGCCTCAGCAGCAACTGAAGCCGCAGTTGCCGCATTGCCAACGCCAGATCCTTAACTTTCTGTGCCACAGAGGGAACTCTTATTATCCTTGTTTTAGAATTAAAGATTCAAATTGTATGCCAGTCGCTTAACCTGATTATTGGTTTTTAACATTTGACACAGACTTTATCAGTTCTATTTTTCCTGAACCATGGGAGAATGGGTTACATACATCATGACTTTTAATACTTAAGTATAACTTATTTCCTTATAACAAAGATATTCTCATATGTAAACAAACACTTAAGAAATTCAGGAAATTTAACAATAGAATTTTAATATGCATTCCATTTTCTACTTGAATTATTCTAGTAATGTCTTTGTAGCAATTTTCTTTCCTTTTCTTTTTCTTTTTTGCTTTTTAGGGCCACCCCTGAAGCCTATGGAGGTTCCCAGGCCTAGGGGTCGAAGCAGAGCAATTTTCTTTGAAATCAGAATCTAATCCAAGATCATTGTGTACAGTTGTCATTTCCTCTCCAGTCTCCTTGGATGTTGAATAGTTCTGCAGTCTTAATTGAAAATTATTTTCTGTTATATTAAGGTTATGTCCACTATAAATGAAAAGCTAGAAATGTTTGCGTGTCCTCATCAGAGGCACATGATGTTCATTTACTCCTTATTGGTTATGTCAGGATTGAGCGTTTTCTCCACTGTGTAGTTACTGCTTTTACTTTTGTAACTAATGAAAAAATGAAATACTTAGAGACTATAAAAATCCAGGTTCTCATCTTAACAACTGCATACTCCATTTTGAATCTCTTAATTTTTGGCTGAATCAGTAATTTTTTTCTGACATTATGTGGTGTTTTTCAATGTATTGTTGAGTATAAATAATGACTCAAAATTCAAGCTTATTTGTATTTGAAAATTGCTGGAAAGTAAGACTTCTTGCCCTCATTTTTTCCCTTTTGTACAACTTAATAATATCTGTAGTTAGAAAAGATGATTTACAAGTTTTGTGCATTTTATATTATAGTAAGTTTTCTACATATGAAATCATATACTCTTAGTAATGTTTTTAAATTCTATCAAATCGCATGGCTAAGATAAAAAAATTTTGCTCCCCCACTCACTTGGTTATATAGAAACTCAACAGTCATTGTAGGCTATGGGAAATAAATATCTTTATTGATGTACTTAGTTACCAGATGGCACATTATTTCAAATAAGAATAGTATATTAAAAGTCATGAGATCTTGTCTTAAAAATAGGCTAAAAAGTGAATCCAAAAGATCATCTAGATAAATATTTGTGTTTCCAAATGCTTTATTTTTAAAGTACTTACTTAAATTCTTGGTTGAGATGAAATTAGAAAGTTAACACTTTAAAGGAAATAATTTCTCTACTAGCAACTAAAGGTTGATTAAAGCACCAAAGTGGTATTTTCCAAAAAGTAAGCTGTTTTGTAAATTTGAATTTCCATGGAATAATTTTGAGATTTACACTTCGAAAACAGACTTACTTATGTATGTACCTGTTATTTCAATCTTTTATAGTTAGTTAGGGTAGTCATTTGTCATGTGTCTCAAAATCAGGGTCAGGATTCTCTTGTTATTACTAAGATATCTAATGCCCTGATCATTTTTGCTAGTTTGAAAAGGATCTTTAAATAGCTTAATTTATTTAAATAAATGCAAGGGATTTGCAAGTTTACAAAGGATAGTAAGGAGGAATAGGAATGACACAGAATTTGGAATTTGGTGACACAGGCTTTTCTGCTTTTAGCTCCTCTGTTGAACTGATGTGACCTTAGGCAAGTCATTAATCTTCCTCTCTTTTTTTTTCCCTTCTCAATTTATAATTTTGAAACAAAGTTGAAATAGTGTATTACGGTAAATATCTATACATCTGCCTTAACTCAGTGTTATGTTTTGCTATACATGTTTTATCTTCATATAAAAATATTGTCGGGAGTTCCCGTCATGGCTCAGTGGTTAACGAACCGTCTAGTGTCCATAAGGACACGGGTTCAATCCCTGGCCTTGCTCAGTGGGTTAAGGATCTGGCTTCATGAGCTGTGGTGTAGGTCGCAGATGCTGCTTGGTCCTCTTTGACCTCTACCCTAGGAACCACCATATGCTCAGGGTGTGACCCTAAAAAGACAAAAAAAAATTGTCCTACATAAACACAGTACTGTTATCCTACTGAAAATGAACAAAGTGTTCTTATAATAACTTCATACCCAACTCATTTATATTTTCCCAGCTATCCGTTGTTCATTCTTTCTGAAATTCCCTATTTCTATGGTAGATGGAATTGTATTTTATGTTCTTATGATAATCTTTTTTTTTTTCTGCTCTAGCTTCTATTTAAGTATCAGTTTAACACAGATTTCACATTACTTCTCAGTCTTGTCCCTACCTCATCCCATTAGGAAAACTAATGTGAATTCAAGTGTTCTTTCAAATGACCTGTAAATTATTACGTAAATTGGAACAGTCACATTAGCTATTCTAGACAACAGTTGTGTTTAAAACTACCCTGATACCAGTGGAGTGGGATATTTTATATTTTTACTGCCAAGAGACAACTTTTTAAATTCTGAATTTAAATCTATTTGCAGTAAGTTAAATTCCGTGTACGTTAGGCAAAATATGATTAGAATTGTACTTAAGTTCTTCAAAGTAATCAGGTATTTTTCAGTTATGTTACATGTTTAGTGTAGAGACCTATGAAACTCCTAAATGTCATGGAAAAATACTCTGTGGACATTAAGGAAAAGTGTGTGAGAATGATATTTTTTGGAGGTGAATCGTTTTCTAGAATAGATTTTTAGAAGTAAGTCTGTATTTTAAAAATCCGTTGTTCATTTTCAGTTGTATCGTATTGATAATGATTTTTCTCTTTATTCTGATGATTTGCCTCAGCAGTAACAGTTAAAATTTACTAGGTCTTTAATATATTCCAGGCACTGTGTTTAGTAGTTTATATGGTATATCTGATGAACTGCAGTTTATCTTTTGAGGTAGTTAAGTATTCAACCTGTTTTTTTCAGCTGTTCAGCTTTTCTGAGTTTAGAATTCTTAAATAGCTTTTCTAAGAACAATAGTATTAAAGTTTAAGCTTTTGGGAAGTAAATAGGAAAGCTAGTGGCTTTATATTTATACTCAGGTAATTTAATTCCTAGATCTGGACTTCTACTCACTAGCCACTGTACCACTAGCCACTGTACCTACTTAATCTAAAGGACAGTTGTAGAAATACCTAAGTAGGTTCATAACTGACTTCTGTTTTCTTTGCTCAGATGTTTCTTGCATTCTTTAGCTATTAAGATTTGGGGGGTACATTTGAAAAAATATGTATAACTACTCAAAAACACATAGAATGATTCCTATATTTTGGAAGTTGGTATAGTCCAGTAACTAGCATGCAACCACATTTTATGTTTTATATAATATCTTAGCTCTAAAATTCTTTTACCCATCACGGTTTTAAATTTTTTCTCACAATATACTTGGTTCTGATTTCAAATGGTAGAAAGGAATTCTGAACACAAGAACAGCACATCTCAGCAATTCTGAACTTTGAAGGAATTCATAGGAACATGGTCTTTATTGTTCCAAATATTAATTTAATTCAGCATTAATATGACAACATACTTTTCTTGCTAAATATGTTTTATAGTAGGATAAACTATATGTTTTGACTTGTGTGTGAAGTGGAGGTTTTTAAAATGTTTGAAATTAGAAAGCAAAACTTCATGAAAAAGAAAGATTGAAGTCAGAGGGATATCTAGCTTTGAAAAAAAAAGTTGAGAAAGAGGGTACTAATTCCTGTGGAGAAATCACATTTATTGAAGACTAGCACTTCCAGTTATTTGCAGCTTGTGGTTTATTAGACTTATAAATTCGAGAAATATTTTTTGAGTACCTCTCTAGACTGTGTCACTGAAAACTGAAATATCTTTATGCATCTTCCTGATACAGTTCAACTGATTCTTAGTAAACTATTATGTTAGGTCAGGATTTAAATTTTTACTTAAAAAAAGAGTTTAGCAGTTCTAAGTTTCTCACAGAACTGTAGAAATTTAGTATATTTAATGATACTTATTCTAAGATATTTTTTGGATAGGAAGAAAGGTATAACTAGTTTAACTTTTAGGATAATTCTTTGCAGATTAAAATATGGAGAATTCTCTTGGCAAGCCCTTTTGGCTAGTAATTTTATACATGGAGTCCTTAAAGTATCCTAAAACAGTAGGCAGAATGAAGACTTAGAGATGTCTATTGATATGTTTGCCTGGATTATATTCAGATAAAACTGCCCAAAGCATTAAACATCTTCAGACTCCACACCATCTAGATATTTTCACAGATTTTTATCTGACTGTGGGCAAAAAAATACATAAAACTGTCTTTTGAGGGTTTTGTTGTTGTTTTGCTTTTTAAGACCACACTCATGGCATATAGAAGTTCCCAGGCCAGAGGTTGAATTGGAGCTGTAGCTGCTAACCTATGCCACAGCCACAGCAACATGGTGTCTGAGCCGCATTTGTGACCTACAAGGCCGGAGTCTTAATCCACTCAGCAAGGCTGGGGATCAAACCTGCATCCTTATGGGTACTAGTTGGGTTTGTTACCGCTGATCCAGAGCAGGAACTCCTCTTTCAAGTTCTCGCTTTTACTTTATAGTAAAGAAGATAACTTTCAAGTAACTCTTTGAGTAAATACATACTAGGCACTTGTAGGCTATGGACACCTTAGTGGACAAATTTACAGTTTGGTATAGGAGACAATTATAATACTGGGTGAGAGGTGGCTCTTTAGTAGAAAAAAACATGGGGAAAGTGTGAGAGTGGGTCAGGGAAATCCTCTAGAGAAATAAAACTAAATGGAAGTCTGAAATTAAGTACAGACTCCCTGACAAAGAGAAGCACTAGTGCTGATGTCTCAACAAATGGGTGAAGATACATACTCTGAGGAGTTGAAACAACTTGATAAGTATTTAAGTTGAATTTGGCTTCTAGTCCTTCCTAATATTTTAAAAATGTGACATGATTATTTCGTCAACCTAAACAGTAGCTCAGTAGTTAATCTAGAATTGCAGCTAAGCTGTTAAAGAGATCTGACTGAAAAGTATAAACATCTGAACTTTCATAGTAGCTAAAATAATGTGAATGTGATTTTGCTTTAGGAAAACTTTAAGTTGAAATATAACTTTGGGCCTTTTTAAAAAAAAAATTCTAGTGCCTACATAAATTTAGAACTGAGTGGATGTTTCCTTTTCAATTATCAGAGGAAATTGCACGTTCATTAAAAATTCTTGATTTCACTACTTTTTACTTTGTATTTGATCATTAGGGAAGTGATAAAGAGTTAAGAAGCTATGAGACCTTTACTTCTCTATAATAGTCGAAATATAGTTTGAGGAAGATGTGACAATTGACCAGAGTATTCATTTGGGGTAGGAAAAAAGCCTTTCAGTGGGAGAAAATTACTTTTTCATAGTAGATGAAACTTGAGTAGTTTCTTTGAACAATTTGGTTCCTAGAAAAATTTTTGCCTTGAGTTAAATTTTTTTTTTTTATTAAATGCCACTCCTAGGTATCACATTGGCAGTTTGTCTAGTTTATCCAATAACATAGTTTCCAGATTGGCTTTTGCAAGAAAAAGAATGATCAGTCACCTGTTATATGAATTTGGCTAATGAAAAAATGTAGGAGTTTTGTTAATAAAAGTAGGATACCATCCTTTTATTTGGCTAAATACATAAGTTAATATGTAACTTGGCACTAAAAGTGATCGTTAAACCGAAGGGGAAAAAGTCAAGTACCACTTAAACTTTAACTGATTCTAGTGTTGAAGGTTGAAACTTGGTTTTGAATAAAACCCTGAAACTAATGTTCTGATATCTTGTGAATGTTTTTGGAATAAGACTAGCTGAAGTTTAGTGAAAGCATAAGAACTGGGTTTCAAACTTCTCTCTTTGATAAAAACTTGGTAAATTCATGTCATTTTCTAAATTTTATTTTTTTCTCTCTTTTTAGGGCTGGAGCTGTAGCCACCAGCCTATGCCAGGGTCACAGCAATGCAGGATCCAATCCAAATCTGGGATCTACACCACAGCTCACTGCAACACCAGATCCTTAACCCACTGAGCAAGGCCAGGGATCAAACCTGTATCCTCATAGATTGCCAGTCAGGTTCGTTAACTGCTGAGCCACGATGGAAACTCATTTTCTGGATTTTCTTTTCAAATATTTATAACGTCCAGTAATCTATTAGGGAGGGTAGATTGCCTATGACAGTTTGTTAAATTATGAGGAAGTACTAATAAGAATTGTTTTGATGTAGTAATGATAATACTGCATATTTTAGACATTTGTATTACATGAAATACATTTTTTTATAGCAGTTCCATAGTTGAGAATTATGATGGAACTTTGATAACTGAATTAGTTCTGTTTTTTGATTGGGCTTGGCTACTTTTGGAATTTGCAAAAACCGTTAGAATAATGGGTTCTTTTCCAAATAAAAATTGGATAGTTTTGGTTTTTCTAATTATACATTTGGAGTTCCCTGGTGGCTCAGTGGATTAAGGATCAAGTGTTGTTACTTCTGTGGCTCGAGTTTGATCCCTGTCCCTGGAAGTTGGGCATGCCACATGCATATCCAAAAACAGAATGTTATGTTTTTAGTGAATTTATGTCTGTGAAGTCTCACATCTTCATGTGTTTAAGAACCAGTTATTTCTTAATCATAAATTCAGATAGGTTGGTTAAATAATTATTAGAAAAGTGTATGTTATGTTATGTTTTTAATGAATTTATGTCTGTGAAGTCTAACATCTTTATATGTTTAAGAATCAGCCTATTTCTTAATCATAAATTCAGATAGGTTGGTTAAATAATTATTAGAAAACTAAAATTTTATGCTTGATACCTGTATGATAGATAATTCACATAGTAAAATCTCTTCCTGGGTGACTCTGGCCTGCTTTATCTTTTGCTGTGGCCACCATATTTTAAATTGCAGTCCCCGTTCCCAACACTTCAAAACTCATCCTTTCCATTATTTTTTTCAACTATAGTTGAACAATTTACTTATTTAAGTTTGTACTTTGTACATTGATGTGTTTCAGAATCTAGAACGATGCTTGGCACTCTGAATGTTTGCTGAGTGAAAAATCCACAGTGGGAAATTCAAATTGAGTTCATATTATTTTACAACTTGAATTTTAATTTCTAAGAATAAGATTATGATATCAATTTATAACTATTATTTTTCATCAAATTAATGGTGGCCAATATTGTTACAGTTAACATAGGGTTTTAAAGTAGCTTTACAGTTTCTCTAAAAATTCAGCGTACCCTTTTGAATTGTCTAATGCCCTCAGTTTTTTAAGAGTTTTAGAATAAGCATTGTAGACATTTAGAATTATTCCATCATAATGTGTAACATGAAGGGTTTTTAAAGAATTACCCAATTTTAAAGAATTACCAAATGGGCATTACTAATTTACCTAGCATTTGGAAGTAACCTAAAAAAAATTGCTTGCTTGTAATTCTGAAATGCCTTCAGATAAAACTTTAAAAACTAATATAGAAAATAAATGCTTGGTTACAAGGAAATTTTAGGTGTACATATTGAAGTAAAATTTCTGAGACATTTCGTGTGTGCATGTTTGATATAAAAACTTGAGTTTTCACAAGTTGATTTATCATGTTTCACAAGTTTGTCAAATTTATAAAGTATAAACATTCTAACTCTTCCCCACCTATTTTCATAGCTTTGACTAATGTATTTGTACACAATGCTAACATTGATTGAGCAGAAGTTCATTAAGATATCTAGGTGTATATAGTATCCTGGTTTAATTTATAAACTTTAGATTTATTTTTAAGAACAAATATAAAAGATGAATTACTTCAGCCTTTGTCTTTAAAAATAATAGAATTGGAGTTCCTGTTGTAGCTCAGTGGTTAATGAATCCGACTGGGAACAATGAGGTTGCAGGTTTCATCCCTGGCCTTGCTCAGTTGGTGAAGATCTGGCATTGCCATGGGCTGTGGTGTAGGTCACAGATGCAGCTCGGATCCCACGTTGTTCTGGTGTAGGCCGGCGGCTACAGCTCTGATTCAACCCCTAGCCTGGGAACCTCCACATGCCGTGAGTGTGGCCCTAGACAAGGCAAAAAGACAAAATAGTAGAATTCTGTGTTAAATATTATTTACCATTTTACTTTTTGTTCTTGAAACTTCTACCCAAACTTTCCTTACTTAGGCGTAGCAAACATTAAAAGTAAACTCGAATTGCTGTTCTGGAGTGTTTCAGAGAACTAAATTACTTGGAGATTCTCTAATACATTAAAGGAGATATGTTTGGTTTAATTGAATTCTATAACTTTTTAACCTTTGGAATTTAGAGTTTCAGAGAAAATTGATTTTAAAACTTTTCAAGATAGTTTACATACAAATTTTATTACTAATCTTTTTGAATTTAAATAAAATATATCGAGGAAGATTCAGGTAATATGGTGAACTTGGTTACTCAGTTAAGTGCTCTCACTGAAAACAAAGGCTGCTGGATGGAATTTTTTAAATATCTTGAAGAACTGACAGCATAGTAAAGAATTACCAGGCCAAAACCTAATTAGAAACACACACATCCACACACACGGATAAGCAGACACACACACATACACACGGATATGCAGAGTCTCACAGACACACACAGATAAGCAGAGTCCCTAAACTTTTTTGAGAGGCTTTACGAAACAGTTTGAGGGTTCAGTTTTGAATGCTTCTACAAACTTAATGTAGCAAAAGTCAAAGCCCAAGCCTTGACTTCCAGGACATCCCCTTCCTCTAAAACTGTGCGGGTAATATGCAGAATGACAGTGAACCAGAAATTAATCTCTGCTACCTTATTAACACCAGGAGACTGAAGAAAGTTACTCTAAAACTGAGCAGAGCAGAATGGAGAAGTCCTGAGATGTTAAAATAAACTGACCTCTGCATGGATTTGTGGTCCAAATAAACATCACTTGGGGGTTCAGAATCTTTTGAACCATGAATATAAGGTGGATTCAACCTGAATTGTGCTCATAGGTTCCTGATAATCTTACTCAGACTTTTCCTGAAAGAATGGACCTTCATCCTAAGGCACAAAAGAATATCCGTGAATATTTTTCCAAGGAAAAGGAATTCACTTGTTAACTAACCATGTAAGGAAACCACACACAGCAGAAACAGATCTTCAAAAACTAGAATTAAGGTGGAATTGGTTTAATAGTGGATTAGACACAGGTGAAGAGAGGATTGGAGAATTGAAGAAATCCGGATTGGAGTTTAAAGAAGTAATGCTATTGAAATATGAAAAGATTAATACCACAAAGGATGAGTGAAAATATGTGTAACTGAAGTTCCCAAAGTGGAGAGATTGGGCAGAAAGATAATTGAAGAGATAATTAAAAAAATGTTTTCAATATGATTAAGGAAGTCAGATTCAGGATGCTTAATGAATCACAAACAAGATTTAAAAAAAAAAGACCCTGCACATGGACATAAGAATGAAACTACAGAAAATAGTAACAGCTGCAACAAAACACCCAAAAAACCAAAGGATTACAGAAGCAGCTGGAAATGGAAAGACAAGTGACCTTCAAAGGAAGGACAGTTTGACAACTTCTCAATAGCAGCAGTGGAAGCTTAAAAGCAATGGAATTGCCTCTTTGATTTACTTTTAAAAAATATGCCTGATCTGTACCCGAACAATCTTAGAGTGGAAAAAGACATTCTAGGCAAGGTTAATAAAATAACATCATCAAGAGTTATATATGTATTTTTTTATATTTCCCATTATAGTATATAACTTCCTCAAACTAAAAGAAATTCTAGATATATATGTTTAAAAATATTCTTCATCAGATTACTCTTAATTTTTTTAAGTTTTCTTCATCAGTCTGTTCTAATGAAAGTTCTCAAATGAAAGGATTTGCATTAGAATTATAATTCATGATATATTTTTACTTATATTATTTTAGAGGAAAATGATAGGAATTTTATTTTAATTTGTAAATAAATTTGGTAAATCTTAGTGCCAGAAGTTTATAAAGTTTGTGGCATTCAACAGTTTGTTAAAGTAAATGTTGGTCTTTAGTCAAGTTTTTACCCATCTATATCACTTTACTAATCTTGTTATACTCTGTTAAACACTTTGACATTAGTGTCTTGTTCCATTAGTGAAAATCCATTTTTAGGTTTGAAGATTATTTCACTTTATGTGTATATATATATGTATGTATGTATTTGGTCTTTTTTAGGGCTGCACTCACAGCATATGGAAGTTCCTGGACTAGGGGTTGAATTGCAGCTATAGCTGCCAGCCACAACCACAGCCAGAGCAACTCAGGATCAAAGCCACGTCTGTGACCATATGCAGCAGCTTATGTCAACACTGGATCCTTAACCTGCTGAGTGAGGCCAGAGATCAGCATTGAGTCCTCATGGATACTAGTCGGGTCTGTTACTGCAGAACTACAGTGGGAGCTCCTTAACTTATATTTTTATGGTAGTACTCTGTACTTTTTTTAGTCGGTTTTGTGTTAAGTTTGACTATTTCCTATTAAAAAAATGTTTAAATTCTACTAGGTATTTAGAAGTTGCAAAAATTCCTAGCCTTAAAAGACATTGTGGAGTTCCCATTGTGGCTCAGTGGGTTAAGAACCTGACTAGTGACCATGAGGATAAGAGTTCATTCCCTGCCCTTGCTCAGGGGATTAAGGATTGATCCAGCATTGCTGCATGCTGCAGTATAGGTCGCAGATGTGCTTGGATCCAGAATTGCTGTGGCTGTGGTGTAGGCCAGCAGCTGCAGCTCCAATTCTACCCCTAGCCTGGCAACTTCCATATGCTGCAAGTGTAGCGTTAAAAAGGAAAAAAAATTGTAAGTTAAATAGTTTAACAATATTATACATATAGTTTCTGTATGCAAAGTACGTATTCTATTTCCTTTATACGTTTCTAAGAGTATTTAGAGTGTTTGTTTTGAGAATTGATGGTGAAATACAGAAAGGTATTAAAACATGAGAGAAGCCCTAAAAGGTTTTGTATTATCTGAAGAGTTTTTAAATACATATTCTTATGCTTTTTAATATGGTTCAGAAATCCAAGACGTGAGATCTACGTGAAAAGTCTTTTTGTCTACCCACCCTTGAGTCACTCCGTTCTCTTCCCCAGTAAAAAATGATTAGCTTCTTTTTTCCTCTCCTTTTACATAAGAGTTGTCTCTTGTTTTGATACTTGTTTCCTTTATTGCTTACCAAAGTTGTTTTTTTTTTTTTTTAACAAGTCCTTTTCCCATATTTTCAGTTTGTCTCATACCGAAGGACATTTAGGCTCCTCTCAAACTTGTTTTATTTCAGGCATTATTGCATTGAATATTCATGTACACGTCTTTTCCATCTGTGTAAATATGTCTATAGATTATTCCTAGATGAGGAATTGCTGGATCAAAGAATATAAGGGATTTTATTTTTCCTGTGTCCAGATTGCCTTTCACAGAGGTTATAATTTGAAATCACATTAATGATCCTGAAAACACCTCCTTGTACCTTTTTAATGCATTATGTTATTGTACTTTTAATTTTTTGCTAGGATTCATAGGCAAACAGTTATAATCTCTGTGGTTTTTTTTCATTTCTCATATGAGATTGAACCTATTTTTGTAAATTTAAAGAACTTTGCGTTTCTTCCTCTGAGACTTGATATCCTTATCCCATTTTTCTGTTTTGTTTTTCTTACTTGCAGGAATATTATACATTAGGGGGTTTAAGGGAAACTTTAGCATAATTTGTTATTTATAAATTCAAGTTATTTTGCTATAACGTTTAAATAGTGTGTTCCTTTTAATGCTGATGTTTTTCTCGGTGTCAGGTTGGAAGGAATGATAAATACGCTTTGAAGTGAAACACCAGTATTTCCATTCATTATTTTGGTGTTCATGACTTGCTTTAAATAATTTTCTTTCAAATGCATGTTTCATGTTTTCATTTAGTTGATAAAATCTATAATTTCTCATTTAAATCTTACACTTGCAAATTTTTCTAATACATGCCTTGAACTTTTTATACCCTTGCAACATAGTATTAGACATGAAAAGACTTGAATTCCCATATGTAATGATAATAGCTTTAAGTAGATTTTATAAATGTTTCTGTTGCTAGTTATGTATTTTTCCCTTAAATTGATTTGTCTATAAAATATTTTTGAAGAAAAGTCGTGATTCACAGTACAGATTTTCTTGAGTTATTCAATAAGATCTCTGAAAACAGGCATGAAGTTCTCTTGTGGCACAGTGGGTTAAAGCTCCAGCGTTGTCTCTGTATCTGCTTGGGTCACTGCTTTGGTGGGGGTTCAATTCCTGGCCTGGGAACTTCCACATGCCTCAAGGGCGGCCAAATAAAAGTAGGTATGAAAATCATGAAGCCATCTTTTAAGAATCATAGAGCTCTCTTTGAAGTGAGTTATATGTGTAAGGATTATATTTGTATTGCTTATTTAATATTAAAGATTTTAAAACTAGATTTCTCGCTGGTAATGTAAACACTTAAAATCTGGTTTTTCAACATGCACGCCTTCCTATCCTGCAATGTATCTTCACCGTCACAATTTGAAAGTCCATCCTAGATTGTGTGCATAATGTGGAATGATGAGGGAATTTGGGGAGGAGCATAGAACAATGGCCTTGTACTTGCCCTCTAGACTTCCTTTAGGGTTTAGAGAGTGGCTGGGAAAGGGATGTTAGGAGCTCAGCATCTTTGAGAAACAGCATTAGGAAATTTTTTGTTTTCCTATTTTTTTTTTTACATCACAGCTTTTGATAATCTGACATCTCCACTAACTTGTTACATAAAGTCTGGACAAGATTAGACTTGTATTTTCGGATCCACTAGAAAGAATGGCCATGTGCTTATTAGATTGCAGAAGCTTTTGCCATAGTTCATTTACAGGCTAAAGTAACATCATCTTGATCCAGAGCTTGCTATTCAGGTTTTTTCCCCTTCAGCTTTCTTTACATTTCTGTCATAGCACAAAGAGGAAATTCCTGTATAATCTTTATTTCTTTAAAACCTTAATGGCAGAATTCCATACGGAATTTCAACTTAATTCTTTACCATAGGTGGTATCACTTAGAAAATGTGTATTTGGAGGAGATAAAATGTTAAATACAAACCAAACATTTGAAACTATGTAAAAAAAATTCTAGGGAAAACTGCATTCTTTTTGTTGTTGTTGGCTACACCCACAGCATGTAGAAGTTCTTGGGCCAGGAATCAAATCCAGGCCACAGTTGCAGCAATCACTGGTTAACCCACTGCGCCTCAAAGGGACTTCCGATGCCTTTTTTCTTTTCTTTCTTTTTTTTTTTTTTTGATAAGCCTTTAAATATGTTCCTGTTTGGAGAAATACATTTAGGAATTAAATAAAGTAAGGAAAAAAGAAATTCTAAAATTTAAGTATCTGTTAGATTATTTAATAAACATTTTGGAGATAGTTCCTAACATTTCAGAGTAAGGGTTACCCTGGTAAAATAGAGCCAATTTTTCAGTTTTGGAGTATGTCTGACACAGTAAGAAGGTTCGTGTCGTAAGCATATTAATTCTTCTGGGATATAATATTTTTTACCTGAATTTTTTCTTTGCTTTTCATGAAGATAATTTGTTAGCTAGTCTACCTATTTAAACCTCCACTTTCAAAATTCCAACTTCTCATCTTTTAGGTAGCTATTGAAAGCAGTGTTACATCGGACGTGTTCTTTCATTCAAAATAATTAATGAAAAATAAAATTGATTTGGGTATTTGCATTGAATTATTTAAACCATGTGAAAATCTATTTTCAAAATTCACGTTAGAATTTTAATCAGTCCCTATCCATTTTGTAAAATTATTTTATTCTGAATTGTCTTGACAGTATAATCCTTCGTATTTTTTAAACCTTTTTAATTGAAGTGAGGTTTTTTTAGTCAGTTTCAACAAGAATTACAGAATTTAAAATGAGCTTGCTATAAAAGTTATACATTTTACATTTCCATTGATATTTAAGATAGTATAATATTAATTCCACAAGTTACTTTTGAATGACTATGCCATTCAGTGATAGGTTATTATCTACATTCATTTAGCAACTCTTGAATGTCTGCAATATGTTATGCAGTATTCTGGGTGCTGTGAAGTAAACTGGTAAGAGTCCATGCATTTGTGGGGTTTTTTTTTAAATGATTCTGACTTGTTTTCAAATGAATCAATAGAATTATATGTACATGAAGTACTGAAAAAATATAATTATTACTGTAAGTTTTCCCAGACGGTGATCACTGTAGCTAAATATGTTGTTGAATAAACTTTTGGAATTAAATCAAATGGTTCAGTTTTAAAAGGCAAGCATAATGAATAGTATTAAATGAAAGCTGAAAGAAAAGAGAGATAAAGGAAGAGCAGAACTTAAGCTGTTTAAAAAGGAAAATAAAACTTTGTATTTTTCTTAATTAAAAGTAAAGTAGATTTACTGCAGAAATCTACTTAGAAAGATGTAAGCATAAAGGAAAGAAACATCCACATTCCCAGTGTCTTTTATTTACCACTTTGCCTTTCTAAAATTGTAAGTTTTTGGTAACTTCGGTTTTTTGTATGATAGCATAATTTTGTGTTATTTATTATGCAAAATCACTTAAATATGCCAAAGCAGTCTGTTTTAAATATATGCTATTTAACCATCCCTTTATTTTTGTATATTCATACTGTTTCCAGTTCTTTGCTTTGTAAGAAGCTAACAAATTTTACTTAGATATCTTTACACATTTATAATTTATTTAGACTTATCTTTTAGTATTGATATTTCACTCTCAAAGTTTGCTGATCTTTCAAAAATTGAGCCAGGTCATGATATTTTTTAATTGCTTCAGAATTTCAGTAAAAATGGCCAGTGTGTATAATTTGCCCAGGAATAGAAAGAAAGGATTAAATAAATGTACAATTTTGGTGAAGAAGATGGTTAGGAGATTACTTAATAAACATTTTTAAAAGGAACATGAAATTCAATTATTTCATTAATAAAATAGAAATAAACTATTTGTATAGGATTGAGAAAACGAATTGGATCATAAAATACAAATGTTTTAATTTGGATAAAATAAAAAGTATCAAAGGCAGAGTTTCAGAATGTAATTATAATTTCTGATCTAAAATTGAGTATTTGAATAGCAGCATTGATTAAAAACAATATTTTAGTCTGAGGAATGCACTGTAAGTTTCATAGAATGAGGAAGTGGATTTAAATCATTCATGAGTCAATTTTGATAGGGAAATACTGAAGGAGGCAAGTTGCTCAAAAAGAGAAATGTAATCCACTGGATTTATATCCACTTTATTGTAGAAGCTTTATCTTGTTTTTGAAAAGTGATTTTAAGGAAATCTAGATAAAGGATTACTCATGTATTAGGTATCTACTATAAATGTTGATTCAGCAGTGTAGAAGTTTATATAGAATTAGTATGAGGGAAATGGTTAGAGAAACTTAGGGTGCCATTTGGTGCAACTGAAAGTTAGGTGGGTTGATGGTCTGATGGGACTCTATCAAAGTGGGAAGGAAGTTAGCTTGATTTTTGGAACTAGAATGATCAGAGGAGTGACAAAAAAGGCTTTTGTCCAATGGTAATTGCTAATTTTTTAAAAAATAGTAATTCTCAATTTGTATGCAGTGGAAAGTATACTGAGAGATGAAAGAAGTTTAGAGTTTTAAGTTAATCATTTTCTACTCTAAAAATTTTCTCCATATGTTAAGAAGTTGTGTGATTATACTAATGGGAGATAACTCACAAGTAAGAGTGGAGTGAGATATTTTTAAGCAATGTATAAAATTCATGTAATAATCTTAGAGAAATTGTTCTCTTGAACAATATTTTAAGTTTGCCTGGAAGTGTTTTTATTAAGAGAACAGCTCACAAAGCTGAAAATTAAGGTAGCAGGTTAGAAGAGACTATAATTTGATGTGAAAGAAATAAACTTATAATAGGTTTTTGAGAGAAGTAAGTCAGCATACCTCCTTGAGCCCTTCCCTGGTTGTGCAGTATGGAATTGATTCCACTTTTGAGGTCAGTATTATAAACTTCGTTCTCTGTGACATTTCTAGTAGCTCAAGGATATCAAACAATTGTACACATTTCTCATTCTCAATTTTAATTTACCATTTAGAAAAAAATTTATGTCATGCATCAATATTGGAGTGATGGGAAAGCTGCTATAGTGGGGCTAGAGTAGCAACTAGTGGAGCCATGAAGGTTAACTAGTAATTTTTGATATTTTAGACCAAATTACTCACTTTTCTCAAAAGTGAAACATCATGCTGTTTGTTTTAGAATTTGCAGATTTTCTTGAACAGTAATGACTTGACATGCTGCTTACAAAGTGTTACTGGGAGCAGAGAGTTTAGACATTAGGTGAAATAGGCTAAGTCTATAAATGTCAAGTGAGGATTGTTGACAGATAGATGCCCTTTAAACTGGGGCAAAATCAAATTATGGTCTGTCTTACCTTTGACAGTCTTGGTTGAAAATAATTTTGCCTAGTTTGCCAGCAATTACTTAACTTTTTTAGCTTTGTAGAATTGGAGAGCATTTCAAAATGAATTTAGGCATTTTTCTATGGTACAGTGGGTTAAGGAGCCATTGCCACTGCAGTGGCTTGGGTTGCTTCCATGGCGCAGGTTCCATCCCTGGCCTGGTAACTTCTGTATCTCAGACGTGGCCCAAGAAAGCCATATATATATGATATAAAATAGAGGGAGTTCCCGTCATGGCTCAGTGGTTAACAAACCCAGCTAGCATCCATGTGGATGTGAGTTCGATCCCTGGTCTTGCTCAGTGGTTTAAGATCAGGTGTTGTCTTGAGCTGTGGTGTAGGTCACAGATGCTGCTTGGATACTGCCTTGATGTGGCTGTGGTGTCAGCTGGCAGCCACAGCTCTGACTGGACCCCTAGCCTGGAACCTCCATATGCTGTGGGTGTGGCCCTAAAAAGACAAATATGTATATAAAGTGGAGGTGGTTATAAGAGAAAAATACCAACAAATATTTCAGAGAGGAATTTACTGCCCCAAGTCAGCTATGATTTTCTTTCTTTTCTTTTGAAAAACAAAAGCCCAGCTGTCTTTACTGCTGTGAGACTGTGTTATAGAAATAAAATCTATCACAGAAATAACTGAGACAGAAAAATATTCTCTGTTCTTCTAGTGATAGCAGCTTTGGCTTACAGTTTTGTGTGCCTTTCTCCTGAGTTTTTCTCTTGCACTCTAGAGAGAGACACAGATGAGATGGAGTGGGGAGGCTAAATAGATGGATAAACATACCAATGTGTACCTGTTTTTAAAATTCTACTTTTAAAAATAATATATTGTGGACATATTTCTGTTCAGTATATAAATATGCACCATTGCTATTAAATGTTTATATATGCATAATTCATTTCATTGTTTAGACAAAGCATTATTTAGTCATTCTGCCTTTAATAATTTAAATTTCCATATTTTTGCTATCATGCTAATAAAGAGCAGTGTAGTATAATGTCTAAAAGCACAGTTTTGTAATCTGGGCAACTTACGAACCTTCATGTCCCTCAGTTTCCTCATCTCTAAGTAGTAAATAATAGTACTTGAATGTTGTTCTAAGGATTGAATGAGTTAATACATATAAACCTAGAGTAGTGCTTACATACATGCTGCTAATTTTAGCAGTATTTTGTCAATTTCAACTTGTTGAAAAGAAGAATTCTTTCAGCTTTTAAATTTAAATTTATAATGGCTGAACAATAACCGTCTTGTTATCAGAGTCACTGATCTTTTCTATACTCAAATTTCCTTTTCACCTGTGGCATTGTCCACCATTTACCACAGCTTTTTCTTATATATAATGTGCTCCTTTCGCTTCTCAGACGTGATTTTATCCTTTTTCTCTTATGTCAAGCACTCTTTTTTTTTTTTTTGGTCTTTTTAGGGCCGCACCTACGGCATTCGGAGGTTCCCAGGCGAGGGGTCCAATTGGAGCTGTAGCTGCCTGTCAACACAACCACAGCAACACAGAACCTGATCTGTGTCTGTGACCTACACCAGAGCTCACGACAACACCAGATCCTTAACCCACTGAGCGAGGCCAGGGATTGAACCCGCAACCTCATGGTTACTAGTCGGATTCGTTTCCGCTGTGCCACAAGGGGAACTGCCTCCATTTTTAATTATTATAAAATATTGGCTATATTCCCCATGTTGTACAATATATCCTTGTAGCTTATTTTATACCTAATAGTTTGTACCTGTTAATCCCCTATCCCTATATTGTCCCTCCCAACTAGTAACCACTAGTTTGTTCTCTATATCTGTTAAGTCTGCTTTTTTTGTTGTTATATTCACTAGTTTGTTGTATTTTTTAGGTTTCATATATAAATAATTACATATAGTATTAGTTTTCATCTGTCTGTCTTGTTTCATTTAGCATAATACCCTCTAATGTTGCCATGTTGCTACAAATGGCAAAATTTTGTTACTTTTCATGACTAAGTAGTATTCTATTGTGTATATTTGCCATATCTTTATCCATTCATCTGTTGGTGGACACTTAGGTTGATTCCATATCTTGGCAATTGCAAATAATGCCACTATGAACATTGGTATATATATCTTTTTGAATTAGTGTTTTCTTTCTTTTCTTTCTTTCTTTCTTTCTTTTGTTGTTGTTGTTTTGTTTTGTTTTTTGCTGTATATCCAGGAGTGGAATTGCTATGTCAGGTGGTAGTTCTAGTTTTAGTTATTTGAGAAAACTCCATACTGTTTTTGAGTGGTTGCACCAATTTACATTCCCACTAATAGTATATGAGGGTTTCCTTTACTCCACATCCTCACCAACATTTGTCATATGTGTTCTTTTTATAATAGCTATTCTAATAAGTGTGAGGTGAAATCTCATCGTGGTTTGGATTTGCATTTCCCTGATTAGCGATGTTGAGCAACTTTTCATGTGCCTGTTGGTCATCTGCATTTCCTTTTTGGAAAAATAATCTATTCAGTTCTGCCCTAAATGGAGGCATTTTTCTGTTGGTTAATGACAGAAAGATCCTAGAATTTTTTTTCATTTTAAAAACTTAAGGAGTTCCCTCATGGTTAGGGATCCAGCATTGTCACTGCAGTGGCTCTGGTTGCTGCTATGACAGCAGTTCAGTCCCTGACCCAGAAACTTCCACATGCTGTCAGTGTGGCCAAAAAAATTTCGTTTGTTTACATTGTTATACATGCATATGTAGACAGTTTTCACTGAAAAGCATAAATTGTCTATATGAAGTAGTCTCTTTTTCTTGTCTGTTCCTTCCTCCACCAATAGATCTCTGCCCACCATAATTATATTAACTTTGTTTTAAAAAATGAATTATATTATACACATTTTAATCTTTTCTCATTCAGTAAAAATATTAGGGAAATTTCTCTAAATTACTAGTAATATCCCCGATTTGTTTTATATGGGCATTTAAAATTCCATGATATGAAGGCATCCATCATAATTTATTAGACCATTTCCAAGTTGGTGGACATTTACTTTGTTAACTGATGTTTTTTGTCTGTGCCCTTGGCATTAGGAACTTCCCAGGTCACAAATTGAACCTGCACCACAGCAGTAACCTGAGCCATAGCAGTGACAATGCCAGATCCTTCACCTGCTGAGCCACCAGGGAACTCCTGTTAACTGACTTTTTGTTTTTTAATTTTTTATGGCTGCACCTGCGACCTGTGGAATATAGACGTTCCCAGGCCAGGGGCTGAATTGGAGCTGCAGCTGTGGCCTACACCACAGCCACAGCAACACTGAGAAGCATCTGTGACCTATGCCATAGCTTGTGGCTATGCCAGATCCTTAACCCCCTGAGCAAGGCCAGGGATCCAACCTGCATCCTTACAGAGACAATGTAGTGTCCTTAACCTGCTGAGCCACAATGAAAACTCCTCCTGTTAACTGATTTTGATGCTGCAAAATTTGTAGTAAATAACTTTGTAAAACAACTTTATATCCAGGTACTTTTGTTTCAGTGGGTGTAGGTCCCAGGAATGGAAATGTTGTGTTAAAAGTTGTGTAATCTTTGGAGTTGCTTGTTGTGACTCAGCAGGTTAAGAATCTGAGTAGTATCCATGAGGATGCTGTTTCGAATCCTGGCCTCTCTGAGTGGGTTAAGTACTTGGCGTTGCCTTCAGCTGTGTAGGTCGTAGATGTGGCTCCAACCCCAGTGCTGCTGTGGCTGTGGTGTAGGCTGCGGCTCCAATTTGATCCCTAGCTCAGTAGCTTCCATATGCTGCAGATGTGGCTCGAAAAATAAAAGATGTGTAATCTTTGAGTAGCTTTTGCCACTGGCTTTCTGTAAAGGCCGTAACAATTCATATTTCCTCTAGCAATGGATGAAGTCACTTTTTCTCATTGCTTTAGTAGTGTTAATACGCTCTGAAGCTTCTACCATGCTGATTAGTATAAAAAAGTAGCTATTATTTTAATTCATATTTCCCATTTTGGAAATTTATACTTGGTGCCATCTTATTTTTAACCATCTACATTTTCTCTCTTGGGAATTGCCTATTCATATTCTTTGCCAATTTTCCCAGTGAGTAAACTTAGTTTTCCTGGTCACTTGTAAGAACCATATATAATCTGTAATCTACATTTGAGAAGCTGGTGACTTGAATTCATCTAACTTCACTCCCATTTTCAACTCAGCCTATTTACCTGTACTGAGCCAAGCAGCTGGATACAAGGAAACCTCAGGTTCTATGACTGTCTCAGAGAGGAGTCCTGATGGAGAGCCCAGGGCAAGAATAAGAAACTGACTCAGAAAAATTTGGCACCCTTCCACTGCCTTTCTGCCCAGACGAATGTTGACATCATCAGACTGGCCTCCAGGGAACCAAAAAGGAGTTGAATTGGCAGGCCTAGTCCCCCCTGCTCTTGAGCAAAGGTTTTTCTTTGTTTTTTTTTGGTCAGAAGACTAGCAAGAGCCAGCTTGCTGTCTACACCTGCTACTCAGCTGTTATGGTAGAGAAGACTACCAATTCTGAGCTTAGGGATAGATAGAAAAAAAAAAATAACTGCATATCTAAGGATCCAGCAACAAGAAAGGATTATAAGCTGTTGGGATAGGCCCCAACAAAATAGAGCTCTGAAGGAGAGAAAATCACTTGAACAAAATAATAGGAATACAGTGAGATTGAAAGTGCAGTATTTAATGCCATTTTTGAACCAACTACAGCAATAGGTCAAATGGAGGAAAATGGTAACATGGAGACTCTAGTAGAAGAAATATTTTTAAGCCTAGAGCAAAAAGGCAAAGAAAGTATAAAAACAACAGATTTTGAGGATAGAACATGGAGACCTAATGTATATAATTGAAATTCTAAAAGAAAAAAACGTTGAAGAGAGGCCATGATTTTTAAAAGCCAAAAAATCTTAAGCTGAAAAAGATATGAGTCTGTAGCTTCAAAGGGCATGCTGAGTTCCAGGCAGAATTTGTGGTAATAACAAATGTCAGTTACTAAGTACTCACTCTGCTGAGCAGTGTTCTAAGGGCTTAAATTTATTAACTCATTGAGTCCTTACAACAGCCCTACAAAATAAGTGCTATTATCCTGCTAATTCAGATGAGGAGAAAAGTAGATAGTCAGAAAGTGGATCTAAGAGATCTGACTGCAGAGCCTTAACTAAACTGTCTAAAAGAGCAAAGACCTATATTTAAGCAAACCCTGTTAAAATTTATGAACTCTGAAGATCAAGGGGGTGAAATCTTACAAGTTCCAGAGCAAAAGAGCAAGTAATCAGTGAAAGAAAAATAGCCTGTCACAGAGTTCTGATTTCCAGTACCTGAAGCCAGAAGGCAGTGGGAAAATATATGTACTACTGATAAAAAAGGACCACAAGCCAAGATTTCTCTAACCAGTCAAATTATTTACCTATGAGGCTGCTAGAAAAATTTTAATACATTAGAGTTGAACAATTTAACTCTTCCTACCATCTGATAAAAATCCTAAAAGAATGGGAAATCTAATAATTAACTTTGTCTTCTCACATGCCAATCCTCCTACCTGGAATAATTCCTCCTCTTCTTTACCAGTCTAACACTTCATTCTTTTTTTTTTTAATTAAACTATAGTTGATTTATAGTAGTGTGTTAGTTTCAAGTGTACATCAAAGTGATTGTTATGTGTATATATATTTTTTCAGATTATTTTCCACTATAGGTTAATATAAGATATTGAATATAATTCCGTGTGCTATACAGTAAATCCTTATTGTTTATCTGTTTTATGTATAGTAGTTTGTATCTGTTAATCTTGTACACATGATTTATCCCTTCCTCCAACCCTTTTCCCTTTGGTAACCAACCATAATTTTGTTTTCTATGTCTGTGAGTCTCTTTTTTTATATATATTCATTTGTATTATTTTTTAGATTGCACATATAAGTGAGATCATAAAATATTTGTCTTTCCCTATCTGACTTACTTCACTTAGTATAATATTCTCTAGGTCCATCCATGTTGCTACAAATGGCATCAAAGGGTGTGTAGCTTCATCTTAAGCCAGTTGATGGTTGATAGGCACTTCAGTTTCTTCTGTGTCTTTGTTATTGTAAATAGTGCTTCTGTGAACATTCTAGTGCATGTATCATTTTGAATTAGGGTTTTCGTCTTTATGGGGTATATGCCCAAGAGTGGTATTGCTGGATCATATGAGTTACTTTTAGTTTTTTTGAGGAAACTCCAAACTGTTTCTCATAATAGCTGCACCAGTTTACATGTTCACCAACAGTTTAGGAGGTGCCTTTTCTTCACAGCTTCACCAACATTTATTGTTTTTAGGCTTTTTGATGATAGCTATTCTGACCTAACACTTCATTCTTAACATCCTGACTTCTTCCAGGAAATCTTTTACAACCTCCCAAGTCTGAATTTTATGAGACTCCTAAATGCTCCCATAGCACCCTTTACTTCCCCCTGTACAATTGTAAAGTTGTAAGCTCTATGAGGACATAGACAAGCTATGTATGCTTTGTTCACTGTGGTAACCACAGTGTCTAGAGTATAATAGGCTGACTGAATGATTAAAATCTATGTGTAGTCAAAAATCAGCAAATCTTATTTGCTGCTCTACTCAGATTGTTTTAGCAGTAGCTATTCAGGGAAAATAAAGCTTTAAATTTGTCTTTAGTAGATACTTAAAGCCATATTCAAGTATGCCTTGTTTATATTTCTGTATTCATCCTGTGACTGTTTTATAAAATTTTAAATTCACAAAATTCCAACATCAATGAATGTATAAAAATTTATCCATATATAATCAATTATGTGTATGGAATATTTACAGTGCATATTATCTATGTTGGGTTTCAAACTTCTATTATTTGTTATTTTTGAAAGACAGAATTAATAGGAAAATGTAGAAATGAATCTGTAAGATAAAACACTCAGTATTTTAATACTCTAAAAAGAATGACATTAAACCTGTATTTTTCTTTCTCTCTTCAGATTAAAGCTAAAAATTATGATAAGGTCGAAAAGGTGAGTTCTCAAACTTTGAATTTTATGCTGAAGTTTAATTTAGGACTTAAAATATGCAAGGTAAATACAGTAAAATGTTAAGTATTGAATCTGGTTATTGATTATATTATATTATACTATTATATATTGATTATATTATAAATTGTACTTAGTCTACTGACCAAAATTATGAGAATGATTGTGATTATCTGAACAAAATACGGGGAATCATTACTCACATTTGTAAGAAGATAAATTGATGAAAAGAGGTGAATTTATTTCTTTAATGTTCCATTTCAACTGTATACATGTGAGATTTATTTAACTGTGGATTCTGATAATATTTTATTGTATTTACAGCTATTTCAGAGATGCCTTATGAAGGTTTTGCACATTGATTTATGGAAGTGTTATCTTTCATATGTCCGGGAAACCAAGGGTAAACTCCCAAGTTACAAGTAAGTTAAATCAGGATCTTAACACAAGATATCTGCAGGCACACAGTCAATGCAATAGAAACACACCTCTTAACTCCAGGGGGTGAAGCAACTTTCAAGTTTGAAAAGTCAGGATTCTCTGAGAAGCCCGTAAACCGTGGAAAAAATACTTCAAAGAAAAACGCTGGCATTAGACTTATTCTGGAGAACTGAATCATCCCAGCCCTTCTTCTGTATTGAAACACTGTATGTTGACAACACTAGATTACTTTGTTGATAGGCTTGTTGTCAAACTTAATAAAAAGCATCTAATTGCTTGTCATGGCAAACGTGATATGATAAGTATTCCAAGACATCTTTGACCATGGTGTTGTTGTGTAGTTGACCTCCTCACTAGGACTTACCCCCACCTATCCATCTTTGCTGAATCTAAATAATGTACCTTCTCAAATGCTGTTTTTGTATATAGCAAACAGTCAAATTATTTCCATAACCAGAATTATATCTTTATTTTCCTCATTATCCTTTATGTCTTACATTGAAGTTCTTTCTCTACATTTTACCTCAGAGCTAGCAGATCTTCAGGCATAACTTACCTTCTTTTTTTTTAATTTTATACCCTTTTTTTTCTTTTTTTAGGGCCACATCTGCGGCATATGGAGGTTTCCAGGCTAGGGGTCGAATTGGAGCCATAGCTGCCGGCCTGTGCCACAGCTACAGCAACGCCAGATCTGAGCCCCGTCTGTGACCTACACCACAGCTCACGACAACGCTGGATCCTTAACCCACTGAGCAAGGCCAGGGATCAAGCCCTCAACCTCATGGTTCCTAGTCAGATTCGTTAACTGCTGCGCCACGACAGGAACTCCTGATTTTATACCATTTATTTTTATTACTCAGTTACATTTATAGTTGTACAATGATCATCACAACCCAATTTTATGGCATTTCCATCCCAAACCCCCATCTCATTCCCCCCCCCCCACCAATTTCTCATTTGGAAACCATAAGTTTTTCAAAGTCTGAGTCGGTATCTGTTCTGCAAAGAAGTTCATTGTATTCTTTTTTTAGATTCCCCACGTAAGTGATAGCATTTGATGTTGGTGTCTTGCTGTCTGACTGACTTCGTTTATTGTGATAATTTCTAGGTCCATCCATGTTGCTGCAAATGCCGTTATCTCTTTCCCTTTAATGGCTGAGTAACATTCCATTGTGTATATGTACCACATCTTCTTTATCCATTCCTCTGTCGAGGGAAATTTAGGTTGTTTCCATAATACCTTACCTTCTTAATGAGAGAACAAGATATTTCCATGTTTGAATCTTCTACATATAAATAAGATTTGGCAAGTTAAATGATATAAAGATAAGTAAAACATGACCACTGTCTTTGATAAGCTGACAAACAGTAAGGTAAAAGAAACAAAATAAATTAATGATATCGACAAACTAAACACAAAAGAACTGCTTTCTTTTTGTATTTGCAAAGATGTCTTTACATTTTTTATAAAAAAATTACATGTGATTATATGATCAGAAGTTATGATTATGTTTTAGTTATAGATACATTTTAATAACTACCATTTATTTTAAAAGCATGTCTTTTACATTTATTTCAGAGAAAAAATGGCTCAAGCATATGATTTTGCACTGGATAAAATTGGAATGGAAATTATGTCTTATCAGGTAGAGTTCAATTTTTTTTAATATATACTTTAATAAATTTGAAACTACTAAGAAAGATTACTAACATTTTATTTTATTTCTTAGATTTGGGTGGATTACATCAATTTCTTAAAAGGCGTGTAAGTATTTTTATAGTTTTATTTTCTGTGTCAGCAGTTGATTTAGTTATATATACCTGATGGCATTTCTTATCCAATATCAGGGAAGCTGTTGGGTCTTATGCAGAAAATCAGAGAATAACAGCTGTTCGAAGAGTTTATCAACGAGGTTGTGTTAATCCAATGATCAACATTGAACAACTATGGAGAGACTATAACAAGTATGAAGAGGTAAATAAAGTTCCCGTCGTGGCACAGAAGAAACCAATCCAACTAGGAACCATGAGGTTGTGGGTTTGATCCCTGGCTCACTCAGTGGGTTAAGGATCCGGCATTGCCATGAGCTGTGGTGTAAGTCACAGACACGGCTCAGATCTGGCATTTCTGTGGCTGTTGCGTAGGCTTTGATTCAACCCCTAGCCTGGGAATGTCCCTATGCCCCAGGTGTGGCCCTAAAAAGACAAAAAAAAAGGAAAAAAATGTTTGATTATATCCTGTTTATTTTTGCTTTTACATCTGTTGCCCTGTTTTTATATTTTGGAAATTAAGCCGTTGTTGGTTGTATCATTTACAAATATTTTCTCCTAAATCTGTAAGTTGTCTTTTTGATTTGTTTATGGTTTCCTTCGCTGTGCAAAAGCTTATAAGTTTGATTAGGTCCGATTTATTTTTGTTTTTATATCTAGTGCCTTAAGAAAACCTTGGCACAGTTTTTGTCAGAGAATGTTTTGCCTATATTTTCTTCTAAGATCCTCCTCCACCATCTTTTAGGCATATAATGTGAATGAACCTTTATTTTGCTAACCAAAAAAAAACCCCTTTTAAACAATTCACAGTAATTTAGCAAATGAATGAATTAACTGTATTTTGCTAACATTAAAACATACTTAATTTAAAAATAATACATATTTACCTTTGTTTTTTCTTAGGGTATCAATATTCATTTAGCTAAAAAAATGATTGAAGATCGGAGCAGAGATTACATGAATGCTAGGCGTGTAGCAAAGGTACAGAATTCCATCAGGCCACTTTAATGTTTGTTATGAGTGTGTTATTTACACAGGAGCCTTCCCTATCTGGTATTACTCTTAATATTTTTAATAATTAGCAGTCTTAACTAAAGACAGTTAATTACATTGTCTGAGCAGATGATATATTTGAAATGAAATACCTCTTTACAGACATTTTAAAGGACAAAATAGAATAAATGAAGTTTAGAAGAAATTATTTTTTAAAATAAAGAAATAGAGGTTATTGAGACAAGGTTCTGCCTAGAGTTGATCAAGTAGTTGTTATCTATCCCTCCTGTCTGCTCTTACATACCTGAATACTATACTATCCTATGGTCTAATGACATAACTGTCAGGACAGAGTTTTGTCTTGTGTACATATCTTTCCATTTATTGACACTATTAGACTTTAGGGAAAATAGCCTAATACTACAAATTATTGAAATTTTAAGACGTACTCCTCCAAAGATGGTAGTAATGATGCCATCAAATCATCATTCATGTTGATCTGTCAACTCCTCTGTCCTGGAGAGTGACTTCCTAGGTCACATGCAGAAGGAGTGTTCTGTTTACCCAGTCATGGGAACTTGTTCTTAGGTATAGGTAATCCTCTCTTATTTTTCTCTGTGCTCTTAATTTTTAGGTTATATTAATAAAGTAGTATTTGGGGGAAAATAGTCATTTGGAATAAAGTATTCCAAACTGATCAACTCCATTCCATATATCTTAGTTGTTGCTAGACTCACCACTGAACTCTAAATGCTTATTGTCTAGGAATATGAGACAGTAATGAAAGGTTTGGACCGAAATGCTCCTTCAGTACCTCCTCAGAATACCCCTCAAGAAGCTCAGCAGGTAGATATGTGGAAGAAATACATACAGTGGGAAAAGAGCAACCCTCTTCGTACAGAAGATCAGACCCTTATAACTAAGAGAGGTAACAAGATTAACCCTCCTGGGACTCCAGCTGTATGTATGTTAGGCCACTTGATAGAATCCTGTAGGTTACTGAGGTGGTTTTTTAGCCCCCAGTCTTTTTTTCTCTTATATTCTTCAGAGTCAGTAATTTCTATAGATCTGTCTCCATGTTCACTGACCTTTGTTTTATTGTATCCAGTATGCAGGTGAGCCCATCTAGTGAATTCTTCATTTCAAGTATTTTACTCTTTAGTTCTATATATTTCTATTCTAGGAATTTCTGTACTTTTTATAGTTTCTTTTTATGGTTTTCCTTTTTCTGTTGAGGTTCCATGGCCATTACCATCTTTTTCTTTAATCCTTGAATATATATATAACAATATTTATAAAATCCTCACCTGTTAACTTCAGCATTTGGGCCATTATGGTACTGGTTTCTTTTCCTCTTGACTATGGATCCCATTTTTTTGTTTTGTCACAAGTCTAGATGTTTAAAAAATTATTTGAATTTTTGTACATTATACGGATGTGTAAATGATACATAGTAAAAACTGAATTCTGTTTTATTGAGAATAAAGAATATTGAGTTTTATTTTAGCAGGGAGTTAAATTACTGCCAAATCACCTGGACCTTGCGGAGGCTTGAGTTTACATTGTTAGGGTGAATCTGTGTTAGTGGCCTTTATCTCACGGTAAAGCTCTTAGTCCTGGGATATATAGTCGTTACTGTCAAGACATAATGGAAAGTTCAGGGTGTTCAACCCCTCTTAACTTGATGGGACTCAGGTTCCAAACTTGGTCTCCATTGCAGTGGGTGGCTGATGAGATATCTATTCAGCTCCTTCAGCTTTGCTTTCTGCTTGGGTTCTTTGGTTCTTTCCTGTGTATGTCTATCTTAGAGTCAGTTAAAGATTTATGGGCATTTATGTCCAGATTTTCGGGTTCCACACTCTGTGGCTTTCTTTTGGGGGTTTCTTCCTTTAATTTGCAGCTGTTCTTGTAACCCAGAACTACCTGTTACTTAAGCCAAACTAATAAGACTTAAGCATTTTGCTTGAGTTCTAGCTACACACACGGCTGTGCACTTGAGAAGAAAAGTCATATTACATATGGATCTCACTTAGTGTGATTCTGATTTTTTAAGGCCTCATTCCTCTCCAGTTTATTTTTCTTTTGGTCATTCTCTGGTGCCTTTTATGCTTTTCTGTTTATGATTTTTATTTTCAGGAGAGTTACTTTGATAGAGACCAGTCTGGCACTGTCAGAACTAGAATTTGGAACTTTAAAAAATTTCTCAGTCTTGCCTCTCTTACCTGGAGGCCATTGCAAATACCATTTTCTTTGCTTAGATCATTTTTGTATCTACTCCTGTCCTTTCTGCCTCTATTTACTCTCTCATCTGACCAGATTCTATCCCTTCTTCAGGTTTCGCTTAGATGTCAGTTCCTTAGTGAAGCCTTTCTTGAGTCCCTAAACTATGTTAAGTCCTGCTGCTGTAAGTTTTAAGAGTACCCTGTACTTTCCTCGTCATAATGTTTATTACTTTTCATAACTGCTTTCTTAATATCAATCTGCCCAACATACTGAAGTCTTATTCACTGTTGTATTCACAATGCCCATCCCACTCCTTAGCATATAATTGTGTTCAATAAATATTAATTTAATAAGTAATGGATGGATGGGGTTTGGGTAGATGATACTGCTAGGAATCACTAAAGCTTTTTATTTCTGATTATCACTCATTATTGAGGGCCATGTCTTAGCCTAAAAATTTTAGGTGGGGAGCTCCCCTGCAGCACAGCAGGTTAAGGATCAACCGTTGTCACTGTAGCAGCTTGAATCAGTGCTGTGGGACAGGTTCAGTCCCTGCCCCAGGCACTTCCACATGCTGCAAACATGGCCAAAAAAAAAAAAGTTTTAGCTGTGGTGCTTGTATTGATAGTTTTATAAATAATTGTTTATTCTAATTGAATGTTGTGATGTCTTCTCTTAGTTATGTTTGCTTATGAACAGTGCCTGCTTGTACTGGGCCATCACCCTGATATTTGGTATGAAGCTGCCCAGTATCTTGAGCAGTCAAGTAAACTGTTAGCAGAGAAGGGGGTGAGTATTCATTTGTTTTCCCCTTTTGGTCTTTTTATTGTTTTGGTATGGTAATTTTTGGCTAAAAGTATAACACTGAATTTTGGTAATAAAGTGTAAATGTTGAAAATTTTAATCTTATGTCACTATGATTCTTAGAAGTGCTCTTATATGATTAGACTGCCTTAGTCAGAATTAAAAGATAGTGGCTCTTTGCTGTTCCCTTGTGGCTCAGAAGTTTAAAGATGCGGTATTGTCACTGCTGCGGCTCATTGCTGCAGTGGTGCGGGTTTGATCCCTGGCCTGGCCCAGGGAATTCCACTTGCTGCAAGTGCAGCCAAAAATGTATCTATAGTGTCTCCTTTTTAATGTATTAAAGTGATGAATCACATAGAATACTGTATGATTCTTCTTATGTTAAAGTAATGAAAGAAGAGGAGTTCCTGTTGTGGCTCAGCAGGTTCAGAATCTGAGTAGTATCCACGAGGGTTTGATCCCTGGCCTGGCTCAGTGCGTTAAGGATCCAGTGTTCCTGTGGTTGTAGCATAGGCCAGCAGCTGCACCTCTGATTCAATCCCTAGCCTAGAAACTTCCCTATGCCACAGATGCGGCCCTAATGAAATAAAGGAAGAAATCTTTGGAATTTTTTAAGAATCCAGAAATGTATGTATGTCCATAGGTATATATATATATATATATATATATATATATATATATATAGGAATGTGTGTTTTATTCTCTTATAGCTTTATTAAAACTTTGTAAGCGAGCTTTCTTTTTTTCTCCTAGGATATGAATAATGCCAAATTATTTAGTGATGAAGCTGCTAATATATATGAAAGAGCCATAAGCACTTTATTAAAGAAGAATATGCTTCTTTATTTTGCATATGCAGATTATGAAGAGGTGAGTTAAAATATTTAGAATATTCTTGTAATTAGATATTTTTACTGCAGCAGTGAATTTTTTTCTGACTGCTTCTTTACTAAACATACTGCTTTTGGAAGACAGACAATGCAAATTGAATAGTTATTAGTCCTTAGTTTGTTATATATTTATGCTCATAGCAGGTGCTACTGTGGATACAGCCTGTGGATTCCTCAGAGCTCAAATGTTTATGAGTATATGTTTATATCCACTTTTTCTCTATCACCTTAGAGTCGCATGAAGTATGAGAAAGTTCACAGTATATATAATAGACTTCTGGCAATTGAGGATATTGACCCCACCTTGGTGAGTAACTACAAATCTCTTTCCCACCTTTGCTGTCTACTTAAATATAAAGTTTTTTTTTAATTTACATAAAGTAAAATTCACTGTTTTTGTTGTGAGTTCTGTGCATCTTGACCAATAACATGAGTCATGGGACCACCTTCACAATTAAGACACAAAACACTTCAATCATCCCATAAAAACTTCCTCATGTGACCCCTTTGTAGTCAGGTATTCCCTATCTCCCAATCCCTGGCAAAAAGTGATCTGTTTTCTGCTTTTTTTTTTTTTAGTAAGTGCAGCAATATGAAACAGCCACAGTGGGGCTTTCTCTTAACACCTTCCGTGTGAGCATGGTTTGAATACCACATAATTGTTGTTTAATAAATATTTCTTTTTAGATAAATGGAGGCAGGAGAAACCACTATTCTTAGAAGCAATTGGACAGGAAGTCACTTGAGTTACTGTAAAAGTGCAATGGAGCTCTTTCAGTGGGAGAGGAAGTGCATTGGGGCCTTAGACCCTCTACCTCAAGTCAACTACAGCTCTACTCCTTTTTTGTTTATCTTGGGATTCCATTGCTCTAATTACTTTCATTTAGTCCTTTTTTTTTTGTCTTTTTGCCTTTATCTAGAGTCGCACCCGTGGCATGTGGAGGTTCCCAGGCTAGGGGTCTAACAGGAGCTGCAGCTGCCAGCCTTCGCCACAGCCACAGCAACGCGGGATCCGAGCCGCATCTGTAACCTTCACCACAGCTCACGGCAACGCCGGATCCTTAACCCACTGAGCAAGGCCAAGGATCGAACCCGCAACGTCACGGTTCTTAGTCGGATTCGTTAACCACTGAGCCACTAAGGGAACTCCCTAGTCATCATTTTAAAATTGAAACTGATCTGTGCTATGCACTGTGCTAGATTCTAGTATTATAATGACAAATAAAATTCCTTTCCTCAAGGAACTCCTATCTCATTCATCAGTTTGTCCATCTGTCAAAATTAGACAATATAGTTTGACATGAAAACAGGGCGAATTAGGACCCTACTCATAGTCATCCTGTGCGTAGTCCAGAGACACTTGTTCATTGAACAGGTATTGCATACTCATGTGTTGGGCACTTGGTAGCTGCCAAGTATAAAATGGTTCATAAACAATTTATCAGTAAATTTATATATATATTTTTTCTTTCCTGCTTTTTAGGGCTGCACCTGCCTCATATGGAGGTTCCTAGGTCAAATCCAAGCTACAGGTGCTGACCTATGCCACAGCCACCGCTACAGCAACACAGGATCCAAGCCGAGTCTGTGACCTACACCACAGCTCACGGCAATGCCAGATCCTTAACCCACTAAGCAAGGCCAGGGATTGAACCTGTATCCTCATGGACACTAGTCAGATTGGTATCTGCTGCGCCACAACAGGAACTCCTAATGTAGTCTTTAGATACTATAATAAATCAAGAAAGAAGTTCCTGCTGGCCCAAGTCCTTGCATATGCCATGGGCGCAGCCAAAAATGAGGGGGGGAAAGAAAGAAAGAAAGGGAGAAAGGAAGAAAGGAAAGAGGAAGGAGGGGTTCCCATCGTGGCTCAGCAGAAACAAATCTGACTAGCATCCATGAGTAGGCAGGTTAGATCCCTGGCCTCGCTCAGTGGGTTAAAGATCTGGTGTTGCTGTGAGCTGTGGTGTAGGTCGCAGGCGCAGTTCGGATCCATCATTGCTGTGTCTGTGGTGTAGGCCAGCAGCGGTAGCTCTGATTTGACCCTTAGCCTGGGAACCTCCATATGCCTCGAGTGTGGCCCTAAAAAGACAAAAAATAAAAATTAAAAAAAAGAAAGAGGAGGAGGAAGGAAAGAAAGAAAGAGTTAAGTATATACTGTTAAACGTGCTTGTATTAGATCAAACCTTGAGTTTTCTGGATGTTGGCTTTCCTTAATGGAGTGTTTTTTAGTATTTTCACTTTTATTCCTTCCTTAAAATTTAATTTGTATGTTCTGGAATTAGATAATTATGATGATTGCAAAACCTTATGAATATGAATTATACATTTAAAGGGTGAATTTTGTGTTGTGGGAATTATATCTCAATTTAAAAAATTAATTTGGGAGTTCCCTTTGTGGCTCAGTGGTTAACGAATCCAACTAAGAACCATGAGGTTGCGGGTTTGATCCCTGGCTTTGCTCAGTGGGTTAAGGATCCGGCGTTGCCGTGAGCTATGGTGAAGTTTGCAGACGTGGCTTGGATCCCGCGTTGCTGTGGCTGTGGCAAAGGCCGGCAGCTGCAGCTCCTGTTAGACCCCTAGCCTGGGAACCTCCATATGCCGTGGGTGCGGCTCTACATAAAAAGGCCAAAAAAAAAAAGACAAAAAAAAATAAACATAAAAAAATAAAAAATTAATTTGTATAAATCTTCAGTACCAGAAAAAATTTGCTTGTGGATTTAAGTGGTGCAATATCTATAATCTTACTTTTTGATTTCTTGGGTATTCAGGATTGCTTTCTTATATAGCAAACATGTTAGTGTAGAATAAAATGAGCCTATACTGGATGCTCAGGGATCACATTCTGCCTAATGTGTAGAAAACATACTTTTTTTGCATAGGTATATATCCAATATATGAAATTTGCAAGAAGAGCAGAAGGTATCAAATCTGGAAGAATGATATTTAAAAAAGCAAGAGAAGATACCAGAACCCGCCACCATGTCTATGTTACTGCAGCACTCATGGAGTATTATTGTAGTAAGGTAAATGCCGAAACTATAAAGGTGAAATAATTTCCTGTATTTGAGATACATTAATTAAAAGAAAGGCAGGCAACTATTACTATTTTCTGTCATTAATCTTTTAGCGTTTTTTCTTTTTTTTTTTTTGTCTTTTTAGGACTGTAACCATAGCATATGGAAGTTCTCAGGCTCGGGGTCAAATTGGAGCTACAGTTGCCTGCCTACACCACAGCCACAGCTCACGGCAACGCCCTTAACCCACTGAGTGAGGCCAGGGATTGAACTTGTGTCCTCATGGATACTAGTCAGGGTCATTACTACTGAGCCACAACGGGAACTTTCTGTCATTAATCTTTAATTGCTCCATATCATAAAGGAGGCCTAAGTGTATCTGTGTAAAATTACATGGAGCATCATTCACATCCCCTCTGCCTGCTAATATATACCTTATTAAACTCCACATTTCTGAATCTCAATCCCCTTGAACGGTTTTTAGCTTTGAAATTTTTATTTAACATGATTTTAATCTCCATTTTAATTCTTAATGTACTTTGTCATATTTAGGTGTTATAGTTTTAATTCTTTGAAGTATCTTGTTTGAAGGAAATCAGTACTTTCTTTATTTCTAGGACAAATCTGTTGCTTTTAAGATTTTTGAGCTGGGTTTAAAGAAATATGGAGACATTCCAGAATATGTCCTGGCCTATATTGACTATCTTTCTCACCTCAATGGTAAGTAGATCCTCATCTATAATGGTTACTCAGTATTGAACCATCAATGTCATTCTCTGAAATTGTTGCTGGGCTTTTTTCCTTCTCAAATGTTTTACAATTCTGTCATTACACCAGAATCCGGCACTTGATAGGCACTCAAGAAATAGTCGTGGCCACCTATGAATTTATACTTATGAGTAAAGGTTGATGTCTTTTGACTCTGAAAACTGGTCTTTAATTCAGCATTGAAGTCCCAACAGTAGTTGGATAAAGCCACAAATCTCTAGCTACCAAAACTCAGAGATGCCCAAGTAGTAAAGTAAAATGTTTTGAGGCTACTGGGGAAGAAATTTTAGAAAGAAACATTATGTTTATGAGCTTCTTTATTTTTGTTTTGTTCTAATAATAATGGCCATCCTTTATTGAGTTCCTACCTTATACCAGGCATTGAGCTAGGGGATTCATATGCATATATCTCATATAACCACAGTCCAGAATGTGGTAGACTAAGATGATCTGGTACAAAAACTGATTTAAGAAGGAAATATGAAGTTATGTGTCATGTAAGTGATTATAGAATTAGATATCACCAATATGTTATTTTAATGATATTTTATAAAAAGATAGCATTCTTCATACCTCTTTGTAAATGGACTTAACTCCAAAAAGTGAGAGAGTGAAGCATTTAATTAAATAGAAATTTTCTTGTACTAAATGAATGTTCCTCACCAATTTTATATTATTCTGCTTGATTTTTTAGAATAGTTACTAGTATATATAGTATTTTTTACTCTAAAATTGAGGATAAAATCTCATGCCAGCATTATTATCTTCTAAAATTGGTGTCTTTGTTTATCCATCAACCCATCTATCCATCATTTATTCAGTACCTTTTGGTTAGTAAGCTTTGGAAATACAAAGGTGGAACAGAATTCCATTCTTACCCTCAGGGCATTTTCCTGGAGGAATCAGATGTATAAACATAACTGCACCATCATTTGGTTCTTAAGTGTGGCATAAATTCTGGGGTTAGGTGTATAATCTTGCTTCGGATTTCTCATCTGCAGAGTGGTCATAATAAGAGTACCTTTTATAGGGCTGTTGAAAGAATTAAATGAATTTTTGCATGTGTTTGACTTACACGGAATGTGGTAAGCACACAATAAATGTAAACTATTTAAGGTGATGGTAGCAATCATGAAAAAAATGCTGAATTCCATAATAAAACCCTGAATGAATTACTTCGGAAGCAGAGAGTATAATCTAAGTTCTAGAGCTGTGTTTTACAATTATGATAGCCTCTGGGTGACTAAGTATTGAGCATTTGAAGTATGGGTAGGCCAAAATGAGATATAGTATAAGTACAAAACACATATCCAGATATTAAAGAGTCTGTAGGAAAAAATTAAAATATCTTAATTTTTAATATTGATTACCTGTTGAAATGATAATTTAGATATATTGGGTTAAATAAGTTAAAAATAATTTCACTTGTTTTTATTCTTTTAAATGTGGTGAGCAGAAAATTTCAATTATTGGACAGTGTTGTTCTAGAGAGTGAGAGCAGGGAACATGAGATCGGTCTTGAAGGATAAGGAATAGTTATGAAGGTAAAGATACAGGGAAATGCATTATTCCAGGCAGAGAACACAGCATGTAATAAACAGTGGAAAGTTATGTGGAATGGCAAAAAGTGTGTTGGAAGCCAAGTTTGGAATAAAGCTAAAAGAATAAAATGCAAGATTTACTCATTTTTTAAGTATTGTATGTTAAGTTAAAGATAAAAGCCATGAATATAGTGCCATTTTCTTTGTTCGATACATGTAATCCCTTTGTTTTAACTTTGCATATATGAGATGTAGTAAAACCAAATACTCACACTGAGGCAATAAAAACCAACTACTCTGCTGGATTTTTTGAAAACAATTTTATTGAATAATTTATATACCATAAATGCACCCATTTAACATATACAGTTCAAAGAGTGCTAGTAAATTTACTACCAGATTCCTAAATTTTAATAGATCCCTAAGAGCTTAACAAGAAATGTCATTTTCTAACTTCTAGCTACAGAGGACCTCCTGAGACTCTTAAATTTTAATCCACTTCTTTTCCATTTGCATATTTATCTACCAATCTAGATACGGTACCTATACAAGAATTTAAAGTAGTTAAATATAGAGTAGCCCTGATGCTGCAAAAAAAGACTGTCAAATATCTAAATTTGAGCTTGCCGTTCTTCACATTCGGTATATTTAAAAACATCAATAATCTGGGAGTTCCTGTCATGGCGCAGTGGAAAACGAATCCGACTAGGAACCATGAGGTTGCGGGTTTGATCCCTGGCCTTGCTCAGTGGGTTAAGGATCCGGCTTTGCCATGAGCTGTGGTGTAGGCCGGCAGCTACAGCTCTGATTAGACCCCTAGCCTGGGAACCTCCATTGCCGCAGGTGTGGCCCTAAAAAGACAAAAAAATAAAAATAAAATAAAAACATCAATATGATGCTTATAATGTCAACAGATATGTAATTTTCATTATTAAAAAAAAAAGATACCTGATTCAGACAGCATGTTAGAAATTGTGTGACAACTACACTGAATTAGTGGTGAAAAGATCTGGCCTCTAGTTATGGCTCTTATTACTCAGTAACAGTGAGCCAGATCAACTCATGTCATCTTTTTTTTTTCCTTTTTCTTTTTTGGCCATGCTGTGGCATATGGAGCTCCTGGGCCAGGGATCAGATCTGAACTGCATTTGTGACCTATGCCACAGGTGCAGCAATACCAGAATCTTTAACCCACTGTACAGGGTGATGATAGAACCTGCATCCTGGCACTGTAGAGATGATGCTGATCCCGGTATGCCACAGTGGGAACTCCTCACGTCACCTTTTTGAACCTCAGGTTTCTTCATCTATAAATATTGAGTGTGATAATAGTTAACCTTTCTACATAGGGTTTTTGCACTATTTAATTGTAAAACTAAATTTTAAAAAGTATTTAAAATATTTTTTAACATTCTAGAGGACAATAATACCCGAGTTTTGTTTGAACGAGTTTTAACATCTGGGAGTCTTCCTCCTGAGAAGTCTGGGTAAGTCATTGCAAAAACTTGTTGGTTGTGTTCTAATGGCAGTTTTAATACTTGAATTGTGGTCTATGAGATGAATGTTTGCTTGTTGAGTGTAAGTTTCATGAAGAATTTTTCTTCTCTCAAATTTTAATATACTGTCTGTGTGCAGTATCGTCATACCTGTTAAGGTTTGTTTAAAAAAACTGCATACTGAGTTTCTGTCGTGGCTCAGCAGTAATGAACTGGACCAGTATCCATGAGGACTCAGGTTCGATCCCTGGGTTAAGGATCCGGCATTGCTGTGAGCTGTGGTGTAGGTCACAGATGCAGCTCAGATCTGGCATTGCTGTGGCTGTGGTTTAGGCTGGCAGCTACAGCTCTGATTCGACCCCTAGCCTGGAACCTTTCATATGCCGCAGGTACAGCATTAAAAAAAAAAAAAATTTGCATACTGATTAAAATTATTTTGAGAGATGCCTTAGCAACTGATTATTAAATATTTTAATATATCTTTCTATATATCCCTAGAAATTGATGTGAGCAAATTAAGAGTTTTGAAATTTTTACTTCCTTACCTGAGAGCAAAGACTCTTAACATATTGAAAGTTTGACACATAATATCCTTGATTCATGTTTTGACTCTTGTCAGTTTTATCAAACACAGGAACAACATGGTATAGTGGTGCAGTGAAAGTAGTAAAGCTTTGGAGTCTTAAGTTCAAATTCCAGCTCAGCCAGTTACACCATGGGCAGATTTCCTAACCTTACCATCCTTTGCTTTTTGTTGAGTAGTAATAATGTCTACTGGTACAGAGGTTTTGTGATAGTCCTACACCTAGTATATAATAGGAAATCAGTGTATTACTTAAGTACAAAGGTACTTAAGATACATTTGAGTCTCAAGAGATTTATTTTTGGCTGTTAGAACAGTGGAGAGGCACAGATTTGTGCCCAGTGATCCATATTAATGCGGAAAAAAAAAAGCAATCATGTTAAATTTTGGAATGTATTTTTATTCAAATATGGCACTAAGAATGTATTCTACATTTTAATTCATGTCACTAAATAAACAAAATAATAAAGCCACATCATTCAAAAGAAATTGGAAATCTGTTTTGGTTCCTTTTTCAATTCTTTTTATTTTTTATTTTTTTTAAATTTTTTGCCTTTTTGCCTTTTCTAGGGCCGCACTTGCTAGGTTCCCAGGCTAGGGGTCTAACAGGAGCTGTAGCCGCCAGCCTACGCCACAGCTACAGCAACGCGGGACAGCTCACAGCAACGCCAGATCCTTAACCAACCCATTGCGCGATGCCAGGGATCGAACCCACAACCTCATGGTTCCTAGTCAGATTCGTTAACCACTGAGCCACAACAGGAACTCCATCCTTTTTCAATTCTTTTACCTAGAGTTTACCATCTCTAGGATAAATATCTTTCTTATTGACTAGAAAGGATAGGAAAGTATGCTAAATAAGAGCAAAAAAAAAAAAAACTTAAATATGGAAGTATTGAGAGTGAATGGTTATAATGACTACAATTTACTTTCAAATACTTAAGGAAAAATAAGATGAAGCAAATACTACTTTTTCTGTAGTTTGGAAATCTTTATAATAAAAAAAGTTTTTTATAATTTTTAAAAAGGTGGGGGGACGGAACTTGGGCTGTTTTATAAGCTCCAAGCCCAGAAGAGTTTATTGATTATACTTATTTTCTTACAGAGAAATCTGGGCCCGATTTCTAGCTTTTGAAAGTAATATTGGTGATCTAGCTAGTATACTCAAAGTGGAGAAGAGACGGTTTACAGCATTCAAAGAAGAGTATGAAGGCAAAGAAACAGCTTTACTGGTAGATAGATACAAGTTCATGGATTTATATCCTTGCTCTGCAAGTGAACTCAAAGCACTTGGGTATAAGGTATGTACTAGGGCTTATGAAATACTGAGTATCAGATGCACTGAACGAAGTGCAAATCAGAATGAGAGTTAACAGACTTTCATTTTTTCCCTGAATTTGCCAGTTCTCTATATCTTATATCTTGAGTGAAGATAGAGGAAGTGGGGCAGTTGGGGGGAGGGAAGAAAAAAGAAAATCTGTGAATGTCGCTTGGGTTAGTTTTCTCTAATAGCTCTTAAAACTGATGAATGTGTTTTGACAGGGGATCTTAAACCAAATGTAATTCCTGCTACGCATTTTGTAGACATAATGAAGAAACATTATAGCTTGTTAAATCCATAAAGGTCACTGAAGGATTTGTATATTCAACACCCCTTCAGTGGGGCCCCTTAGAAAATTAGCTCATCTAGGAATGGAACTCCTCTGTGGACTACTGCATCATAAGAAAACAATTCTGGTACCTGAATTCATTCAGGCCAAGAGGAAAGATTATGTTTATGCAGCCTCAGAAATAGCCCTTGCTAAGAAAGCGACTGTTCAGTCATTTCTTGATTTTTCTGTGTCATGTGAACAAAGACCAAGATGGAAATCCAAAAGGAAGCTATATGCACAATAGTCCTTTTAAGCCAACTAGCATTAGGATGTTCCTTGCTGTCATTCTCCATTTCCTCACTGCCCTCCTTTAGCTCAGGTCTCACTGGTCTGGTGTCTGAGCCAGATTAAAATGGACTTCAGGCCTTTTCATTAATGGAAGCTCCGGTTGTGTGCCAGCCCTGTATTCTTATCCTGAAGTAATGGGTTACGGCTCAGGGTTGAGCAGATTTTAAGACTACTTATTAGGAAAGGCTATGACTTTGCGAAGATGAAAATGGAAATTGAGGAAGTTAATTAAAATGTTACTACTTCTAAGTAGAACTACTACTTAAATATGAATTTTCCATCTTTTGTTTCTGTTGTTTACTGGGGAATTACTATGCTTCTGTAAGTTCACATAAGTGAGAGAAAAGTGAAAAAAAAAAAAAAGGCAATTCCCAATAGGCCTACTCATTTAGATATGCCGTCAACTGCATATGAGCAAATTTTGAGAATGCGAAATTCTCTTATATCCCTTGCTGGTTGCAGAGAGGCTCTTCTGGTTCTAGGCAGGCGTACTGACACTGGTTACCTGTAGCAGAGGAAGTTCCCTGGAAGAAAGCCTCTCTAATAGGTAGCATGTTGCTCCCATGACATCTCTCTCAGCCCTAGCGGGCACTGCTGGTACGCTGAAAAGAAAGACTGGATGGATAAGGAAGTCAGAGAGGTCTGTGCGCTCAAATTCTCTACTTTTTAGCCATTTATCTGCAGAGACAGCAGACCCTCTTTGAGCGTCAGTGTCTTCTGTAAAATGGAGGTGTTACTATTTGCCTCCTCAAAGAGGGAATAAATGGCAAACATTGTCTGACAAATAGTGGCTGCTCCAACAAACACTTCTCCCCTGTAACAGTATGTTGGGAATAATTTTTCATTTCCTTAGAAAAATCTTATTAGTGTAAGTGATAAACTTTATGTTTGCTTTCATGAAATAGCACCTCACTTAATCCAGTATCTTTTCTTAAAGAATCTGGTAGATGATGTTCAATTTTAGTGGAAGGGAAAGATCAGAAGAATACCTAATAAGACTGCATATTTTCTTCCAAATTACCCCACCTATACCTGGTCTCTATTTACCTACAAAAGCTTGTATCTATCCTACAAATGTCCTACCTGGCTACAGAGTCTAATGATTCTTATCTAGGGCTGGGGTAAGCTTATGAAATACCAAGTCTTTAGAGCTTTTTAGCTTTCCTTCTTGAGTATTTAACAACCTTTACCATTATGGAAGTTCTCGCTTAGCCTTCTCCATTCTCTCTGTGGTTTTAACCCGGTTATTCACAGCATAGCCTCAAGATTGTAAAGCTGCACAGTTATATTCTATAAGTCCCTTTTTAGGTTTAGGATTCTTCTGTTCTGCATTTTCAGGATGTCTCCCGTGCTAAGCTAGCAGCTATAATTCCAGACCCAGTTGTAGCTCCTTCTATAGTGCCTGTTCTGAAAGATGAAGTGGATAGAAAACCAGAATACCCTAAGCCAGACACTCAGCAGATGATTCCATTTCAGCCACGACATTTAGCACGTAAGCCATGACTTCAGATCCAGTACTAAGATCTCAGTTTGTTGGTTTAATTCCAGAGGTGTGGGGGGCAAAATAATGTGACCTTTCCATTGTAGGTTAATTATTAGACCAGGGTCACTATGTGTGATAAGTGGTTTGGCTGTAGTCTTTGAACCAAGATGAGTTAGAAATGTCTTGGAGTTCCCTGGTGGCCTAGTGGTTAAGGACTTGGTGTTGTCACTGCTGTGGCTCGGGTTCAGTCCCTGGCCCAGGAACTTCTGCGTGCAGTGGACATGGCCAAAACAAAACAAAACAAAAAACCTCATTGATCCAGACTGCAGTAATCCATTTTGGCAGTGATACTTAAAACAGTTTTCAGAAATGCTGCTACATACAGATTATCTGCACAACTGGAAATTTATTTTGGTGATGCTATTTGGTATTGTTTATACTATAAATATATTTGGTGTTGTTTATAACAGTAGCCCCTGTGGATTCTATTTGAACAAGTCCCTTATGATTAAATATGTTATAATATAACTGATTTTTAAATGGGATTGTTTAAAAAATGACTTGTGAGGCTTAGGCATGATCTCTGACAAAGACTGACTTAGCTCAGCCCCAGCAGTTGTCTTATGCAGTCAGTTGTTTACTTTTCTGCCTCCCAGGGGCCGTGGGGTTGAGACTGCTTTCACTATCTCACCCACTTGAGTTTGGTTAAACATGCAGAGCACTAAATGCATTTTAAAATGTCCAGGACAAAGCAACATAGACCATATTTTTGTACAAATTACTTATTTTAGTTCTTACATGTATAGAAATCCTTCCATCACATAAGATTCCTACATTTCTTCTTACAGCTCCAGGTTTACACCCTGTCCCTGGTGGAGTATTCCCAGTACCACCTGCAGCAGTTGTTTTAATGAAACTTCTTCCTCCTCCTATTTGTTTCCAGGTTTGTTCACTATTTTCATGATAGATATTTGCTCTATGGGTAATTGTAGTAATTGTGTGCTGTTTCTCTTGGATCATGGGAAATATAAAGTAGAGCTATTAACTTGTCACATTATTGGGGATTAAATTTTCTTTGTGTCAAAACAGGGTCCTTTTGTACAAGTGGATGAATTGATGGAGATTTTCCGAAGATGCAAGATACCGAACAGTAAGTGATGAGGCTCATTTTTAGAGCAAAATTCACATTTTTAGATTGGAATTCACATTGTTGTCTCCTAGGCAGGAGAGATTATCATTCTTTGCCACTGAAGCTTCCAGAACCAGCTGGCCATCTTGCAGAAGTACACCGAAAAAACCTAGGAGGGATTCAAACCCTCTCAAGCACAGAGGCTTGTTCATATTCTAATTCTACTATGAAAAATGTCATAAAAAGCTTATCTTTTCTATTCGTGTGGACATGCACTATCAGATACGGCTTAGGAAAATAATTTTATTTAACAGCAGCCCTTTTGTCTGGTCCTTTAACTATAGTTTATATAGTATGCCGTGCTTTGCTATTAGCAGGCTATAAAACTAAGCATGAAGTATCCAAAGTTGTACCCAGTCACCTTCCTATGAACGTCCGACAATAGTCCTTTTCTGTTTTGCTCTAACAGCAGTTGAAGAAGCTGTGAGGATCATTACTGGAGGAGCCCCCGAGCTAGCTGTGGAGGGCAACGGCCCAGTGGAAAGTAATGCAGTGCTCACCAAGGCTGTCAAAAGGCCCAACGAGGATTCAGATGAAGATGAGGAAAAGGGGGCTGTCGTTCCTCCTGTTCATGACATTTACAGAGCGAGACAGCAGAAGCGGATTCGGTGAAGCAGGCACAGAACCTGCCTCTGAAAGAAAACTTTTTATCCAGGATTCTTTTTGCCTCTTAAGTCGTATGTTTCAAAGAGACAATGCTTTGTTACAGGTTCTTGGAAACAAAGTTGTATTGTCATTGGTGCCTCTGTCATATGGTTCTTGAGAAAAACCAACCAACCTATGTGAATTTTAGGATTGGGAACAGACCTATGCTCTAAGCAAAATTAGGTTTTCAAGAATGTGAGAACAGTGCAAAATTTACAACCACATTTTTTTCCCTCTTCAAGGGTGTCTTGTATGTACCACTTGAAGACTTGAGGGTTTTCAACAGTTTTATTTTAAAAACTGGATGGCTTATGACTATAAAGCATTTTATCACATTTTCTGAAAACAGCTGTTCTTGGTTTGCTTATGTAGAGTCCTGCCTTATTGTTTGTTTTATTTATGGCAGAATGTATGAAATCGGTTTTGTAGTTTAAAATTTTAAAGCAATCCTTTAAAAAAAATAAAAGGATCTCAAAAAAGTCGTATCTCCTGCTGCTGCTTTTATTTAGGTTTTATTTAAAATAGCTAGTTATGGGAGTTCCCTTCGTGGCTCAGTGGTTAACGAATCCGACTAAGAACCATGAGGTTGCGGGTTCGATCCCTGGCCTTGCTCAGTGGGTTAAGGATCCGGCGTTGCCGTGAGCTGTGGTGAAGGATGCAGACGCGGCTCGGATCCCGCGTTGCTGTGGCTGTGGCGAAGGCCGGCAGCTACAGCTCCTGTTAGACCCCTAGCCTGGGAACCTCCATATGCCGCGGGTGCGGCTCTGCATAAAGGCAAAATGACAATAAATGAATGAATGAATGAATGAATGAATGAATGAATGAATGAAAGAGCTAGTTATGCAGCCAATACCATTAAAAAAAGAAGTGTCAACAGGAGTTCCTGTTGTGGCTCAGTAGGTTAAGAATCTGACTAGTATCTATGAGGATGTGGGTTTGATCCCTGGCCTTGCTCAGTGGGTTAAAGGAGCCAGCATTGCTGCAAGCTGTGGTGTAGGCTGTGTATGTGGCTTGGATCTGGCATTGTTGTGGCTATGGCGATTCAACCCCTAGCCTGGGAACATCACAGGTTTGCCTTTAAAAAGCAAAAAAAAGTTTTATATATATATATATATATATATATGGAAGTTATCTTGTATTTACTATGTACACATTTAGCTGTTGTCCTTTGCTGATCTTTTCTGTTGTTACTATTTGAAAACAGAAGGGAGCCTTTTTTTTTTTTTTAATCTTTTTTGCTTTATCTAGGGCTGCACCCGCAGCATATGGAGGTTCCCAGGCTAGGGGTCTAACAGGAGCTGTAGCCGCCGGCCTTCGCCACAGCCACAGCAACGCGGGATCTGAGCCGCATCTGCAACCTACACCACAGCGCATGGCAATGCCGGATCCTTAACCCACTGAGCAAGGCCAGGGATCAAAACCACAACCTCATGGTTCCTAGTTGGATTCGTTAACCACTGAGCCATGACGGGAACTGCAGAAGGGATCCATTTTTAAGAAGCAAATTAAACATTTTAGAAATTCTCAAGTATGTGAACGCATTTCCCCCAAACTAAATCTGAGGGAGACTGAGATATTTTATCTTTCTTTTAAAGCAAAAAAGTTTGGGAATTCCTTTAATCACTCTTTCTTACTCTCACATAAGTATATTTCAAAAGGTGTTGTGTTCAGGAACATTTTTTTTCATGAGCTAAACAAAAATAGCATTAAAGAAAACTACAGCCAAGTAACCAAAATCTAGTAACTACAGTGAGCAAAAGTTTACCATGTAAATTAAGTCAAAGAATTAAGTTTTGTTCTTTGTTAGCAACATTACCTCTTGTTGACTCATTTGTAGAAAACTCGGCAAAAAATTAGTTGACCCTAAGGACTGTGATACAGAATAAAAGCTGAAAATAAGAAAAAGAGGAAGAAAGGTATTAAGCCTACAAAGAGACAATCTTACATACTGGGCACACAGTTTAGAATACGAATTCAGGTATGATTAAATATCAACTTCAAATATTTCTATCAACTTCAAATATTTCTATTAAACACTTATAATGGAAAAAAGGTTATCTTGATATGATTTTTGGGCCATGCCCACGGCATGTAGAAGTTCCCAGGCCAGGGATCAAACCTGTGCCATAACCACAACCCAAGCTGCTACAGTAACACCAAATCCTTAACCTACTTTCCACAAGGGAACTCATTTATTTCTATGTAGCAAGGTTATATTTACATAAGTTGATCACAAGCTTGTCTCTCCAGTATTTTCCTAGTAAAGCTGAGTAAGATTTCCTCAAAACAGTCACCTGCCTCTAACTCAAATCTTATCTTCTCGAGTATCATATCATTTTTTAATATGCTTATCAATAAAGCAATCTGAAAGACACAAGTAATACCATATAGCAAATCTCTCCTAAAGTGCTAGTATTTTGAAGACAGATAGTTATTATAATTGCTCTTACTACATTTATTTCTAAGACTTTTAACATGATTACTGTCCAAATGTTTGATGATTCCTTTTGTAAACATTGTCGAGTAAGTAGCATAATGTTAGAAATATGAACCTGCTTTTGGAACTCTATGTGCAGATTCTCAGTGTATATAGAGCCAGTCCTACATAGCCAAGGACTCTCATCCATATTGCTGGACCCAGAGAAATTACCTAAAAGGATCCATCTTTCCTCTTTATAAAAACAATAAACATCTCCTCACAATTCTAGAACTAGTAAAATTAAGAACTATAAATCCTTTCTAAACAAAAATCAGTCAAATTTTTGTTTAGCCTTTAGTACTAAATTTCAAACAAGATAGAGGTTTTATCTATCTTGCCACACATAGTAAAGCAGAAGGTTATAGCTACCTAGTAAATGTAAAACTGATCAGATTGTACCACGGGGAAATGAAAAAACATACCCATTTGTCAGCATATTGTCCTTAGGCAACAATTATGAATTTATTTGGTAATAATAATCCTCCGTTGGCATATGGCTAATATGTAAAGCTAAGAGTTCATTTAGATGATAGTGAAATTATAATTGCCATGTTCATAGATTTTGGTTTTTACATTTCAATTCCCAAGGCAAACCTCATTAAAGTTGGTAGTTCTTACTTGATTATGACATTCAGCAAGGTGAAGTTAGATTTTATTTCATAAAAATTTCAAAAGAAGTCTTGAAAGGTAATTCATACCAAGTAACAAAACTCAAGTATCCTATTGCTGATTTAAGTAAAATCTTAAATATTCAACAAAATATTTATTACCAAGCTCTGGGAATAAAACTCCAAAAAACCAATTCAGTTTATGAAATTTTCTTCCCCACCTGAGCCTGGACCAAAGTTCTGCTTTGAGCTTATAGAAGACAGTACTTTATAAAAAGCAGAGGCAGAGTTCTCATAGAGGCTCAGTGAGTGGTTACCCAACCCGACCAGTATCCATGAGGGCTTGGGTTCGATCCCTGGCCTTGCTCAGTGGGTTAACGATCCGGCGTTGCCCTGAGCTGTGGTGTAGGTCACACATGCAGTTCTGATCTGGTGTGGCTGTAGCCGGCAGCTACAGCTCCAACTGGACCCCTAGCCTGGGAACCTCCATACGTTGCAAGTGTGACCCTAGAAAGACAAAAAAAAGCAGAGGCAAAGAGACAGAAAAAAAAAAAAAAGCGTTAGTTTGATCATAAGGTTGTTTTATTAAGTTAGAAGTTAAAACTTCAAGATTCTCAATGTTTAATTCAGAGAAAACAAATGATAGTGAAAACTACTGATACTAATTCCAGACACAATCTGATTTCTAAATTAAGCATTATTCCATCAAACCAGGCCTATAGATTAGTTCAGAAGGTAACACAGGTATGATGGCAACCCACACTAGGGGCAGTTTTAAGTAAAATTTTGCTTGTTTAGATTTCTGACACTTATTTCTAGGACTCTAGCTTTCTTCTCAGTATCAGTGAACATTTGATAGGTTAATAGAGGTTTTTAGGCATAAAGGTTTTCCCCTCCCCTATCCTATGACTTTGCTGTGAATAAAAGGGCTATCCATTAAAACAGGTATATAATACAAAACCCAGTATCAATACACAATTACAGGCTACTCGCCCTTCTGAGATGGACCACATTCTATTTCTAAATAAACCTGTGTATCTCTAAATAAACCTGATTTCACTAAAAAAAAAAGTCACAATTGCAAACATTTTTGTAATTCTTTATTTAGATTATGTTTTCAGTGAGACAGTGCCTTTTAATATGAGTTTGATAGCCCACATCATCCACTACCATTCAGTCATCCACTCATTTGTTCATTCATGCACTCAGTTCAAATAATAAAGAGGTAGAAATGGGGAGATGTCACTGGTGTGGAATGTTGGCAGACAAGATAAGATTGCAGCTCTAGTACAGAAGAGATGATAAAAGAAAGTAAGTCTTGGGACAGGACAGGAGGAAAACCTTTGCTATAGGCCTGAAAAATGCGTTTGACACTGACAGACGAATCTATGGTGAGAACAGATATGCACCTACTGGCAGAGGGTCATATGTTCTCCTTTGTTGCTAATAAAGCAATTTACAGTCCTTTTTCATTTACAAGCATTATCAAATTTTATCCTCATAAGAAGTGTCAGTTTTACAGATGAGAATACGGACCCTGACAAAGAATGGCTGGCCCCATATCACAATCTGAAAGAAGGCAACAGAGGAAAGATTCAACCCAGATCTTCCTCTAAATCAGGAACTTTCTGTACAAGCCTACGGAGTCTACATAAGCTATTCCAGTCAGATTTATCACAGAATGCCAGAACTGGAAAGGCGCTTATAGGTCAAATCTAGTCCATTCATTTCATCAGTACTGGTCCTGCTTTGCCCCAGCTAATCACAGAACAGAAACAGGATCCAAACTCTAGGATTTCCTGACACTCCCAGTCTTTCCACTGTACAACCCTCCCTCAAAATTAAAAGAAATACAAATGTAATACATACAAATCAGGGTATGCCAAAAGGTCACTGGAAATCAAACAGCAAACACCTATTTCCTCATTGAAACTCACCAGAAAAGTAGTTGCTTTATTCCCAGGAATCTTTGGGCTTTGGAGAAATTAAAATGCCACAGAACAGAGCCGCGAAATAATCCATTCAAAACTGTCAGTATGTGCACATTATATGTCTACAATGTCAAACTTTTTTTTTGCTTTTTGCTTTATAGGGCCAGACCCACAGCATATGAAGTTCCCAGGCTAGGGGTCAAATGGGAGCTGCAGATACCGGCCTACACCACAGCCACAGCAACGGGGGATCTGAGCTGCATCTGTGACCTACATTGCAGCTCATGGCAACACTGGATCCTTAACCCACTGAGCAAGGCCAGGGATGGAACCTTCATCCTAATGGATACTAGTCATATTCATAATCCACAACCCACTAAGCCACAACACAAACTCTGATGTCAAACTTTTTAATAGCCTTTCTTCATAAAGAAAGAAGTTAATACACACCTGTCCACTGCATTTATCAAGAAGATATCGGTGTGATTCTTACCTGAAGTCTATCTATAGTTGATTTATATGGTTACATAAACACATTTTACTGCTTTGCTTTTATAGTTGATTTATATGGTTACATAAACACATTTTACTGCTTTGAGATTTAAAAAAACAAAAACACTTAGAACCCACCGACCATCTACCCAATCAACTGAGAGACAACTTTAGACAAGGTTCTAAACATTCATTCATTCACTCAGGAAACTATCAAAAAAATCTAAGTGACCTGCTGATATTGACCCAACTCTGAAGGGTGCTCAGTTCTACCCACTTGGAGTCAAATACTATTGCCAAATAAACTTATCACTTTCATAAAAGACTCTTGTTTTCCACAAACCTGTTAGGCAGGAAATCATGTCAAAGCCAATCAGTATGGGGCACATGAAACCAAATCAATTCTAAAGGATAATTTGCCAAAGGCTATTCTGTCTTGGAGGGAGAGCTGTCAGGGGGGTGTGGGTGGGGGACGCAGCTTAGCAAACATTTCCTGAGTGACTAAATGAACTTTCTGCCCTTAGTGATAATCCTATGACATTCAAGGAAAAAACAAAACAAAACAAAAAAAAACTAGCTCACTTATCTTCAAAGAGCAACAACAAAACGATTCAATATGAATATTGTGATTCTGAACTCTGCCCTTCATTCTGGCTCTTGAAGAATTCCACCAGTGGACACTGAGGTAGTGAAGGCCACGGGAGCCGGGACACGCCCTGTGATATATGCATCAAGATTTCAAGCTGTCCAAACTTCACTTGTCCATGTAAGAACCCACAGAGGGGGGAAAATCTACTAAGAGTTAACTTTTACAAAAGAAATCAGAAAGAACTTTTGAGATTTGGGGATAATCACTGCAGGAGGTGAGGACCCACCCTGCATCCATGGGGGTAAAGCGCCTCTCCCCCTAATCCTTGTCGCTGCTCCGGGAAGAGGGGAGCCCCCTGCCCCGCACCGGACGCTGAGGCCAAAGCCAGAGCGTTGCACTGGGAAGCTTTTTCTTCGCCAGCAGCGAGCACAGCCAACGGGGCACCTTACCTCCAGAAACGGTTCCGGAGGGGGCCTCACTGAACATGCTCCAAAGACGTGATGCTGTTTTAAAAGTTCTACTGATTGAACTTTCATCCCCTTCCAGTGAAATCAGGTAAGATTTGTTGTCCTTGAGCCTAAACTCTGATCATATGACCTCTAACCATGTCGTGTACCGCAGGTAAAAACATTAAAGCAGGATCTGCAGCAAGTATCTGGAGAAGTCACATCCCCCCTCTCACGTGACCACTCACTGCTCTGGGGCCTGCTTCCACTGCACGGTCCGCGGGTGGACGTCGCTCCAGCCTCCGACCCGCCCCGGCCCTTGCCCGCTTGAATGACGGGATTCCCTGCGTGATTTCCCCCACTGCTGCTCCCGCGGTTGCAGAGAGGCCCCCAAAGCTTTACGTCATGGCCCTGTTTCTAACATGACGGCCCGTCTAAAATACACCCAGGCACGTGCACACATTTTATTTTTTTAGCAGAACAGGTCACGTGCGAGACCTAAGCTACCCTTTCAGTCACAGGATATGCCAGGAATTCTTGTCACCAAAGCTGCTCAGTAAATACTGTTCAAAACCCAGGGACTTTCTATGACTTCCTCATCCAACAAGTAGGCAGGCTTAGGCTATTTTATCTGAAAACACTTGAATCCAGTTCTGGAATTCACATTAATCAATATATCTATGTATTATAACAGTGAATTTTTCAGTGAAAACTTCAGACGTCTTCTTTCATCTTACACCAACATGTATTTTAAAAAAATATCCCTTACTTTCAAGGTATAAAAGTCAAAGCATTTTCCTTTCTCTAGATCCCCAAACTGCTACCATCCAGGCTCAGGAGTAATTCTGTATAAAAGAATAAGCTTTTTAAAATCAAATCGCTCCCCTCTGGGCTCCGGCTGGGCCAGGCGGGGAGAGAGCAACAGTAAGCGGGGAAGCGGAACAAGACCACAAAGCCATCCGCACACAAAATACCTGAGGGGGCGGGGCGAGAGGCTGAACACAGTCGCGGCTTGGTCTCTCTCACTCTGGAGTGGCTGTCCCATATTCTTGGGTATCTGAAAGAGAAATGACCCAGGTGGCAGAAGAGAGGTCCCGGGCTCCTGGGAGGGACAAGGCAGCCGCGATCACAATAGAGCAGGGGTGGAGAAACACGGCAGTCCACCGTTTAAAAGCTGAGGCTACCCATATCGCTCACGGTAACAGAAAGTTTCTCTGATATGTAAACTTGCACTCATAAATACAAACCCTCAAAAGAGAATTCAGTGCATTTTTCAAGTCTTTTCAACAGTGATACACAATATTTCCTTTTGGAATCAGTGCTGTTAAATACAACTCTACTAAATATCCATTTTCCAAAGCAACATTAGAGCTGAGAATGGGTGTTCTGAGTCAAGGGGATAATACTGCAGCTGGAGGGTACACATGCCTTAAGATCTGGCCAGTATTTTACTAAGGATGGCATCATAGTAGGGGCTGAAGACCATCTTGTTATAGTTGACCAGGCGAACGAATTTCACGGCAACTTCCTCCAGCTCTTTCTGAACTGGACCCAACCCCCCAGGGGCTGTGGGCAATGGCTTCTGATGACTTGAGGCAAGGTGAGTTTCTAAGAAAGTCAAGATTCGGGAATCTGCAAAGAAAAGAAAGCAGTCGTTTTTTTTCTTGCTCAGGGTGACTCAACAAACTTTTTTTTTGTCTTTTTTATCATTTTAGGGCTGCACCTGTGGCATGAGGAGGTTCCCAGGCTAGGGGTCTAATAGGAGCTATAGCTGCTGGCCTACGTCACAGCCACAGCAACGCAGGATCCGAGCCGCGTCTGCAACCTACACCATAGCTCACGGCAACGCCGGATCCTTAACCCACTGAGCAAGGCCAGGGATCGAACCCACAACCTCATGGTTCCTAGTCGGATTCGTTTCCGCTGAGCCACGACGGGAGCTCCCACAAACTTCTATGTTTTGATGCCAAAGTTTTTAGCTTAATCATCCCTCTCAGGAAAATCTTCCCCAGGCTCTCCCAGGCTAGGTACCCACAGGACCTCCAGTTTCTGAACATCCATCCCATTTGTAATGCTTCCTCTCTGTCTAGCTGGTTTGCTTCACACTCACCTTATTCATCACTGTCTCCCCAGCACACAGCACAGTGCCGGCCATGAGACCTGCTGCCAGTCAAAGTCTGAAATACACTTGGAAAGCAAGGATAAACTATGAACAAAAAAAGAGGGAGATGGGAGTTCCTGTCATGGTTCAGCAGAAACGAATCTGACTAGGAACCATGAGGTTTCAGGTTCGATCCCTGGCCTCGCTCAGTGGGTTAAGGATCCGGCGTTGCCGTGAGCTGTGGTGTAGGTCGCAGATGTGGATTGGATCCCACATTGCTGTGGCTGTGGTGTAGGCCAGCAGCTGTAACTCCGATTAGACCCCTAGCCTAGGAATCTCCACATGCTGCAGGTACGGCCCTGAAACAACAAAAGCCAAAACAAAAAAAGGGAGATGGGAATGAGGACAGGTTCTGCTCTCAGAAGAGCAGCACGCACTGAGACCAGCATTAGACACTGCTGAGTATCCATAAAAAGTAGGAGGAAAAATAAAGCAGGAACTGTAAATTCAAACAAGAAAAAAAAAAATGGAGGACAAGATTAAGAACACCGGAAGCTCATGTTCTCTCATAAAAGCAACAAAATTACAACCAACTGCTGAACCTTCAACCCAATAGACTGCAAACTATCAAAAAAGATATCCTACGCCAGAGGACAAAGAGGAGGCCACATCAAGATGGTAGGAGGGGCGAATAGGCAATATAAGCAACCCCGTACCCGCTGGGTAGGTGACCCACAGACTGGAAAGTAACTGTATCACAAAGGCTCACCCACGGGAGTGAGAGTTCTGAGCCCCAGGTCAGGTCCCGACACCTGGGGATCTGGCACTGGGAGCAGGGCTTGTGTGCAGGAGCTCCACAGGACTGGGGGAAACAGAGACCCCATTCTTGAAAGGCGTACAGAGGCTTTTTCACATGCACTAGGTCCCAAGACAAAGGAGAGACTCCATAGGAATCTGGGTCAGACCTGCCTGCAGTTCCTGGAGGATCTCCTGGGAAAACAGGGGGTGACTGTGGCTCGTTGTGGGGGAAGGACATTGGAGCCAGAGGCCTCAGAAATAATCATCAGCGTGTGCTCCTTTAGAGGTGGCCATTTTGGAAAAATCTGGCCCAACCCATTAGGGCTAAGAAGCCCCAGACCAAATAATCCAGGTGGGAACACAGCCCCACCCACCAGTAAACTGTCTGCCTAAAGACCCCACCCCCACCAGGCACACCTCACCCAGAGACAAAGCCCCACCCACCAGAGGGATAAGAATCAGCCCCACCTACCAGTGGGCAGGCACCAGTCCCCCCCATCAGGAAGCCTGCAGCAAGCCCCTGTACCAGCTTCAGCCACAAGGCTGGCAGATAGACATCAGAAGCGAGAGAGGCTACAACCCTACTGTCTGCAAAAAGGAGACCACATCGGAGTTCCCACCGTGGCTCACTGGTTAATGAATCCGACCAGGAACCATGAGGTTGCGGGTTCGATCCCTGGCCTCGCTCAGTGGGTTAAGGATCCGGCATTGCTGTGAGCTGTGGTGTAGGTTGCAGACGCGGCTCAGATCCCGCGTTGCTGTGGCTGTGGTGAAGGCCGGCAGCTACAACTCCTGATAGACCCCTAGCCTGGGAGCCTCCACATGCTGCAGGTGCAGCCCTAGATAAAGCAAAAAGACAAAAAAAAAAAAAAACAACACATCACATTCTGGGCCACAAATGAAGTCTTGGCAAATTTAAGAAAATTGAAATCATACCAAGGATCTTTTCTGACCACAACATTATACAAATGGACATCAACAGCAAAAAAAACCCTGTAAAAAACACAAACACATGGAGAATAAACAACATGCTACTAAACAACCAATGGATCACTGAAGAAATCAAAGAGGAAATTTAAAAATACCTAGAATGAAATGACCACAAAGACACAACACTCCAAAAACCTATGGGATACAGCAAAAGCAGTTCTAAGAGGGATGTTTACAGCAATAGAAGCCTACCACAGAAAACAAGAAAAAGCTCAAATAAACAACCTTAAGCAACTAGAGAGAAAAGAACAGACAAAACCCAAAATTAGCAGAAGAAAAAAAATCATAAAGATCAGAACAGAAATAAATGAAATAGAAACAAAGGAAACTACAGAAAAGATCAATGAAACTAAAAGCTGGTTCTTTGAAAAGATCAACAAAATTGATAAACCCTTAGGCAGATTCATCAAGAAAAAAAGAGGACACAAATCAATAAAATTAGAAATGAGGGAGTTCCTATTGTGGCACAGCAGAAATGAATTTGACTAGTAACCATGAGGCTATAGGTTCCATCCCTGGCCTTGCTCAGTGGGTTAAGGATCCAGCGTTGCCATGAGCTGTTGTACAGGTTGCAGATGCAGCTCAGATCTGGCGTTGCTAGGGCTATGGTATAGGCCAGCAGCTACAGCACTGATTCGACCCCTAGCCTGGGAACTTCCATATGCCAAAAAAAAAAAAAGTTACAACTGACATCATAGAAATACAAAAGATCAAAAGAGACTACTACAAGCAACTATATGACAATAAAATGGACAACTTAGAAGAAATGGATGAATTCTTAGAAAAGTACAATCTTCAAAGACTGAACAAAAATGAAATAGAAAAGATGAATGGACCAATCACAAGTACTGCAATTGAAACTGTGGTTAAAAAACTTCCAACAAACAAAAGTCCAGGACCAGATGGCTTCACATGCGAATTCTATCGAACATTTAGAGAAGAGCTAACACCTATCCTGAAACTACTGCAAAAATTTGTAGAGGAAGGAACACTCCCAAATGCATTCTATGAGGCCACCATCAGCCTAATACCAAAACCAGAGAAAGATACCACAAAAAAAGAAAATTACAGGCCAGTATCACTGATGAAATACATGCAAAAATCCTCAACAAAATACTAGCAAACCAAATCCAGCAATATGTTAAAAGGATTGCATACCATGATCGAGTGGAATTTATCCCAGTGATGCAAGGATTTTTCAATATTCACAAATCAATCAGTGTTATACACATTAACAAACTGAAGAATAAAAACCATATGATCCTCTCAATAGATACGCACTGAAAAAGCTTTTGACAAAACCCAACACCCATTTCTCATAAAAACCCTATATAAAGTGCGCATAGAGGGAACCTACCTCAACATAATAAAGGCCATATATGGCAAACCCACAGCTAACATCATTCTTAATGGTGAAAAGCTGAAAGAATTCCTGCTACAATCACAAACAAAACAAGGATGTCCACTATTGCCACTACTATTCAACATAGTTTTGGAAGTCCTAACCATGGCAATCAGAGAAGAAAAAGAAATAAAGGAATCCAAACTGGCAAAGAAGAAGTAAAACTATCACTGTTTGCAGATGACATGATACTATACCTAGAAAATCCTAAAAACACTACCAGAAAACTGTTAGAGCTCATCAATGAATCTGCAAAGTTGCAGGATACAAAATTAATACACAGAAATTGACTGCATTTCTATATACTACAATGAAAGATCAGAAACAGAAATTAGGGAAACAATCCCATTTACCATCACATCAAAACGAATAGAATACCTTGGGATAAACCTACCTGAAGAGACAAAAGACCTGTACTCTGAAAACTAAGACGCTGATGAAAGAAATCAAAGATGACACAAATAGATATACCATGCTCTTGGACTGGAAGAATCAATACTGTCATTTTTCACAGAACTAGAACAACACATTTTAAGGTTTGTTTGGAAGCACAAAAGACCCAGAATAGACAAAGCAATCCTGAGAAAGAAAAATGTAGCTGGAGGAATCAGGCTACAAAGCTACAGTCATTAAAACAGTATGGTACTGGCACAAAAACAGAAATATAGATCAGTGGAACAGGATAGAAAGCCCAGAGTTAAACCTATGCACCTACAGTCAACTAATCTATAACAAAGAAGGTAAGAATATACAATGGAGAAAAGACAGTCCCTTCAATATGTAGTGCTGGTAAAACTGAACCAGCCACGTGTAAAAGAATGAAATTAGCATGCTTTCCAACACCATACACAAAAATAAACTCAAAATGGATTAAAGACCTAAATATAAGACTGGATACTATAAAACTCTTAGAGGAAAACAGGCGGAACACTCTGACATAAACTACAGCAATATCTTCTCAGACCCACCTCCTAGAGTAATGACAATAAACACAAAAATAAACAAATGGGACCTAATTAAACTTAAAAGTTTTTGTACAGCAAAGGAAACCCTAAACAAAATGAAAAAACAACCCACACAATTGGAGAAAATATTTGTTAATGAAGCGACTGACAAGGGATTAATCTCCAAAATATACAAACACCTCCTGCAGCTCAATACCAAAAAAAAAAACAAAAACACATCAAAATATGGGCAGAAGATCTAAACAGACAATTCACCAAAGAAGACATACATTATCAGAGAAACACAAATCAAAACTACTACGAGGTACCATCTTACACCAGCCAGAATGGCCATCATCAAAAAATCTACAAACAACAAATGCAGGCGTGTGTGAAAAAAAGGGAACCCTCTTACACTGTTGGTGGGAATATAAATTGGTGCAGCCACTATGGAAAATAGTATGGAGGTTCCTCAAAAAACTAGAAATAAGACTACCATTTGATCCAGCAATCCCACTCTGGGCATCTATTCACAGAAAACTATTTCAAAAAGATACAAGTACTCCAGTGTTCAACACAGCACTAATAGATAATAGCCAAGACATGGAAGCAACCTAAATATCTATCGACAGAGGAGTGGATAAAGAAGATATGGTACATATACACAGTGGAATATTACTCAGTCATATAAAGGAATGAAATAATGGCATTTGCAACAACATGGATGGACCCAGAAATTATCATGCTATGTAAAGTTAGTCAGTGAGACACAAACGTCATATGCTATCATTTATATGTGGAATCTAATAAAAGAATACAATGATCTTCTTTGCAGAACAGATATTGACTCACAAACTTTGAAAAACTTACGGTTAGCAAAAGAGACAGATTATGGGGGAGGGGTGGGGTGGGGGTTTGGGATGGATATGCTGTAAAATTGGGTTGTGATGATCACTGTATAACTATAAATAAAATAAAATTCATTGAGTTAAAAAAAGAAGAAGAAAAAAAAGCAGATTCCAGCACTGTTAGCCTGTGATCTAGATGTTCCCACTAAGCCCATGTAGAAGAAGCATGAGCTTCCTTCTCCAAAGCCGACAATGAAAGGGAGTTTGTGGGCAAACTCTCCTACTAAGGAACCATTTAGTCTGAGGCTTTTTTAACCCATTCCCCTCTATGGTACTTCTGCAGTCTCCTGTGTATCCTCTTCTGCCAAAAATGAGTGTGTGCAAGTCACACTTTGCAAGTTTCATTACAAAAGCAATAGGGACATTTATAATGAATAAGCTTTTTCAAACTTCATGCCCCCTCATGCTTTAGGGAACCCTCTTGAGTGAACTGACTTACACTTTTTGGAACCCAGTGACCCCCTCTAACTAACTTGTTGTGACTAAAAATCAAGACAGCAGGATGGGAGCAGCTTGTTGGCCTGTGGTCTTTTCACAGCACTTTCCAGCCTCCTCACCAGGGTCAACAACATTGATCTGGATGGTCCAAGGGCCCTGCAACATCAGAGGTTCCCCTTGAAGGACCTGCTTCTGAAACTGACTAATGCAGGTCTGGGAGGAAATAATTTAATTCTTTTTTTGGCCATGCCTGAGGCATGTAGAAATTCCTGGGCCAGGGACTGAACCAGAGCCACAGCAGCGAGTGACCTGTGCCACGGCAGTGACAATACTGAGTCTTTAACCACTAGGCCAATAGGGAACTCCTGAAACAACCGAGAAAAAAAAAAAAAAGCCACTGGTCTATGTAATTCTTTTTTTTTTCATATAATACTATCTGAGTAAAAAAAGTCATAACATTAGAAGCAAACTCCCGTCACTGGTTCAGCCTCTACTCCAATCTGAAATCTGATAACCATGGATCATTCTGCTCTTGCCAGAAACCTGCTAATTTTACATTATTTATAAAAGTTGAGGAAAGACTTCAAAATTAATTCAATTATGGAAATTAAAAAAAATTAAATAATATATGTATTCCTTGATTAACCAGTGAACAGTTTTTCCTTGTGCCATGGCTGTGATGATAGACAGTAATGGCTCATATGGCAGTTCTAATAATTGTGACTCATCTCTGAGTCCTTACTATGTGCTGCCAGTACTGTGGTAATAAGCACTTTACATGTCTTACTCCCGCAGTCCTCTCGGCAACCTGCAGGTTGCTGGTATCGCCCCCTTTCAGACATGATGCTCTGGTGTCATGTCACTTGCTGGAGCTACACAGTACATGCTTGTAAGGAAAACCCACCCTAGTCTTGTACTAAATCCACGCTTTTCCCTGACTCTTCACAACCACCGTGTTCAAAACACTTCTGACTCCAGATCTGGGAAAAAAGGGTTTCTATACCAAGCAATCTTCTGTGACACCAGCTGAGTGTCCTAGAATTTTACTCAGTTCCGACACTACCTGGAGACAGTGTCATAACCCACAGATTAAGGGTTCGGGCCCGTAACTGCCCCACTGCAGACGCCAGGTCACTTCACAACTTCTGTCTGACCTGACTACAAATTGGAGGTTCCCAGGACGTGCTCTCCCTTGGAATTGATGATTTGCTACAACAGCTCACAGACCTCAGGATAACACTTCGGCTCACCAGTTTATTGCACAAGACAAAACAGTCAGAAGGCAACAAAGGGTGAGGTCAGGGAGAGCCCCAAGGCGCTGGGGCTCACTTCCTTCCCATCGTGTGGATGTGTTCACCAACCCAGAAGCTCTCCAACCTTGGCCTTTGGGGTTTTCGTGAAGGCTTCATCACAAGGAATCTCTAGCCCCTCTCATCTCTCTGTAGAATAACGGGTAGGGCTGAAAGTCCCAAGCTTCTAATCGTGCTTGGTCTTTCTGGTGACCAGCCCCCATCCAGGAGCCCATCAAGAGTTTCAGAATGAAAGACTCCTATCACCCAGGAAACTCCAAAGGATTTAGGGTCTCTGGGCCAGGAACCAGGGTCAAAGACCAAACGTGAGAGCGAAAGATGCTCCTAGTGCTCTTATCACGGAGGAAACTACTAGAGTTTTAGGAGCTCTGTGCCAGGAACCAGGGAGAGAGACCAGGACATATATTTCCCATTATCTCCCAGTGCCGGAGAAGGGTTTGGAACCGAGGCCTGTGATTCCAAAGCCAGAGGCCTCAGAATGGTGATGGCTGCCTGGTCACTGGTCCAAACCTTTGGGTCGCCCACTGCATTGCAGTGATTCATCACTCTCTCCTCACTCATCAGCACTCATCATCCATCACAACCCTTCTGGATTTCCTCAGAGGGGCGTGTCTGCCAGCCCACCAGCAGGCACATCCCTGGTCCTGCCTTCCCCCAGACGTACCCATGATCCTGCGGATGGGGTTGTCGGAACTGGCCACGGCCTGGATCTGGCCCTTGAGCACGACTTCCTTGTCCGGAGTGAGGGGGCTGAACCCACAGAGGGAAAGGCAGTTGCTCACCTCCAGGCAGACCTTCTCCCCAACGGCAGTGAGGGCGTCCTCCAGATGGAAGGAACTTAAGCAGAGAAGGGAAGGAGAGGCCAGGGGAGAAGGGACCCATGAATAAAGTGCACATCCACCCACTCCCCAGCCCCAAACCTCTAAGACTGTGACCATGCAAATCAAGGGACTTCCTCTCCCCCCACCTCTGCTACAAAGAAAAGTGGGAAGGGGCGGGCTCAGATCATACCAGGACTAACAAGCTATGACCCAACTCCTCGCCATCATCTGTGAGGTAGGACTGTGCTGGATAGCTCTGGAAAATTACACAGGAAACCAGAAATTTGGCAGTCGTGGGACAGAGTGGCAGAGTTACTTTTCATTGGATACCCCTTTGTCCCCTTTGGCTTTTGAAACTACTTTCCTTTTTTTTTTTTTTTTGTCTTTTTTATCATTTTAGGGCCGCACCCGTGGCATGAGGAGGTTCCCAGGCTAGGGGTCTAACAGGAGCCGTAGCTGCCGGCCTTCGCCACAGCCACAGCAACGCGGGATCTGAGCCGCATCTGCAGCCTACACCACAGCTCACGGCAATGCTGGATCCTTAACCCACTGAGCAAGGCCAGGGATCGAACCCACAACCTCATGGTTCTTAGTCGGATTCGTTAACCACTGAGCCACAACGAGAACTCCTGAAACTACTTTCAAAGGATAAATAAAATTGAAATCTAGGAGTTCTCGTGGCTCAGTGGTAACGAATCCAACTAGTATCCAATGAAGGCGTGCGTTTGAGCCCTGGCCTCGCTCTGTGGGTTAAGGATCCGGGGTTGCCGTGAGCTACAGTGCAGGTCACAGACACGGCTCAGATCTGGCATTGCGATGGCTATGGTGTAGGCAGGCAGCTACAGCTCTGATTTGACCCCTGGTCTGGGAACTTCCATATGCTGCACGTGTGGCCCTAAAAAGGAAAAAAAAAATCTAGTAAGTTAAAATTAGCATCTCAATTTCTGGGGCTCCTGGGCTCTCCTAGAATCTCTGTGGGGAGCCCTCATGCTAGTGGGTGTTCTATGGTGAAAGCAGCACAGCAGGATGAGTGGGAGCCAATGTGCGAGCCCCAAACTCACTGCAGGAGCCACGGTGGACGTGGCAGGGCTGGCCTCCCCAGGAAGCGCCAGACAGGGCCCTCCTCCTCAGCAGCTTTGATGGAGCAGTTCTACCAGAGGGGGGCCTGGGTGACAGCCCAGGGCTACACCTGTGCCAGGGCCTCAGGCCAGGCCTTGCCTCAGCAAACATCCTGCAGGCCTGAGTCAAGACTGCTGAACCCCGTGTCACAACACACACTCCTTGTGGCACTGGACACACTCACACTATGTGCAAACCTGGCAGTCAATTCCTCCAGTCTGTAAGGAGGAGAATGTTTGGGAATGTTCACTTGAAGAATCCTCTGAGCTGGACTTTGTCAGATACAGGTTTACTTAGAACCATTCAAAAATATTCCATATGGTGGAAACCACACAAATCACCCAAACTGATTTCACTGCAGGAGGAGTTAGAGCAGCTGCCCTCACTGCATGTGGATTAAATAATCCGTTTATACCCAGCACAAAATGTCTAGGAGGAACGTGCAAAGGGCAGAAAGTTTCATCACATTCACATAACTCTGGGAGGAACACAGCTTGTTTACTATTTGACCTTCCTTTGGGGCTGCATTGACCAAACTGTTGGTTGTTTGTGAAAGTAATTCACCGGGTAGCAATAAGCAGTTGGGCAAGTTCCCCTCTGTGAAGTTGTTATTTTGATTACATGTGTGTCCAAGTACTCACTAGGTCACCACAGAAGACGAATTTCTTACTACGCGTCTTGGTCACAAACATTTGAAAGTCACTGTCCTAGAGCCCTGCATATCAACCCGTGAGTTGACTAACTATGACCCCATGGCCCTGAATAAATTCTGCAGGGGTGAAGAGCGCTCGACAGCCAAGTTTCGTCAGTCCCAGGAGAGGGGCCCTGGTCCTGCCTTACACTGGAGACCCCTGCTCCAGTCTATTCCTTGCCACCTGCTGCCTCCCACCACCCACAGCTCTTGGTCACTTACGGCTGATGCATATCCGTGAGCAGAATCTTCACAATCATCTTGAGTTTCTCAGCAAAGTCAGCGCGGCTGGAAATTCCTGGGGCTGCCATGCTGAACGTGACCAGCAACACGGCCCCCAGGACGGTCAGCTGTTCCAGCTGAAGCTGGAGCTCTTGAAAGCGAGAACGATCCATCAAAACTGTCTGCAATGATCCAAAGAAGACATACAGATGGCCAAAAAACACATCAAAAGATGCTCAACGTCACAAATTATTAGAGAAATGCAAATCAAAACTACTGTGAGATATACCTTACACCAGCCAGAACAGCCATCATTAAAAATTTACAAACAATAAACACTGGCGAGGCTGTGGAGAAAAAAAAGGGAACCCTCTTACACCGTTTGTGGGAATGTAATTAGTGCAACCACTATGGAGAACAGTATGGAGATTCCACAAAAAACTTAAAATAGAATTACCATATGATCCAGCAATCCCACTCCTGGGCATCTATCTGGAGAAAACCATAATTTGAAAAGATACATGCACTTTAATGTTCACGGCAGCATCATTCACAATAGCCAAGACCTAGAAGTAACCTAAATGCCCACTGACAGAGGAATGGATAAAGGAGATGGTGTGTGTGTGTGTGTGTGTGTGTGTGTGTATGGAGCTCTTGAAGTATCACACACAATGGAATATCGCTCAGCCATAAAAAAGAATGAAATAATGCCATCTGCAGCAACATGGATGGATTTAGAATTATCACACTAAGTGACTTTAGTTAGACAGTGAAAGACAAATACCACTTACATGTAGAATCTAAAAAAAAAAAAAAGATACAAATGAACTTATTTGCAAAACAGAAACAGACTTTGAAAAACTTATGGTTACCAAAGGGGACAGGTAGCAGGGAGGGATAGACTGGGGATTAGCATATGCACACTAAGGTATATGGAATGACTGGCCAACGGGGATCTGCTGATAGCACAGGGAATTCTACCCAATCTTCTGTGATAATTTATGTGGGAAAAGAATCTGAATGGGAATGAATTGTGTATATGTGTAACTGAATCACTCTGTTGTACAGCAGAAATCATCACAACCTTTTAAATCAACTATACTTCAATAAAACTTTAAAAAATGGGAAAAAGGAGTTCCCGTCATGGCACAGCAGTTAATGAATCCGACTAGGAACCATGAGGTTGCAGGTTCGATCCCTAGCCTTGGGTTAACGATCTGGCGTTGCCGTGAACTGTGGTGGTATAGGTCGCAGACGCGGCTCGGATCTGGCTTGGCTGTGGCTGTGGCGTAGGCCAGCAGCTGTAGCTCCTTCTCAACCCCTAGCCTGGGAACCTCCATATACCGCAAGTGCGGCCATAAAAAGCAAAAGGAAAAAAAAGCGGGGGGGGGGGACCTGTTTGCAAAGAACAAAAGAGAAGTCATTCTGGAGTTCCTGCTGTGCCACAGTAGGCTAAGAATTTACTGCAGCATCTTGGGTCGCTGTGGAGGCAAGGGTTAAAGGATCTGGCATTGCCACGGGTGCGATGTAGGCTGTGGCTATGGCTCAGATTCAGTCTCTGGCCTAGAAACCTATATATGTGGCCATAAAATTAAAAAAAAAAAAAAAGAGCAAGAGAGAGGTTATCTCTGAGCTGTAGTTCAAGCTGTGGCCAGTAGAGGGCGGTACGGCCACAGCCCTGACAGAGACCTGCGAAGTTCCCTTCAGGAGTTTCTGGTTCTTTCCCAGCCAGCCACAAGGGAGTCATGTGTGAATTCTCCTTCCATCATGGAGCCCCTCCTCCCTCTGAATGGCTTCAGGAAAACATGAGACAGACTGTGTTTAAGTGCAGACTCTGTTATTTAATAACAGCATAACCTCATGCAAGTTTTTTCAATTCTCTGAGCCCTATGCCAAAGGGGGATTCCTGCTTCACAGGGCTGTTCTAAAGATGAAAAAAGACGATGTATATTAAGTAGCTGGCTGAGCCAGCACTCAATAAATAGGAGTTACATCATTAGATGGGAAAGGAGTAATGAGGTACAGAGTGAGGGTGCAGCTCATCCTAGTTTTCCCAGGAGTGTCCTGGTTTAAAAACTGAAACTCCAAGTCCTGGAAACACCGCCCACTCCCGCTCCCAGTCCTGGGCAAACCAGACAGCCAGCCACATTTCCAGGGCATGGGAAAAAAGGAGGGGAGAAAGGCACTTGTTCACCTCAGTGTCCCCCTCAGTATCCAGCACAAAGAAGGCGCTCAAGAACTGGTGAGTAAAGAAAGAGAAAAATAAACATTAAGCAGAAAAATTAGGATGACAGATGACAACCCAGAGCCACCTGGAAAGCAGTCAGTGAGTGAATTTCCATGACAGTGTCTCCCGTGTTATAGACAGTCCTGGTCCTGCCAGGCCAAAGTCGCCTGTGCAGGGTGAGGAAGAGCAGTGAAAAGGCTGAAGAAGCATGACTTCTCATCAGTTTTTACAGGTTAATCAACTTTAAGGTTGATAAGAAACTTTTACAGTTTCCTTCGTGACTCAGCAGTAATAAACCCAACTAGTATCCATGAGGACGCAGGTTTGATCCCTGGCCTCACTCAGTAGGTTAAGAATCCTGTGTTGCCGTGAGCTGTGGTGTAGCTCGCAGACACAGCTCACATCTGGCGCTGCTGTGGCTGTGGCATAGGCAGACAGAGCTGCAGCTCTGAGTCAGTCCCTAGCCTGGGAACTTCCATATGCCACAAGTGCAGCCCTAAGAAAAGCAAAAAAAAAAAAAAAAAGAAAAAAAAGAAAGATAAAAGAAACTGATACAGCAAATCAAGACATTAACAATGTGGGGCCTTAGCCCAGAATTCTGCCCGAGGAGTATAAATTCCTTTGAAGGCTGCGGTTCCTCTATTGCTAAACGAGACAGCCTTCACCAGTCTCTCTCCTAACTCCACTGTGTTACAGGCCAGCCTTTTTGCTCTGTGGCCTCCCAGCAGCAGGCAGTACTTAGGTTTAGGATGCAAAAGATTTCCAAGGATTGTCCTTAGAGTAGACATCTGTCTCCAGTGAAAACACCATGTACCCTACAACTATTTTTTAAGAGAAATGTCAGGCTGACATGTCACTATTCAGGAAGAAGTCTGCCCAAACCCTCTTAAGACCCTCCTCTGGCACAAAACAGGGAAGTCAGAGGCAAGAGGTGAAACCTTAGGCTCACAGTGTCTTGAAAGGAAAAATAAGGAACTTAGATGAGAAAGAAATTTAGAGAAGTAATAGGATCTAAGGATAGAAATAAGAAATCCTAGTGCCCTCAAAAAAGAAGGGGGAGTCTAGATGCCAAACCAGCTATTTGCTAGGGAAACCCCTTGTTAGTCATCTCCTTCAAGGACTCCTGCTGTTAGAAGTATTTATTGAGAATAACATAGTACGGAAAAAATATTGCTCTGCATGGAAGGGGAAGAAGCTCCTTTGGATAAAACTGAAAAGCAACATCACTCTTACAGTTTTCATCAAGATGAGTAAAAACAGGACAGAAGTTCAGCAGCAGGAACTGGAAGCCCCATTCACTGCTGGTGGACGGTAAAATGAGGCAGCCGCTTTGGAAAACAGGCTGGCAGATCCTCAGAGTGTTAAACCTAACAGTTACCCCGTGACCCGGCAATTCTAATCCTAGGTACATACCCAAAAGAACTGGGAACACACGGCTACACAAAACCTTATATACAAATATTCAGAGCAGCACAATTCACAATAGCCCTAAAGTGGAAACAACTCAAGTGTCCATCAGCTGATGAATGGATAAAGCACAATGTGTGGTAAAGCCACACCACAGAGTGTTATTCAGCCTCAAAAAGAAACGCTGACATACAAACAACAACAGGGATGAACCTTGACAATATTACAGGAAATGAAATAAGGAAGACACAAAAGGACACAAGTACTGACTGATTTCATTCTTATGAGGTGCCTAGAGGCATCAAACTCAGAAACACAGAGAACGGTGGTTGCGGAGGGACAAATAAGGAGTTAGTGTTTAAAGAGTAGAGTTTCAGTTTGTGAAGATGGGGAAGTTCTGTACATGGGTGGTGGTGATGGCTGCACAGCAATGTCAATGTACTTAATGCCAGTGAACTGTACATTTAAAAATGTTAAGTTTTGGAGTTCCTATTGTGGCTCAATGGTAACGAACCCGACTAGTATCCATGAGGACGTGGGTTCGATCCCTGGTTCAGGGGGTTAAGGACCCAGTGTTGCCACGAGCTGGGGTGTAGGTTGCAGACATGGCTCAGATTCTGCGTGGCTGTGGCTGTGGCTGTGGCGTAGACTGGCAGCTAAAGCTTCGATAAGACCCCTAGGCTGGGAACTTCCATATGCCATGGGTGTAGCCCTAAAAAGGCAATAAAATTTTAAAAAATAAAAATAAAAATGGTAAGTTTTATGTCATATATAATTTATCACAATTAAAAAAAAATTTAAAAAAAGGGAATGAAGTACTGATACATGCTACCACACAGATGAACTTTATGCTTAGAAGAAGCCAGACACAAAAGGCCAATATTGCATGATTCTGTTTACAGGAAAAGTCCAGAACAGGACAAATCCACAGAGACAGAAAGTAGATGAATGGTTGCCAAGGTGGGGGAGGCAGGGGGAGGGCAGTGACTGCTAATGGGTACAGGGTTTCTTTTAGGGGTGAAGAAAACATTCTGAAATTAAATACAGTTCATGGTCACACAACTCTGTGAACACACTCAAAACCAACGAACTGTACAACTTATAAAGAAAAATTTTCTGGTATTCTGAACTGTAACAAAGCTTATTTTTTAAAGGTTCTGCAGCACAAAAAGAAAGGAGCAGTCAGACTGCTCTGGAGCACCTACTTCAGGGAAAAGTCTGTGCAGGTGGTCCCACTTCAGAAGCTTCAGGTACGCATAATTCTGGACCGCAGCAGGGTCCGGCCTGGGACTGTCCTCAGAGCCAGCGGCCCCTCCCCCAGCTGGCAGGGCATTTCTATACTTCTGATTCATGAGGTCATCTGCCGCTTCTTCCAGCCACTGGGTGACAAAGTCCAGGGAATCTGCGAAAAGCAAGGCTTCAAACATTACTGGAAGGCTTCGGAGGGACGCTTCCCAGGGTTACTTCAGGGAAGATCATCTGGGAAATGCTGCCAAGTACAGAGCATGGACTTTGGAATTAAACAGACCTTGGGTCAAATCACAGGATTGCCAGTTACTAGTTGGGTGACCTTAGGTTTCTCATAATCTGTCTATCGAGACTCCTTTTTTTTTTCTTTTATTTTTCCTTTTACGGCTGCACCTGCGGCATATGGAAGTTCCCAGGCTAGGGGTCGAATCGGAGCTACAGCTGCCGGCTTACATCACAGCCACGGCAACTCGGGATCTGAGCTGTGTCTTCAACCTACACCACAGCTCGTACAACACCTGATCCTTAACCCACTTAGCGAGGCCAGGGATCGAACCCACGTCCTCACGGATGCTAGTCAAGTTTGTTACTGCTGAGCCACAACGGGAACTCCTTAAAGATTCCTTTTTTTTAATTACTCGATGAATTTTATTACATTTATAGTTGTGCAATGATCATCAAAACCAAATTTTATAGCATTTCCATCCCAAACCTTCAGTGCATGCTCACACCCCCTCCTCCGAGATTCTTAATACAGGAGTTCCCGTTGTGGCACAGCAGAAACGAATTCAACTAGTAACCAAGAGGGTCAATCCTTGGCATCACTCAGTGGGTTAAGGATCTGGCATTGCTGTGAGCTGTAGTGTAGTTCGCAGATGCAGCTTGGATCCTGCATTGCTATGCTGTGGCGCAGGCCAGTAGCTGTAGCTCCAATTCGACCCCTAGCTCAGAGCCTCCATATGCGACGAGTGCAGCCCTAAAAAGAAAAAAAAAAAAACGATTAATATAAAGAAATGTTCATCACCACCTCACTGGCTGTGGTGATTATTAACCACGGTGGATGTAAAGCACACGGCCAGTCTGTGCCACCCTGGATGTTCAACAGACTCTCACACTCTTCTCTCGCACCCTGACCTCTCATGCATGACATGTGGCTGGAAACTAGGATAACTCCAGCTCACTGAGATGCAAAAACTCTTGCCCAGAGGCAGATGGGGTTAAAACACTGGCTAGAGTTTCCCAGTGTAAACCATCTTCCTCACTGAAGATGAGGCATATCCTTGTCTAGATCTTAGCTTTGCCTCAATTTGGCTTAATTCAGTCTTGTGGGGGCTAAGTTCTGTCACGTGTCTGACATGGACTGTGCAGCATTTGCAGCACCATGGAGGGAATCTCAGTTGTCTTTCATGCTCCATCCTTTCTCTACTCTTCTTTTTTTTCCTTTCCTTTTCTCTTCAATTATAGTCGATTTACAACACTGTGATCCCTACTCTTTTAAGCTGCGTGATACACTGGGGACTCTGAGGGACACGACAGAAAGAAAATGAGGGTTTTGTACACATCGTCTATGCAAAAACTCCCTCTGACAGGACATGGAGTGACCTGCAGCCCTGCCAGTGGAAGCCGCCTTCCAACCAAGTGGGCAGCCAAGGGCATGGCTGGGGCCCAGCCTTCGCTGCTGCTCTAGGACACACCTCTGGCTCTGCCCACAGGCTGAGCACGCCGAGCTCTTGGCTCTGAGCTGCACTCTCCCTTTAGCCTCTGCAGACAGCATTCTGCAGGCCACCAGTTCAGGAGCCTTGGCCTTCATGTTCTGAGTGAGGTGCACTAGCCTCTGACCAGCTCAGGGACTGGGCCCCACTGCCGGCACCGGGCTCTCCCTCTACAGCTCTTCAGCCTGTAAACCTGCAACTCTGATGTCTCTGGGGGGCAGCACCATACTGGTGGGAAAGGGAGCTATGTGGTCATCGATTCTGATCAAAAATCTCTCAAAACCGATTTCCAAATTTGTGAAATGGGGTTAAAAAATAGTGCCTACCTCGTAGGCTTCCTGTGAGGTCATATATGGCGAGAGCCTGGTACACAGTAACACTAGCCAATCACCTTCTAGTTCTGCTCCTTCTCCTCTGCTCCTCCTTGACGCTTCCTGGCCCTCAGGGCCATCTCGACCTCTCTGCTTGGGCCGGATAAACAACTGCTCAGGGCACCGAACTGACTATTCTGCTCAGGATACACAGTCTACCCAGAGACTGCCATTTTCATCTTGTGACCTGCAGAATTAGTGGCTAAACGGAACACGTAATAAATTGGAAGACAGCAATTCACTCCGAACATCAGCTGCCAATGCAGAGACCAAAAAAAGCCCCCTACACATGCAACATAGTTGGGATTTTAAGTTCTCTGTTTCCTGCCGCCATCTGAGAGGTTCACAAAAATGAGACTTTTTCTGGGTCTGAAACCAGAAGATTTATGTACACAGAACAGAAGCAAAGTGAAATGCCTTGATGTACCTCACAGGGAGGAGAAAAGTGAGTTACACAGTCATGTGAAACTTGTCATGTTTTTAAAATCAAGGCCAAGTATACAATTTACCTCAATCTGGTGTTTTCATTAAAAACCACTTAATTTAAAACTTCTTCATTCTTTTACAGTCCTGTCTTGTCTCCCATTTACAGTTCTCTGGCTTGTCAACTAAGTTTTCAAGGCCTGGCATTCTGTGCTTTTCTGTCTTCAAATTAGACTCTTCTCCTACTAAATTTTCACTTTGTTTTGAAACTATCGTTAGGCAACAAGCTACAGCAGCTAAAATGAAAAAGCACAGACAACAAACAAGCACCACAAAACTTGAAACATACTTGGCTGCTTCTCCAAAAGCTCTTGAAACTGCTTCCTTTCATATTCAACTGACTGCTGCATGAGATGCGGCCTAATGCTACTGACAGCAAAGTTCGCCATGTCCACTTTCATCATGTCCAACACAGAAAAAATGGCCCTGAAAGAGACAAAAAGACTTAGCACTGGGCACTTGTAAACACTGTTGCAGAAAAAATGATGTGAGCTGATCTGAGATAGTTTTTTCATCTCAGAAAGGGTGGCAAGAAGAGTTGGAGAAACCGTGAGAAAGCAGGTTAAGAAAAACAAATGTAGAAGAAGAAAGGACTGCAAATTTTTAACTGCTCTCTGTCCCCACTCTCTCCCCTAGGCAAACGTCACTTCCCCCACTGACTGCCTGTCTGGCCCATTGCGTGGCTCCAGGTGAGCTCTCAGACCCTAATGGCAGCCACAGAGGAAGGATGGCCCGACCTCAGGTTAAGAGCAGAGAGTTCACCACCCGATCTCCACACTCACACTGGTTCATCCCCTTTCCCAGGAAAAGCAAGAACGGTAACTCCCTTTTCCTCTCCTCTTATCCCCGTCTCTGAGTTTCAGGGTAGGTTTTATGCTCTAGCGCTCATGGCATAACTGCTAGTTTGTACTCTGAATGCACCACTGGGCATACCTGACCCGATGCCAAGGGCACCTTCCATCTACCTGTCACATACCCGCACCACTCTTGCTAGAGATTAGGAGCTGCTAAGTGACCTATCTGCAAGGTGGTAAAGAACTCAAATGCAGGCTTAGGTGTGGCCCTACACGGAGGTGGGGACAGGATCAAACGTCCTCCAAGTCTCCTGATGCCCTCTGGGATTGACTGAACATCACAGGAATAAACTCATCCACACATAAGGTGACTATGTCTGGGAAAGGACACACAGTCAGGGACCCTCCCCCTGCCACTCTGTCCCTCTCCCAAAAACATGGGGCAGTCCACTTTCTGGAGGGCATTCTGCCTCTCCTCCAAGCATTTCAACAGGCCTCTAAATCCACCTACAGGAAACGAGGCTGTTGGAAACCACCAACTGGTAGACCATTGACTGGAACTAACTTACAAAAATGTTTTGTGCTCACACAGTGTTTTTGAAAGCCGGGATTTCTAGCTTCTCTTAAAAAACCGAAAGATCTGGCAACATGGGCCCATGTTCTATCATGGCCACAATCAGCTGGCACTAAGACGCCAGCGTGGCCCCCTTCATAGATGGTATGGATTCCCAGTTTGCAAGTTTCCCCAGTCCCTTCTCTTTCCAGTAGGAATCCAAGTTAGGCTGAGTTTGCTACAAGCTCTTTCCCCAGAGGACTCTTTCAAGGAATTCCTCATTTCACTTGGCTAGATTGTAAGCTCTTACTCTTAACGTCTAGCACCGCCCAGCACATAAGAGGTGCTCGGTAAGAGCCTGTTAGAGGTTCCCAGGCTAGGGGTCGAATCAGAGCTGTAGCCGCCAGCCTACGCCACAGCCACAGCAACGCCAGATCCGAGCTGCGTCTGCGACCTACACCACAGCTCACGGCACGCCGGATCGTTAATCCACTGAGCAAGGCCAGGGATCAAACCCGCAACCTCATGGTTCCTAGTTGGATTCTTAAATGCTGCGCCATGACGGGAACTCCTAGACAGTCTTTCTAACATGCTCTGTAGTAACCTCACAATGCAGGGCTTTTTTTCTGTGTACTAAATATTGATATCAAATGATTAGAAAAGCTAGAAATGAAAGAGAACTTTTTTGCTTATAAAAATTTTGGAAAGCAACTTGATAACATGCAATAGGTTTTGTAACTGTTCACATCTTCTGACACAGTAACCCCATTTTAAGAAACTATCTTTAGGAAATAACCTAAAGCACAGAAAAAAGTTTTGTGCAGAGATATTTGTTGCAGGGTAAATAGTAAATAATTGTACACCGTCTAATTATTCATCTTAACAGAGGAATAGCTAATCATATCTATGCAAGTGAATATTTTGCAGCCACTGAAAATGCTTATAGGAAGTTTAAGAAAGCAATATAAGTTAGTTATAAAAAGAGGATGCAAGAGATCCTTGTGGTGTTAGAACTATTCAGTATCTCAAATGTAGTGATGGATATGCGGGAGTGAAACTGTATACAAATTACTATACATAAATACACATGTAAACAGTAAATCTAAATGAGATCAGTGGATTGTATCAGTATCAACATCCTGGTTGTGATAAACTAGTTTTGCAAAAATATCCACTAGTTTGGATATTTCATGTCTTTCTGTTTTACTGGATTCTATGTTGATTCTAGTAAAAAAAAAGAAAAAAGTTTTGAATTTTAACATTTTTTAAACATACATTAATTATCAGTCTTTGCCTTGACCTGCCTTCAACTAGTTAAAGAGTACAGGGACTAAAACAGCTATAACCTCGCCTAAAATCTCAAGTCCTCTTTTTCCCCCTTCCTTCTTTTTCTCTTTTAACCTTCCCTTTGTCTTTCTTCATTCCCACCCTTTTTTTAAATTAAGATTTTAATAGTATGCAACGCTTTACAAATTTACTGTCATCCTTGCACAGGGGCTGTGCTGTCTCTTTATCATTCCAATTTTAGCATATGTGCTGCTGACGTGACACAAGATGTTTGCTTTTTAATTTTTTTTTTTTAATGCATGAATACCTACAGTTGATGAAGTCTAACTTTACTTATTTATTTATTTTGCTTTTTAGGGCTGCACCCACAGTATTTGAAGGTTTCCAGGCTAGGGGTCCAGTTGGAGCTACAGCTGCTGGCCTACACACAGCCACAGCAACACGGAATACAAGCTGTGTCTTCGACCTACACCACAGCTCATGGCAATGCCGGATAGGCAACACCAGACCCTTAACCCATTGAGCAAGGCCAGAGATCGAACCTGCAACCTCATAGTTTCTAGTTGGATTCGTTTCTGCTGCACCATGACAGGTACTCCATGAAGTCTAACTTTAAAAATAGGCTCTCTATTTTAGGTGCACTGAAGGTGATTAACACGATTTCCATACCTGAAAAGGGGCACAATTTCCTTAATGTCCTTTAGTTTGTTAACTTCCTCATCTCGAACAGGTGCGCACAGTGTTCCCATTATGCCGATAATGAATTCTGCCAGCTTGGAAATGTCCAAGGCCCCGTTCTCTGCCTCCTGCTTTATCAGATCCAGATCCAAGACTTCTGTTATCTGGTTTCTCAGTCTAGTGTGACCAGGCAGCAAGAAAGATAAGAGAGTCTACAAGAAAGCACAGCCAAGTTTAATCAAAGTTTCCTAGTCAGACACCATTTTTTGATTATATGTATAGGAATAAGGGCTTACCATGTGTGCATGTAATGTTATACACTTTTAACCTCTTATTCAACAAATCCACAGAAAAACATGTTTACAAATCACTCAGACTAGCTATTTAGGCTTCTACCTAAGCTCTAGGTAGCAATCAACTGGACACAGGAAGGAAAAAATGTTAAAAGTGAAGGAAAAAAACACATTAATTAATGTGAGCCTGTGAGCCTATGACAAATACCATTTTCCACAGATAGATCACTTTTTCGAAAAACTATTACTGGGAGTTCCCATTGTGGTACAGCACAAATGAATCCAACTAGGAACCATGAGGTTGCAGGTTCGATCCCTGGTCTTGCTCAGTGGGTTAAGGATCCGGCATTGCCGTGAGCTGTGGTGTAGGCTGCAGACGTGGCTCAGATCCCACATTGCTGTGGCTGTGGTGTAGGTCGGCGACTACAGCTCCCATTAGACCCCTAGCCTGGGAACCTCCATATGCCACAAGTATGGCCCCCAAAAGACAAAAATAATAAATAAAATAAAATAACTTGTTTCCTTTAAATAATTCTTTTTTTTTTAATGTGAACCTTTTTTCACTTACAAGAGTAATGCCCTCAGATTATCATAGCTTGTTTGTAGTTTTTTAAAGGGCATTAAGCCAAAAATACTTCAAACTGGAGTTCCCATTGTGCCTCAGCCTAACAAACCCAACTAGTATCCATGAGGACGTGGGTTCGATCCCTGGCCTTGCTCAGTGGGTTAAAGGATCCATCACTGGTGTGAGCTGTGGTGTAGATCATAGCTGTCACTTGGATCCAGAGCTGCTGTGGCTGTGGTGTAGGTCGGCAGCTACAGCTCCGATTCAACTCCTAGACTGAGTACCTCCATATGCTGCACAAGCAGCCCTAAAATGACAAACAAAAAAATCCCTGCAAACCCTCATTTTGGCAAGCAATTTAAAATCTTGATCCTCCCATTTCTTTAAAGCTTTCTGGCACAGTAACACAGAGAGGCTGCATAAACAGTCCTAACACCAGAAAAGCACTACAACTGCACTTTGTCTCACCTCTTTGATCTCACCAACGAGTTTGATGGCACGGTCATATGTTGGGGGGTCTTCACTTAGCTGGACGCTCAAGCAATCCCAGAAAGCTTTATGTACAATGTCTTTTACTCTCTTCTCCAAGCTGGAGGCAAATGGAAAAACAAGCAAACGCAAATAAAATATTATAGTTTCAAATCATTTTCAAAAGCAGATTCTATGGGTTTAGGCTAAAAATGTTTTAAAAAATAATTTGGATGAAAGAAAGATTTCCCAGATATACCTATATCAATCATATACCTTATTTTTTAATTTATTTATTTTTGTCTTTTTGCCTTAACTAGGGCCGTACCCGCAGTATATGCAGGTTCCCAGGCTAGGGGTCTAACAGGAGCTGTAGCTGCTGGCCTTCACCACAGCCACAGCAACAAGGGATCCGAGCCGCGTCTACAACCTACACCACAGCTCACGGCAACGCCTGATCCTTAACCCACTGAGCAAGGCCAGGGATCGAACCCACAGCCTCATGGTTCCTAGTTGGATTCGTTAACCACTGAGCCACGACGGGAACTTCAATCGCATACCTTATTTTTAATGAGTGATTTATTTCAGTAAGTACCTCACTGGAAAGAATAACTTTCAATTAATCTGACAGATGGCATTAATCCAATTAATAGCATATAACAGTGCTATAGGATAAAAAGAATATCGGAAATTTCTGATGTTAATTTTTAGTTCCTTAATACCAGCAAGTTTACTAAGATATTTATGACTGAGTAGTTTAAAACTTTAAACTTTGTTTATTTCCTAAAATTCTCCTATTCCCATGTGACATATGGGACTACTTAATTAGGTACCATCCTATAATTTATACATAACATTTAATGAAAACTAGTTTTTGTCATGAGAGCAAAACAAGTAATTCCTTATTACTAACGTGAAAAAGTAGTATCCTTGAAGATCATATAGGAAATGTTTGTAAAGTCATATTCAGAAGCCTCATAGAGGAGACACTATAGCTTGCTCCTCCTTTGACAACAGAATTCCAATCTTTCATGGTACTTTCACAATTAAAATGGGCATTGTTTTCTTCTTTCTTATGACAATCCATCTTTAAAAGGTGCATCTTACAATCAATACTGTTTCAGATTCAATATGGTATGTGCCAGGCACTAGGCAGGAAAAGAGAATGACACATAGGTCTTGTCTCGGTAGAGTTTACAATCTGGTGAGGAATGAAACCAACAACTCCAGTACAACGTAACTGGAGAAGAGAAGATGATGAAGGAAACGGTGTAATAAAAACACAGGATGAGGCTGCTAAATCCTATGGAGCAGGTAGAAGCTAACGTGAAAGATTTTCACAAGAGATTTACACAACTTTTATTTACACTTTGAAGAAGCTGTGGTCCTGTGATCCACTTGCGAACTTTAGAAATTCCTAGGATAAGGAATAGTTTTTAGCAACATACAAAAGGAAAAACATATTAGAATATATTGACATCTTGAAGAAAACACTTCCAGAACTAGGAAATGGCAATGTTCTACTACTAGACAAGATAACTCAGTAGCCACCTTACCTGTCCTCAGGTAATTCAACTGGTTTAATCCGAAAGTCTCCATTCACAACAATTTCATGGGCGAGGGCCATGTTAGTGACTCCTTTAGCTGTCTCTAGAAGTTCTTCAACTGTCACGAATCGAGGAGGACTAGCTGTAATAAAAATCCAACCTAAGAGGTTTGCTTGTAATTTCACACCTACTAGAAGGGCCAAAACTAAAGAGGCTGGTCCTAACCAAGTGTGCCACTGACGTGGAGCACCTGCAATGCTATACATGAGTGGTAGGAATGCAAAATGGTACAGTCACTTTGGAAAACAGTCTCTTGGTTTCTAACATAAAGTAAAACTTACCACATGACCCAGCAACCCCACTCCTAGGTCTTTACTCAAGAAAAGTGAAAACATGGCCATGTAAAGACCTGTACTCAAATGTTCATAGCAGCCTTGCTCAAAAACAGTCAAAACCTGGAACTAATCCAAACGTCTATAAATGGCAAAATGGATAAACAATGGTAGCACAACCATACAATGGACTACTACTCAGAATTAAAAAAGGAATAAACTTCTGACACATGCCAAAATATGGATGAATCTTAAAAGCACTATCTAGCCTAGTGAAAGAGTCAGATACAAAAGACTATGTACAGTGGAGTTCATTTACATGAAATTATAAAAACATCAAAATTATAGTGACAGAAAGCAGATCAGTGGTTGCCAAGGGCTGGGGGTGTGGGGGTGGGAGACAAGAGAATTTGGGGAGGTGACAGAAACATTCTAGCAGCTCATGATTGTGGTGGCAGTGACACCACTGTAAATGTATTTGTCAAAACCCATCAAATTACACAATTAAAACTGGTGAATTCTGGAATTCCCTGGTGGGTCAGTGGGTTAAAGATCCAGCATTGTCACTGCTATGGTATGGATTCAATACCTGGCCTGGGAACTTTCACATGCTGCAGATGTGTCCAAAAAAAGTTGGTAAATTTTATTATATATAAATTATATAGACCTTAATAAAGTCAATTAAAAATTTTAAGACACTCAATAAAGATTTTCTATAGATACATTGATTATTAACTTTCTCCAAGAGATTTTCTGTTATTACGTCTCAGAAAATGGAGCTGCCACTGTGATATATCAAGCACCAGGGGTTATTAAGCTCCACTGAGTTCTTAACTCTTGTGAAGAAATTGAGCCTACTGTCACCAGGGCTTCCAAGTTTTGTTTTAACCTTGGTTTTGCAAAAACATTCAAACGTCCGGCCTTCTTAAATTTATGAAAATAACAAAAAATCACCAAGTTCTCTCAGTAAACTTACTATTTTTCCAACAATTTCAGGCATTTGCATGATTGATAAATAAGGCAATTTATACGCTACCTAGCCATGAAATGCAGTGAACAGAGCAAATCAAAAAGAAATTCAGCTCCCTCTAAACTCTGTAGAATGTGACCCTTGAACAAATCACTTAAATCTTTAAGGCCACTGTTTCCTAATATGGAAAAAGAATATAACAAGACTGAAGAATGTTCTAAAAAAGATGAGACGCTTCCAAATTATAGGCAAATGAATTTTCACTGTTTTGGGTCTATATGGGACAAAACAGCTTGTACCAAGGATAACCAGGAAGAAGAAAGTTTTCAGGAGCTGTCCAAGTTAAAGACTACTTAAAATCAGACTTGCTAGAGTTCCCACTGTGGTGCAGCAGGTTAAGGACCTGGTGCTGTCTCTGCAGCACGTGCTGCAGCTGTGGTATAGCTCACAGCTGTGGCCTGGATTCGATCCCTGGCCCAGACACTTCCATATGCCCTGGGTTCAGCAAAAAAATAAAATAAATACAGGAGTTCCCGTCGTGGCTCAGTGGTTAACAAATCCGACTAGGAACCATGAGGTTGCGGGTTCAATCCCTGGCCTCGCTCAGTGGATTAAGGACCTGGTGTTGCCGTGAGCTGTGGTGTAGGTTACAGATGCAGCTCAGATCCCACATTGCTGTGGCTCTGGCGTAGGCTGGCAGCTGTAGCTCCAATTAGACCCCTAGCCTGGGAACCTCCATATGCCACTGGTGCGGCCCTAAAAGGACAAAAGACAGAAAAATAAATAAATAAAATTAATTCAGATTTATTAATGGAGGATACCTGATCAAGAAAGATAAAAGCTACAATTCTAAGATATGATCAGGACATGTTACAGACACACATGTACAGGAATTATCCATTACATGCTAATTATAGGGTTGTGGGGTAGGTTTGTTGGGTTGTTTTTGTGTTTTTGAGAGTTCTCAAATTTACCAGTTTCATAAATGAGAACTTATTAAGATGCAATCTGGTAGACAATGTGCCTTCACCTCAATCTGTGAAGAAAACCCGAGTTGTAGTGAGAGCCATGAAAAATGGCAGTGTTACGGGAGTTCCCGTCATGGCTCAGTGGTTAACGAACCCGACTAGTAGCCACGAGGACTTGGGTTCAATCCCTGACCTCGCTCAGTGGGTTAAAGATCTGGTGTTGCCCTGAGCTGTGCTGTAGGTCACAGATGCAGCTCTGATGCCATGTTGCTATGGCTGTGGTGCAGGCCGGCAACTACAGCTCTGATTAGACCCCCTAGCCTGGGAACCTCCATATGCTGCAGGTGCGGCCCTAAAAGGACTAAAGACCAAAAAAAAAAGAAGGCAAAGTTAGATGTATTTCACTCTGCAATTTATTTTACTATGTGATATAACACTAAAGCTGTTCCTAAACTTACAGTGTTTGTACACTAATGCCCTGTTAATGAAACTGAAAAACACATTAAGTTAAACATGCCCTTCAGGAGGCTGGTGAACAGATTCCAAAATAAAATGAAGATTTAACTTAGAATAGTCATACTCTCTACCTTTCTTTACTAAGGTGTTCTGGGACCTGAGAAGTCTACACATTTGAGATGCTTTTAGTCTCATGAGCAGGCAGGTGTTTCTTGAGGGCAGATGGCAAACTTCACCTATAGGCTGAGTACAGTGAAGCAAGTGTAAAGCTTATCCAAGGTGCAGAAATCGTGTGTGGCAGTATCTCCCTCATCAGACTGCAAGCGCCATGAGGACGAGAACACGTGTGCCTGGTTCACTGCTGGATTCCTGCCACAGTGTACACTCGATAAACATTGCTAAACTGAATGTAGACACACCATAATTCAGTCTAGTCATGCACTTTAGAAATATAAGAACTTGTAAGTAAGTTGAATAAAAAAAATTTTTAAGATTAAAAAAAGGAAGAAATGCTGGAGTTTCCCATCGTGGCTCAGTGGTTAACAAACCCGACTAGGATCCACAAGGATGAGGGTTGGATCCCTGGCCTTGCTCAGTGGGTTTAGGATCCAGCGAGGCTGCAAGCTGTGGTGCAGGTCCCAGATGCGGCTTGGATCTGGTGTGGCTGTGGTGCAGGCCAGCAGCTGCAGCTCCAATTTGACCTCTAGCCTTGGAACTTCCATATGCTGCAGGTTCGGCCCTAAGAAGAAAAATGCAAAACAAACAAAAAACACTAGAGCATAAAGTGTTTTGTGAGCACAGAATTAAAGTATATTTAAAAAACACTCAAGAAAATAAACATAAATAATAATACAAATGAATCTGTACATAAAACAGAAACAGACTCAGAGGCATAGAAAAACAGACATGGTTATAAAAGGGGAATGGGGTTACCATAGTTAGAAGTATGAGATTAACAGATACAAAAGACTATATATAAGCAACAAGGATTTACTGTATAGCACAGGGATGTATTACATTATCGTGTAATAATCTATAATGGAAAATAATCTGAAAAAACATATATGTAACTGAATCACTTTGTTGTACACCTGAAACTAACACAATATTGTAAATCAACTATACTTCAATTTTAAAAAATCACCATTAGAATAAGAGTGATACTGGTGCAGGCAAGATCCATGGTAAAAGCTAAAATTAGTGGGCTAAAGTTTAAGCAGAAAAAAGATATCTGAACAGTCCCAAAGTACTGTAGGCAGACAGGGAGGGATGGCTCTGTAGATATAAGAGAAGCCATTTTTGACCTAAACCACTTTGTCATCGAAGCCTGGCCACAATGCTTGCCATTGAACAGGTCTCTGTAATTAATCTTTATGTAAGCAAGGGGATGCAGGAACAAAGGGAAGGCAGTCAAGAAACAGTACTTCAGTGATAAAACAGTCCTAGCTCCTCCTCAAGGGACGTACGTACAGAACAACCTGATACGTATCTTTGAGTTCTGTAGGAACAAGGGCCCCCGCCCAGGTAGAAGATGGTAACTACATGCTGAGACTCCAGACTGGTCAGAACCTAAGGGAAGATGATGTTGACCCTTTTCTGACCCTCCTGACTTCAATCAGCTAGAGATTAGGCTCTGACAACGTTTGCCCCAATTCTATCTGAATTCTCTGCTCAGGCCCCTTGGTGACTATCTATGCATGTACACTTAGCTTACAACTTTTCCACTTTTGCTGTTCAGGGTGACACCTCTTTGGCAAAGGTCCCCAGTGTTTTCCTTACTTGCTGCAAGTAATAAATCCTTTCTCCCACAAAATAAATTTTAAAAGTATATAGAAGTGCAGAAACAGGAAACATTATTATAGCTGACTGATCCTTACTCTAGGGAACTCTATGTTTAAAGACCAGATCATCTTTTAGAATCAAATCACCACCTCAGATTACTGCCAACCAATTCTTACACGCTAGCCATTTTTCCTTTCTCTCTACAACTGCTGGCCTATGCCACAGCCACAGTAACGCGCGATCCAAGCCGCGTCTGCAACCTACACCACAACTCACGGCAACGCCAGATCCTTAACCCACTGAGGAAGGCCAGGGATCGAACCCACAACCTCATGGTTCCTAGTCGGATTCATTTCCGCTGCACCAAAACGGGAACTCCTCCTTTTTCAACATTCTGTATGTTACTAAAACTTCTGCACCCAAATTCCATTATGCACAGGGGAGTGGGAGTGGAGGTTTTTTCCCCATACCACCAAGCAAATCTCAGACACCATCAAGGTGTCCTACAATTCAACTCAATTCTGACACTGTCACCTGGAAATAGCATCAGATTCCATGGGTTAAAGGCTGAGTCCTACAAGACTGTCCCCCCTTTCCCCTTCAGACAACAGTCCCAAGTCCAGGATGTCAGCTCTGCTTCTGACAGACCGGTTATAGATGGCAAGTTCCAACAACCTCCTCCTTGGGTTCGATTAATTTGCTAGAGCAGCTTACAGAACTCAGAGAAACATTTTACTTACTAGATCACTGGTTTATGATAAAAGGATTTAACTGAGCAACAGCCAGAAGGAAGAGATGCACAGGGTAGGGCATGGGGAAGCAGCATGCTCCCTGTGTTCACCAACCCAGAAGCTCTCTGAACCCCACCCTTCTGGGGTTTTATGGAGGCCTCATTGTATGGGCAAACTTGATTAATTGGCCAATGGCAACTGATACAACCTCTAGCCCAGAGGTGGGGTTGGCCGGACTGAAAGTTCCAATCCTCTACTCACAAGGTTGAGTCCCCTGGCAACTAAACTGCCAGCTTTAGGTTAGGTTACCTAGGTGCTTCCCAAAGTCACCTCATTAGCATAAAAAAAGACATCCCTCTAGCTCGCAGCACTAGGAATTTCCAATAGATTAGAAGCTCCATGCCAGACAGGGGACAAAGACCAAACATACACTTCTTATTATAAATCACACTATCACAGTTACCAACTGTCGTTCTACTATTAAAATATTACTCTATGCTATAATTTGTAAGGCTAAAGGCTATCTTTTCAATTTGTAGAATCCCAGATGTGCTCCACATTCACACAGTTTGGGAGAAATGTCTGCAAACAGCTAACTTCTTATTTTACGAATCTTTATTTAAGGAGTTCCCATCGTGGAGCAGCAGAAATGAATCTGACTAGGAACCATGAGGTTGCAGGTTCAATCCCTGGCCTCGCTCAGTGGGTTAAGGATTCGGTGTTGCCGTGAGCTGTGGTGTAGGTCCCAGACTGGCTCGGATCTGGTATTGTCCTAATAAGACAAGAGACCAAAAAAAAAAAATCCTACTTAAGCTCCATTCCAATAATGATGCCTTCTAACCTGGTCCCTAGTTACGCAGCCTAGTTCTACCACTGGAGGCCACAGCCCTGTATCCATGTATCTACAAGGAAAAAGAGCAAGAAAGCCAGAAACAATATTTTAGGGCATTAATTTTATTAAATTTATTTATTTTTTGGGCTGTGCAAACAGCATGCGGAAGTTCCCAGGCCAGGGATCGAACCCTAGCCACAGCAGCTGCTGGAGCTGCTGCAGTGACAAAACTGGATCCTTAACCTGCTGAACCACAAGGGAATTCCAGGGCATTAATTTTAAACCTGATTTTTGATATAGACCTCAATGAGAATTTAGTGAAAGCGTCCATGACCTTCTTCCTATAAAAATGCACATACATATAAATATAAATGTTGATACATTTTTTTGACTGTTCCTGAATTCCTCAACACTTGATCATGGGGCCCAAGATAGGCACTCTTGCCTTAAGTACACAACCACATACAATTTCAGATAATGTAGTCTAGTGTTGGCTTGACACTAATTTGGAATCAAGCCATCGGACTGATGGGATGCCAGAGTCAAGGCCATTAATCAAAGAATGACTGAAGACCTAAACCAAAGGTACTTCCTGTTCTTTTTTTTTTCCCTTTTAGGGCTGTAGCTGTGGCACATGGAAATTCCCAGGCTAGGGTTCGAATCGGAGCTGCAGCGGCCGGCCTACACCACAGCCATGCGGAATCCAAGCTGCATCTGCCTCCTACACCACAGCTCACAGCAATGCCGTATCCTTAACTCACTGAGTGAGGCCAGGGGCTGAACCCGAATCCTCACAGATACTAGTTGGGTTTGTTACCACTGAGCCACGATGGGAACTCCCAAAGCTACTTTACCAGAAACTGCAAGTGATAAAACTGCCATTTGGCCACAGACAGCCACATCAGAACCATCAGTCCTGGGTGTCTATATAATGCAACAGATGACATGTTACTAGCAGTGTTACTAACAACTAATGTTTATTGAGTATTATGTGCTTTATATGCATTTATTTACTCTTTTCAAAAAAGCTAAGAGGTAAGTGTATTTTCTTCATTCAAAAAATGAGAAAACAGGAGCTCTCATAGTGGCTCAGTGGAAACGAATCTGACTGGTATCCACAAGGACACAGGTTTGATCCCTGGCCTCTCTTAGTGGGTTAAGGATCTGGTGTTGCAGTGAGTTGTGGTGTAGGTCACAGTTGAGGCTCGGATCCCACGTTGTTCTGGCTGTGGCATAGGCCAGAGGCTACAGCTCCAATTCAACCCCTAACCTGGGAACCTCCATATGCCTCAGGTGTGCCACCCGCCCAAAAAAAAGAGAAAACAGGGAGTTAAAGGATTCGGCATTGTCACTGCTGTGGCATGGGTCTGACCAGGAATTTCCACATGCTTCTGGTGCAGCCAAAAAAAAAAAAAGAGAGAGAGAGAGAGAAAACGAGAAAAAAGACACTTTCAAACTATACGTATTAAAGACAAGGCTTCATACATGCATGATAGACTGTTATTAACATGTCAGTATGTTTTTCCTTCCCTGAACACAATATGATGTAGTAGTACATTTATCAAAATCTATGTGATAATAAACCACAAGAAGAGGGTCCACTAATGTTTGCTGTAAGAATAGCATGTTGACAAATAAATTACCTGGGAGGGGCTTTTATCAAAAAAACACACCTTGAATCCAAAAATCTCTGTACTTCTACCAACAACAGTTACTGATCATTTATACTTTAAAGAGATAACATCAACACTGACATTCTTAGACTATGACACTCTCTTTTAAAATGTAGATTTTTGGACTCACTTCAAAAAGCTTGAGGATTCTTAATAAGAGACATGAGTTAGAGCAACTGCTGGGAATACCTGCGGAAATTGCCATCCTTTCATCTAACAGACCTGCTCCCTGCCAGGGATCTGAAATGACTTCACCACACACTTTTAGCAAACCGAATCCCCTCAACCTCGTGGGAACTCAGCCCCCAGGCAGTGAAGTTAGGGTGTGGTGTACTCATTCACATTCAAAACCCTTTTTTTTTTTTTTTAAACCTGCACAAGCACAGTCCTGGCTGGAACCTGCCTCGGATTTTTCACTCCTCTAATTAAAGCTGAAATTTGTACTCCACCCTCCTATTTCTTGGAGCACTTCAGAGAAACTGGAATGTCACTGGGGCTGGAGGAAGACAGGAACATTCTGGACATTATACCAGAATTTTAATTTCTCATGCAATTGAAAACCCACATGTGACTACGCTGTCAGTTGCAAAACTGTTGCTATTCTTAAATGCTAATTATTGGCAATGTTATCACATTATTAGAACCTAGCTCAAAGCCACATGTACAAGTGAAAAAAAAATCATCTGAAAATAAAAAATAATCATCTAAAAAAAAGATAATATTCCTTCTAACCAGTCAAATGTGCTTACAGTGAGGTCTTTGCACTCTTTGGGTGCTAGGAGAGCCTGACTTTATTTTTTTCTGTAAAGCTCCATCAGAACCTTCGACAGCATCTTCAAGGCCTTGCTCAGAATCATTTGATTTTGATTTTCCTGCTTCGTTTGTATTGGTCTTGTCAAGGTTTTCAGACATTCTCAATTAAGTTCATTCACTTTCCTAGGAAAGAAAAAACAAAATGAACCAAAATGTTCTTGCTCTGACACTAACTAGCAGTGTGACTCTGGGCAAATGATTTAATCTCTTTGGGTTTCAGATTCCTCATCTGTAAAAGAAATGGACTTGCTAAGATCTTATCCAGTTACAATATTCTACTTCAGTGATTAAACAGATCACCTGTAAAATGACACCTGTAACCATCAAATTTGTGGACCTCCACCTCAGAGAGTAAGAAGTTTTAATATTTTTGTGCCACTCACAAGACCGCAGAGCCTTAACCTGTTAGGAGATAACACTAAAAACTGTCTGCTTCTATTTTAGTTAAAGGGTTATTCAATTCTCAAATTCTTTACTTTCATTCATTCCTGAGAGCTGACAGGAAACTCTGGAGGTAAAATTTTTCATTGTGCGTTGAAGTGAATATACACTGGGCTGAGGAGTTGGTTCCCTGATCTTATTATGTGGATAAGACACCTGGGGATGACAAATAGAAGGCAGAATCTTCTGAAGCATTTCAGAAAAATGTGTAGGGCAAATATTGTTATTAACTATTTGCTAGTCAGCAGGAAAAGATGGTGAGTAAAGTAGGAAGCTGAAAACAACCATATTGTATGTGGTTGGGTGGGGTTTTAATTTTCTTGGTTGCTCATTAGAAGGAGAATAACACTGAACACGTTGGTGTGGGCCAGTTAATAAAGACCTGGGCTAGTAACCTCTTAGTTAATCTAAATATTTTTGTCAATTTTTTTTTCCTAGTTTTTTCCTAGAGTTCTCTATTCCTAAGGTGTTCCCAAGCAAGAGAAAAGAAAGACACAATGTTTCTGCATTTATATTACTAAAAGATAATTAGCATTCAAACTATTAGCACGTGAAGATCACAGAACATTCTCATAAGCACTAATTAGACCTTATTGCACACCTGGAAAGCAATCCCGGGATCAAAAGAAATGTTGACTGTTTTCAGGTTTGCCAGAGTCTCTTCTGCACTGTAGACCAAAGAATCACTTGATAGAATTATCTGAACATCAGATACCCCATTAAATAGAATGAAGTTACTGGAATTGACATTTTCAGGCCTGTATTATTAATATGAAGGTTGCTTTAATGTAGTTCCCCTTTACCTCCCAGCCTCCCACTCCAGACCGATTTCCTCTCTGTCCTAAATCCTGTCTGGCTGTGGAAATGCCTCAAGACCCAAAAGATAACATTACCAGCATATGCTAGGAGAAAGGACAAACAAAAACGCTTCTAAATTTATCCTCTTCACACGCTGGGAATAAGCTCAGAAAGTATAAAGTAACTCATTCTGCACAGTAAGTCGGAAAAGTAGGATTTCCAGGTCTTTAACACTTGGTTTAGTAAACTAACCCATCCTTTTAAGATTTGTCTCAAGGCCTACCTCCTCCCATGTCACCTCCCCAAGCTTACCAGTATTTGAAACTTTCTCTAAACTGCTGTAGGGATAGTTACTAGACATCTGACATTAGTCATTGCCTTAATCCAATTCAAAATATGCTAATTTAAAGAGAAATAGAACCATGAAAGTATGGTCTAAAGGGAGAGACAAGGAAACACAGTGAAACTTAAGCCTTAATGGCATTATGAATCACTTAGGGAATATAGCAGAAGAAGTAAATAATTCTGCCTGAAAGGAAGTTGGGATAACCTTCCCAAAAAAGGTGCTATTTGGGCTTGCCTTTTTGAAAAGAGTAGGACTTCACCCAATTAAAAAGCGTCTAAAGGAAGACAGGAGGTGGAAAAGGGGGGAACTTCATTCAAAAGGCACAATCGAAGGCACAGGAAAATGAGAACAAGCTGCAGGTGATGAAAACCGAGAGATGGAGTAGGGTCAGATCGTAAAATTGCTAGTTCTTATTAAAAACAAAACAAAAACTCTTCACCTAGAGTTTTAACTTAAGGGCAAGACTGCTCCATACATATAAGTACCTCCCCCAAACTGATACCCACTAAGTAGCTGAGAGCTGTGTCATCTTTCTAATGTCAGTTTATACGCGAGGGATGGGCGTTGGTCTAAGACAAACCTGGGTTCCAATTCTGGCTCTTTACCTGCTGTGTAACTTAAGCTTCCTCATCTGTGAAGTACAGCTACCGACCTCTTCGGTTTGGGGCAAGAGTAAACGACAGAGCGTGCATAACGACAGCTGGTACACAACAGGCTTCCTTCCCCACAGATGGTAACTCTAAATTAGAGGACTATAGGATGCAGCGAGGAACCATGTAATTGCGTACAGTGTGCTCATTCATTCAACACTCCCCAACTCCTGCTACGCCCCAAAAGGGAACGGGAGAGGGAGGATCCTCGAACTTGCCGTGAAGACCGTCTATCTGAGCCGCACGCCGAGCCCAAACCGGACACAAGAGACTCCCCAGCAGAAAAAGTCTTGCAACGCAATAAAAGAGCTCTGTCCAGCGACTGCGCGAAACACTTGCTCTAGCACCCACTGCCGCTCTCTCCCAGGGAGCAGATTCCGTGGTAAACAACTGTTTGGGCCGGCGAGGGAGTGGCCGGGCCGGGAGCAAGCGAAGGAAGCGGGACGCGCCTGGAGGACGGCCTCGAGGGGTGGGACAAAGGCCGCGCTGAGTCTCAGCCCGCCCGCAGTCTCCGCCGCTTCCACGCCTCCACTCGACATCACCCGGTCCCGACCGACGGGAAAAAGCGAAGAAATGCTTATAAATTCGACCTCATTCCTCCCGGGCGGGCCCCGCAGGGCTGCCAGCCTCCGCGCCTGCTTCCCTCACCTGCCGCGGAGTCGGCGTCCTTCCTCCTGCCGCTGGGCCGAGAAGCTGACGGGGGCCGGCGCAGGGGCGGAGGCGGGGAGGATGCGCGGCGGGCAGGGCGGTTCAGCCTCTGCCCCTCCGGGGCCGCATCCTTCACTGCCCTGCGAGCGGTCCTCCCCGCCCGGGTCGTGGGGGTAGCGGCCAGTGCGGCCGCTCCTCAGGGTCTGGTAGCGAGCTAGAGACAGCTTTTAGCCGAGAGGCCCCCGCCCCACGTAGGGCGACGCCATGTTTCGGTACGGAAAAGCCGGAGGCGAGGCAGGGTGCCCGCCGAGGGGCCTCAGTGGGCGGTGACTCGGAGCCGGGAGGCCCCCGCCCACATAGAGCGGCGCCATATTGCCGTACGGAAAGGCTGCCGCAGCCGGCGGCCTGAGAGGTGGCGCGGAGCCAGTCAAAAACAGAAAGGAATAGGGAGCCAGTCAAAAAAAGAAAGGAATAGGATAGGCCGCTTAGCTACAAAGCCTTCCCCGCCCTAGTTTTTAAATTTAAATATTACATCATATTCTGTAGCTGCGCACAGTTTGTCGGGTACCCTCATTTTGGCTGTTAAAGTCACGCCCACCAACTCTCGCTTTAACGGCTAGACTTGGTTTGGATCATCTATTCACCTAAGTGGCTGCTACGCTTTGTCGACTTGAGAGCGAGACTTCAACTGCGAAAAGATGGAAGGCCAGGGGCAAACACATCTCATGAGGGTTCCAGCTTGGTTTAGATAGTTATGAAACACAGTGAGCACTCAGCATTTTACGTGCCGTCTGCGTTCTAGAAAGGAAAAATACCGTGTTAAGACGAGCACGTTCTGGAGCCTTCTTTCTCTTCCTCCCAGGTACCTGGGGCTGTGGCTGTTGAGGCGCTGGACAACTAGTTGCTGATGCAAGAGAAGCATGCTTTCCTCAGCCGGTAGCAGTAAGATAGTAAACTAAATGAACAGAAATAGGGTCTGATCTTAAAAAGTAAACGCTACGTGACTTTTAACTGTTCATTTGTAAAATGCTTTAAGACTGAGCATCAAACATGTTTGTCTTAAAATGAAGGTAATAAGTCTCCTACGTGTAGCCTATAAAACTTGTTAAATTTAAATAGCTAGAACAAAATAAGATGGAGTGAAATTAGTGCTGACAATATTTCTATATAAATCACATGTGGGAAGTTACGCCTAAAGTATTGAAGGATGAGAGCAATGCAACACCCTCAAACCTTTCACTAATTAGCACATTAAAGAGTTTTCCCTTAAGCACACACTCCGTTCTCTGCTGAGGATTCACATTGTGGGGGAGGGGGCTTAAGATACTCAATTAACTGGAACAAAGATTTAGAAGAAAACATTCAATTCTCATTTCTGAATCCAGAACAGTATATCTTAGTCTCTAGATTAGTGATTCTAAACCATGACTCCACTTTAAAATCTCCTGAGGATTCGTGGTTCTATAACTACCATATGAAACTCTGGGCTGGGATGGGGGTGGTGATGCCCCAGGCAAGAATTTTTAAGCTTTCCAGGTGATTCTAAGAAGCATCCAGGGAGTTCCCCCCATGGCTCAGTGGAAAGGAACCTGACTAGTATCCATGAGGACTCAGGTTCTATCCCTGGCCTCGCTCAGTGGCTTACGGATCCAGAGTTGCCTTTAGCTGTGATGTAGGTCCCAGACCTGGCTCGGATCCTGAGTTGCTGTGGCTGTGGTGTAGGCTGGCAGCTACAGCTCTGATTCTACCCCTGGCCTGGGAACTTCTGTATGGCTCGGGCACAGCCTTAAAAAAAAACAAAAAACAAAAAAAGAAGCATCCAAGCTAGAACTGTCTTCCCAGTGAGATTTACCTCTTACTGCCAGGCCCCTGATGTCCCCTTTCTTGAAGGATTAATGTAAACAATTTTCACATGTGGAGGGGAAGCTGCAACACTGCCAAAACCGCTGATTTGACTTGGAATGGCTTGCTTGTAATCTTTTGATATATTCCAAATTGTTTCTTTAGATATTAACATTGACACATGTTCCAGTTTGCTTTTTGGCTGCAATAACTGGAAACTCAAATTACGTCAAGGTAAAGGGAGATCACTGCAAGGCTACCCAGGGTTTGGAAGAAGAAAGCTTGCCTCTGCTCTAGAGATGAGTACTACTGTCATCTCCCCAGGACACACAGATCTCTCATCATCACATCTCTGCTTCTTGCTGCAGTCTGCCTCATTCCTCCCTCTACAGTACAGACTAGCTTCTTTATTTTCTTAGTTATTTTTCCTTCATAATTTAATTTTTCTATTTACAATTTGATTGGCCAAGCTGATTTTTGTTTACAGTCTCATTTGCCAGCAGATAGTCTGCTTTTGGATCAGTACCTAGCCCTGGGCTACTCAGCTAAAGAGGTGGGGACGTTCACAGTCACCTAGGCATCAGGTGTATAAGTGGGGAAGTATCCCCAGGAAGGCATCATGGATGAGTGAATAAGGGCAAGTAGCAAATGATGATTGACAGTTCTAGCGATACAAGACGGTTGTCCAATAGAGAACAGACTTGAGGTTGCCAAGGGGAGGGGTTTGGGGGAGGGATGGAGTGGGAGGTTGGGGTTGGCAGATGTTAAGCTATTACATATAGAATGGACAAACAACAAGGTCCTACTCTATAGCACAGGGAACTATTTTCAATATCCTATGATAAACCATAATGGAAAAGAATATTAAAAAGAGAATGTGAGTAAATATATATATATATAACTGAATCACGGCTATACAGCAGAAATTAACATAACATTGTAAATTAACTATACTTCAATTTTTAAAAACTAGTTTTTTTTTTTTTTTCAAAAAGAGGGTTGTCCAGGCATTCAGGGTCACACTAGACCGGTAGTTTAAAATATTGACAATGCTTGCTGTAAACATGTCCAGTTTTTCTAAAACTTTGAGGTAAACTGTGGTTTTACTAGATTTTCCATGAAATTAACATTCAATTAGAATACTGCTTCTTCTAGGACCATGAATATAACTAGGCAGTTCTGCCTTCCCCTGAAGGAGAGTAGCTTTGTTGCCAAATAATCATGCTATTCCAGTATGTGTAAAGGTGGCAGATCAGGCAGTGCACACACAGTTGCTCTGCCAGCTATGATCTCACCACTTTCAATAGTTTGTTTCTAAAAATCTCCTCACATTTAAATCATGAATTATCTTCTCACCCATTGTAAAGAGAGCTGCCTTCCCTTCCTGACTTTGCAACAAAGCAAAACACCCACCACAGAACACCCACCTGTTATTCCCTGCTTAATAGAACTGGTATTACAGATATACTATAGATATAAGTCCTCAAACTCCTCCTAGTCAGTATCACTTATATCTTAGAAAACAAAAGACTGACATGCTAGCATACTGGTACATCATTTTAGTTTCCCCTACTTTTCACTAAAAGTCTGTTTAAAATTCAGCCTTATTTTGGAGTTTCTGCTGTGGCACAATGGGATCGGCAGCACCTCTGCAGCACCAGAATGCAGGTTTGATCCCTGGCTCTGGCACAGTGGTGCAACAGATCTGGCATTTTCTCAGCTGTGGCATAGGTCACAACTGCAGCTTGGATCTGATCCCTGGCCTGGGAACTCCATATGCCGTGGGGCAACCAAAAAAAAAAAAAAAAATTCAGCCTCAATCTTTTGGTTTTATTATTGTAAGGACACATAATTTAAAACTGTATTATAGGCGTCCACACTATGGTTCATTGGGTTAAGAATACAACTGCAGCGGCTCAAGTTGCTGCAGAGATGCAGGTTTGATCCCCAGGCTGGCACAGTGGGTTAAAGGATCCAGTGTTGCTGCAGATGCAGCACAGGTCACAGCTGCAGCTCAGTTTTACTCTCTGGCCTGGGGAACTTCCACATGCCCATAGGTGCAGCCATAAGAAAAATTAAAAAAATTTTTAATGGTTGTATTATATTGCACTTGATATAGTAAATGTATACATGCACTTGATACATTTACCAAGTGTATCCTGACAGAGCAGTAGTTCCAAAATAATGATTAACTTGGATAAAGAGTTTTTAAGACTTTGGTTCTAATGACTAATTTACAAGAAATGAAGGACAGAGAGGAAGATGATAAGGATAGTACAGGCTTGCAATCAGCTAAATCCAGACTACGGAATTTAGCTGACTGCAAGAACAGCTGACCAGATTTATTCAGCAACAGAAAGAAACAGAAACACAGAGAGAGAGAGAGATTTATTGAGACAGGATGCCTGTGAGAGATACAAGTGGGCAGGCAAGGAAGCTCTGTGTCAAAGATCCAGTGGGCTACAGTTTTATCATCCAAGGGGAGTGGGGGTCAGAAAAGACCACCTCTTCCTTTCTGGGAGTAGTAACTCCTCCCTGGTATCCAGTAAGGTGCATATTAAAATCAGCAGAAGGGCGGTCCTCAAACTCCTGCCTTTGGTCTGAATCTGAATGCAGGCCCTTGTCCCACCCACCACCCAATGTCTCCTGCCTCCGCTAGTCAAGCAAGCCTGCCTCATTCTGATGGCTTTCTTGAGCAATTATTAACTTACAGTGAGCTCCCAATATCCCCTAGATTTCCCTCTCTATCTATGATCTTTCACTGGGACTTCTACAACTACCTGTGCCTACTCCATCCCTATCAATATCATTTAAATTCCTAGGATGTTCTATAACGTATTGTGCACAATCACTATAAAGCAACGCACCTAAAAGAGGTCAATACTTAACAGCAACACACCATCTAACACTCGGTTTCAGACACAGAAGCTTATACAAAAAAATTTTTATTAAGTACAGTTTCATATTTAGAAGAACATCTAATATTACACTGTGATTATATCTTTAGGATACATAATTTATTCTTAAAATACACAACTTATATACAGACATTACAAACTCAGTCCCCAAAATACTTAATAAAGATGTCTGGGTGACACTTATAGAACTGACCTAGCATTTTTTTCTTCTCTTTTGCAGACAGTTTTGAATCCTCATCAATATTTTTTAGTAAATTCAGTAGCTCATCCTTGGTTGTCTTCCTTGTATGGTCAGAATAATCACTCTGATCAATTCTCTGGCAATAAATATATCCTTAAAGTTTAAAAGTAAAAATTTCAATTAATGAATCTATTCCTCAGTTTTAACTAGAAAAAACAAGCAACACACATATATATATATATTTTACTTTGTAAAGTGCAGGTAAAGATGCTAAGCACTGCTGACTTTCTAACCCTGTCAAGTGGCTTTTTGACATAAAGAGGCTCTCTGCTAAGTCTGGATAACTCTGAGAAGATCATTTAGAGTCTACTTGAAATTAAAGTGCAACCACTTACAACTAAACACTTTAAAATAAACATTAGGAATTTATCCTTATGAGACATGGAAGTAATATTTCTCAGATTACCTGTGTCTCTTTGTGGATCTCTTCCCTTCTGAATGTCCATGAGCTTGACACTGACAATTTTATGTAGCATTCCAGGGATCTTAAAAAAAAAAAAAAAGCAAGAGAGAGATAGAGACATGGAACATGGAACATTATTCAAATGCATTTTAATCTACTGATCTACTACATAAGCTCAAATTAACTACTTTCAGAGTTTTACCTTAAAAACATCTTTTTGATGATCCATTAAAAAGAGTACCAGAAGATCAGTTTTGCCTTTGGATAAATTTTTATTGTCAACAATAGCTTTCGAGAATATCCTTTTCACAACCATTCGGTTGTCACTCTATAAAAATAAAAACACAAACCCAATGGTACTTATTTTTTAAAATAAACATAAAAAGGGATGTTAAATTTTTTTTCTTGTCTTTTTGTCTTTTCTAGGGCCTCACTCACAGAATATGGAAGTTCCCAGGCTAGGGGCCTAATCGGAGCTGTCGCCGCCAGCCGACGCTACAGCCACAGCAACGCTAAATCTGAGCCGCATCTGCAACCTACATCAGAACTCACGGCAAAGCCGGATCGTTAACCCACTGAGCAAGGCCAGGGATCAAACCCGCAACCTCATGGTTCCTAGTTGGATTTGTTAACCACTGAGCCACGACAGGAACTCATGGGATGTTAAATATTAATAGCTACTATCTATTCCACAATAGTTGATGCTGACAATGGAATAATCTAACACATGCATCCTATAAGTACTACAGATACTGAATGCAATTAACATTTAGACAAAAGACTTACTTCTTTCTGTAATTTAAATTCAGAAGGATGTGCTGCAACAGCCATGAAATATAGTAGCCTTCTGAATTCTTCTCTATTTTGGGAATCCAAAAGCTTTAGAAAGAGCTGAGTAGCTTCTAATGCTATTTCAGTCTTCCCATTCACTTGAGGCCAAAAGAAAAAAAATGCTTTTAATTTTGACTCAACACAACTACATTAAAGGGAACAAAATTCAAGTTAAAGCTTATGCTAATGAGTAAACTTATCCAAAACTATGTTCAAAAGCAAAACAAAAACACTATGAATTACAACGAATGATCAATACCATCTAGAAAGCCTATGCTCAAACTGACAACTAACTCCTAAATTCTTGTTACATACAAATCTTAGGATGTTAAATCTAACTCAGCTTTGTAAATAAACTCCAAGCCTATGTTTTCCAATAATTAAATCTGTGTACAGCACTGATGTATCTAACTCTGAGAAAGATAGGATTCTTTGAAACATGCAATTTGTTTTCAACAAACCATGTGGAAAAGTCTGGCTCACTGGTACGGGGACAAAGTAGTGTTTGCCATTGTGAAGAGAATGAAGGTGGAGTGGCGACAGAGCTGTTAACGCTTTCTGAAAAGGAGAATGGCTGTTCTACGCTTATTAGGCTCCCAGTAAAAGAGAACAGGGTTCTCCTGGGACAACCAGAAGTTCCTGCCTAGCTTCAGAGCTTATTAAAGTTTCTTCCCAAATAAGCTCTACAAGTTCTGGAAAAAAAAAAATACTTTCCATGGATTAATCCAGATCCACTTCCACCCTGAACTACTACCATTTTGGTTGTGAGGACAAGTAACTTTTTCCTGTTTCCTCCGAAGTAACATCTTACTTACCTAAGAGTTCTGCAATTCCATTGTGAACATCAGATAAGTGATTTAACAGAGGTTCCCTACTACTGTAATATTTGCCAATGGCATCAAACAGAAGTTCTTTCACTAAGTCTATTCTATCTGGTTGCTCGGGAAAGTTTCTACTTATGTCCACAACCATCTGGTCTGGAAGGTATTCCAAGCAGTCAATTGCTGAAGAGAGCCACTCATCTTCCCTACGGGGGAAAAAGAATTATTGTAAAAAACAAAGAATAACCAATATACACTCAGTACCTAATTTACTAGCTATTTCGAGTTTAATACCAGGATAAATCTCTATACACCTAAAGATATATGTAATTCTTTTTTTTTTTTTTAAGCAGGAGAAAAAGAAATTTAATTCATGCCCACAGAGGTCTGACAGAAATAGGACCTTAGAAGTGGCCAAAACAGGCAGCTTTTATACTATTTATTTACTTTCATATTAAATTCTTTTATTTCCATGCTCTCAGTGGTATAAATATTGCAAGCGAAATAGGTTTTGTAGTTCATGTAATTTTTGAACACATAAACATAATACTCTGCAGAACAATCTAATTTTTTTGGGTTTTTTTTAGACAATAAATTTGAGAAGAACTGATTTAACAAAGAATCTTAGGTTTGGGGACTTATTTAGTAAGGTAGAAAAGTTTGGGCTTGAGTAGTGAATTAGTGAAGAGGTAACAGGGTTTTTTTTAAATTACTTAATGAATTTTATTACATTTATAGGTGTACAAAAATCATCGCAACCAAATTTTATAGCATTTCCATCCCAAACCCTCAGTGCATCCCTCTACCCCCAACCTGTCTCATTTGGAAACCATAAGTTTTCCAAAGTCTGTGAATCAGTATCTGTTCTGCAAAGTTCACTGTGTCCCTTTTTTAGATTCCACATATAAGTGGTAGCATTTGATGTTGGTGTCTCATTGTCCGACTGACTTCACTTCGCATGATAATTTCTAGGTCCATTCACGTTGCTATAAATGCTGTTATTTCATTCCTTTTAATGGCTGAGTAATATTCCATTGTGTGTATGTACCACATCTTCCCTATCCACTCTATCAATGGAGATTTAGGTTGTTTCCTGACTTGGCTATTGTATAGAGTGCTGCAATGAACATTGGAGTACCTGTGTCTGTTTGAGTCACGGTTTTAATTCTTTTTAATATATATAGCTAGATCACATATCACAGATTAAAAAGTTGGTTTTAATATATCTTCTTTTTCTTTTCTTTTTTTTAAGTGAAAACAGAAGCTAGCCACTACAATATAGGGCTGAAAGGAATACTGAATTCAAATTCTACTCTTTCTTTTGTTTTTGGCCACATTCAAGGCATGCGGAAGTTCCAAGGCCAGGCATCAAACCCACGCCACTGCAGTAACCAGAGCCACTGCAGTAACAATGCTGGATCCTTCACCTGCTGAGGCACAAGGGACTCCCAAACTCTACTCCTTAAATTTACTGTGCAGGTCCAGAAACTCTGAGTTACTTGCTCACAGTCCTAGGCAGGACTAGATCCCAGATATGACTCCTAGACCAGCATTTTTTTTAACACAGTGTTGATTACTTTAGGGTTCTATGTATGACCCATCATCTCTGACTTTGGCTAGAACAGAGGAAGACAGGTAGGATTTCAAAATAATTAAATATTAATTACGATTTCTAATAAGATGCCAGCTGGGTAACTTCAGAAAATTGCTACAGGAGTTCCCATCATAGCTCAGCAGAAACGAATCTGACTAGGATCCGTGAGGACCCAGGTTTGATTCCTAGCCTTGCTCAGTGGGTTAAGGATCGGGTATTGCCACGAGCTGTGGTTTAGGCTGACGACACAGCTTGGATCTGGCGTTGCTGTGGCTGTGGTGCAGTCCATATGCCACGGGTGCGACCCTAAAAAGACCAAAAAAAAAAGCTCCATTGAGAAATAAAATGACTAAGTTTAAATATTTAATTTGTAAATATATACAGTTTTAAAAAAAAATCACATCCACTGCTGTGGACTCAGGACAACTAATTCTGCCACCACCCAGGTGCTTTATCTTGGCTAGGTCATGCCACCTCTCTGGTCATCAGCTTCACCATAAGATACAGACGATCTTTAAGGTCAATTTCTAGTTCTGCACTTAAAGTAAAGAAATTATAAAATGTTTTCACATGTTACTTTATATTGTAGAAATGTAATTTAAATTCTTACAGAATAATAAGCTTCCTATTTATACAGAATTCAATAACTAGTATGTTGGGATTAATTTTTTTCACATAAGATTGTAAGCTTTTTTCTTCTTAGGGCCACACCTGTGGCATATGGAAGTTCCCAGGCTAGGGGCTGAATCGGAGCTGCAGCTGCCGGCCTGCACCACAGCCATAGCAACATCAGATCCGAGCCACATCTGCAACCTACGCTGCAGCCTGCGGCAACGCCATATCCTTAACCCCCTGAGCGAAGCCAGGGATGGAACCTGCATCCTCATGGATACTAGTTGGGTTCTTAACCCTCTAAGCCACAATAGGAACTCCAAGTTTTAAGCTATCTTCTGACATTCAACTGTTTATTAGTAGTTCATTAGAATATAGAACTTTTGAAGCACTAAAATTATAAGCTGTATTCCTTTCAAACATGTTCATCTTCCTAACTATACTGGGACACTACCCGCTAAGGAAAAACCATCAATAGTTAAATAGGTTAGAAAATACAAGATTTTTAACATTTTGTAATTTTCACTTAGGGGAAGAGTCCCATGTTATAAGGAATACAGTACTCTTTTTTTTTTTTTTTTTGGTCTTTTTGTCTTTTCTAGGGCAGCACCTGTGGCATGTGGAGGTTCTCAGGCTAGGAGTCTAATCGGAGCTGTAGCCGCCGGCCTACACCACAGCCACAGCAACGCGGGATCTGAGCTGTCTCTGTGACCTACACCACAGCTCATAGCAACGCCAGATCCTTAACCTACTGAGTGAAGGCAGGGATCGAACCTGCATCCTCATGGTTCCTAGTCCGATTCGTTAACCACTGAGCCACGACAGGAACTCCTATAGTACTCTTTCTTAAAGGAAAATAAAATCATAATTCCCTTAGCACCTCAAGATAGGCCTTCAGATTTATATTCAGGAGAGTGGTAGTCAGAAGTGAGAACAAGGGTTATTTTCATTATATTTCTTTCATAAAACTAGTTAATTTAAAAGCACATATTTAACAGACATTTTAGAGGAGTATAAAAGCATATATAGTCAAAAGATTCTAAGAATTTGACAAGTCTGTTCATTTTGTTCCAGGTCCCATTGAAGATTAGAGAGCTCTAAAAGATCAAACAGTCCTACATTCAACAAAGATAAAAAGATGGAGCAAAATAATTTTCTTCACTTGATGTGTAGGCAAGGTATATGTGAAACAAAAATGAATATAAAACTAATGACATTTAAATCTCATTTTCTAATTTTTATCAAGGAAGGTAATTTTGTTCTTTACTTTTCCCAATACAGATAATATCAACTGACAAAGCCTGTCTGATTGTATGAAGAGAAGAATTCAAAAGATTATGTTAAAACTAATCTCTTCCTACAAACGCACTCAGGTTATTAAATGTATTTCCACATACTGAGATTCACTGTAAGCCTTGAGAATCCCTCGATCCAGATAATTCCTATTGTTGACCAAGTCAGGCTGCCTCTTAGGTTGAGGAACTGTGGGTACAACCTCTTGCCGTTTGAGTAGGGAGTCAAGGAGCGGAAGGTCTATAAGTTGTAGCAGACGCCCAATTGTTTCTTCTTGCCATACTTCATTAATAACTGCATGGGGAAAATGACAAGGGGAAAGTAACAATTAATAATTATTACATGCTCACAACAATATCTGCCTAGGTAGGTCTAAGCTAATACATTTGTGGCAAAAGAAAAAAAAAGGAAAAGAAAAGAAAGAAAGAGGGAGTCAGTCAATTTTATGCAGTGGTTTCTTATAACAAAGTAAAATAATTCAAGATTTGTATAAAGTGTAGGAGAATAGACTTTGGACAAGAGGAATTCTTTTCATTCTTGTACTGTAGAAAAGCAATATGGCTTGATAAGAGATCAAGTCATATAACATGTTAATAAGGACCTTGGAAGAAAGAATGATTCATTCAGTCTGAAAACTGGTTTGAAACTATTGGCTGCGGATTATTCCACTCAGGGTTTCCACAACTAGGCTGGGGGAGGGAAGGTAGAAATCAGTCACTAAAACTATATTCCATTGCCACAGACAAGGAAGAACATAAGAATCTTGCTAACGTTTTAATATAATTTTCAAATTTTTGTTGAACCTAATAAAATCTTAGGGAAAGATAGAACTGAGAACCGATTTTTAAATAAATTTTTAAAAATCTGCATGCAAAATATTTCAGATTTGAATCTCTGCCAGCTGATAGGACAAAAGTCAGTGTTCCAGAACTGCAACACTGATCTATTTGTGAAAGATAATAGACCTCTGTTAAAACTTAATATAAACAGCTTTAATACACAGTGTGCTCTTTCTTTGTACTCTGAATATTTAAATTCTAATAAAGGTTAAGATTGAAAAAATGTAAATAGCTTTATTTGAAGTCAGTCTCCTATTTCTTCCTTGTATCATCTTTAGCTTACCTTGTGGAGACAAGGTTGCAGAGATATTTACGTGAGGGGAGTCAGCAGGCTTTAAACTCAGATTTTCCCACAGATCCTCTAAACTTGCTGATTTGATATCAGAGGACTTAAATAATACATCTGCATACCTAAAATGAATTTATTTAATAAGTTAATGTTTATTAGTAGGCCCACAGAAATATTTTCTTGAGAGCCAAGAGTTTCTAGAAAGTTTATTTCAGAGCAAAAACATAACAAATGCTTTTTGTTATGAAAATAACAAAAAGAATAGAATAAAATTCAAAAACATCCCATCTTCTTTCTCAAGCCTGAAAATACATACTCTAAGTTCTCCTTTGAGGTTTTTTTTTTGGGGGGGGGGGCTATACCCATGGCATGTGGAAGTTCCTCCTCAGCCAGGGATCAAACTTGCACCACAGCAGCAATCCAAGCCACTGCAGTGACTATACCGGATCTTTAGCCTGCTGTACAACGAAAGAACTCCTCCTTTGATTAAAATTTTAGTCTCCAATTTTATAAACATAATCAAACATAGTCAAACTTCACTATGCTTACTGATTTTAATAGTTATGTCTATTTCTGGGGTTTTCTTGTAGAGAATACTCATCATTTTCCAAATACAGATCCACAGTCCCTTATCCACAATTCTGAAACCCAAAAAGCTTTGAAAAAAGTTAAGTTTATTCAGAATTCCTGTAATGATAAAACCTGTCCTTCTGACTATCATAGCCTTTATCTATCCCAGTTAGTACGAATATTTTCACGGCAAAAATATTAATGTGTTTGCTTACCCAATGCTGTCCCAGATCCCTCGGAGTGTTATCTACTAAATTTTACATATATATAAAATTTATATATATATAAATGGCCATAGCCACAGCAGCATGGGATATGAGCTGCATCTGTGACCTACACCACAGCTCATGGTGACACTAGATCCTTAACCTGCTGAGCGAGGCCAGGGATTGAACCCGTGTCCTCATAGCTACTAGTTCAGTTTGTCACCGCTGAGCCACAATGGGAACTCCCAGAGTTACAAAGTATTCAAAAGTCAATACACTAAAACTCTGACTTTTGGTCAGGTCTGTATTGTAGGAGCTTCAGCTACATGGTCACCTTTACATAGTTTAGGGAATAAAAGGGGAAAGTTGTTTTATTTCTTGACAAATAACTAAGTTAACTGTGCACTTGTCACTTATATCCATTTCAATCACTGGGTCCTGCACTTCTTTCCTCCAGTGTCTCTTTATATAAGGCCTGCTTCTCCACTTCTGCTGCCTACTTCACCTCATCTGTAGACTACAACACTGCAATAGATGCCTGCCTAGCTCTCATTAGGCTGTCCATACAGCTGCTAGGATAACCTTTCTAAAATACACTCTCCTCGTGCTTAAAGTCTTTCTGTGGTCTCCCCAGCATCTGTGTGATCAAGTGCAAACTCCTTAAAATGTCCTCTGAAACTTTTTGCATTATGGCTCCCAGGTGCCTTTCATACTTCACATGTGCTGTTTTTTCTGGATTCTAGGGACAACCAACCTGCCTGCCTTCATCTCTCTTACCCTCATACCACTTTGTGTATAAACTGACATTTTTTTATACTATAACTGTAACCTGAAGCAGAAAAAAATCAGTTTGTTGACTGTTTCTGCTAAATATATGAAAGAACAAGAATTCTAGGAGATGCCAAATAAACAAAAGTTCCTTCTACTTTACCCAGTTTACACACAGGCCCAGGTTTTAGCCTGGTTGTTTCAAAAATAAGAACGATTGATCCAGCAATCCCACTCCTGGGCATCTATCCAGAGGAAACCATGACTCGAAAAGACACATGTACTCCAGTGTTCATTGCAGCACTCTATACAATAGCCAGGTCATGGAAACAACCTAAACGCCCATCGACAGAGGAGTGGATAGGGAAGATATGGTACATACACACAATGGAACATTACTTGGCCATTAAAAGGAACGAATTACCAACATTTATAGCAACATGGATGGACCCAGAAATTGTCATACAAAGTGAAACCAGTCAGACAATGAGACAGCAACACCCAATGCTATCGCTTACAGGTGGAAACTAAAAAGACACAGTGAACCTCTTCGCAGAACAGACAATGACTCACTTTGGAAAACCTTGGTTTTTCAAATAAGACAATCTGGGGGGTGGGGGGATGCACTGTGGGTTTGGGATACAAAATCTGTAAAACTGACTTGTGACGATTTATGTACACCTATAACTGAAATAAAATCCATTAAGAAAAAAAATAAAAACTCAAAAAAAAACAAAAACAAAAATAAGAACGATAGTCAGCATCTCACTAAAAGGTAGACAAAATCCTGCCAATATCCCCTCTGCCAATATTAAGTGATAATCTGTCATCATATACTAACCTGGAAGGTGAAGACAGCTTGTTCTCTTTGCCTACTTGACTGTCTTGGTTAGGTATTGTTGTGAATCTATAAAGGCTACAACTACTATCTTCAAATGTAGGTTTTTTGTCTTTTCCAAAGACTTTGGTTGGAACTGCCTCAAATACTTTGTAATCCATAAGTGCTTGACAGACTCTCACCACTTTGGCCCGAGGAATATCGACATCACCAAAATATTTATTCTGAATTAGGTGAGAAAAAATGACATCCACAGCTTCCGAACCAACAAAGCAATCATTGTGTCTTTTTAAATGATGTCTTCGTTTTTTCACCTCCACTTGCGTTTGAAGAGTGTTTATAATGCTGCTCCACACGTATGTGGCTCCAAATGGCTTTTGGGCTACGCTGAAACCTGGAATGAGAAAACTCACAGAGTTACTTCGCTCATTTATAATAAGGTCTGAGCAATCCTTAAGTAAAAAGCGGCAATCTCCAAAGTTGTTAATCAGGAATGATTTGAGGGCAGCTTGTTATTAAAATATGAAATTATCAGTAGTAATTCATTAAAAAAAACATAATGCCTGCTACATGCTAAACACTATTCTATGTGTTAGGATACAACAAGGGACAAAATGAAGTCCCCCTTCTTAGGGGCTTGCACTTTGTGGGAAGATACAGCCAATATGTATGTGTTAGGTCAGTGTTAAGAAAAAAAAGCCGGGTAAGGAAAAGAATGCTGTTTTAGATGGGATGTCAGGAAAGACCTTACGGACAGGGTGATCTTTGAGCAGAAGGCTGCGTAAAAGCAGGGGGCAAGCTGTGCAAAAATCTGGGGAAAGAGCAGAGAGAACAAAAAGGAAAGGCCCTGAGGAGGGGGTGTGGTCTGAGAGGAGAGCAGGAAGGAGGCCACCGAGGCCTGAGTGCACCGTTAAGGGACAGAACAGTAGGAAGTGAGGTCAGACAGGAGTGAAAGAGTCTGGAAGAGGGAGTACAGATCCAGCAGGACCTTGTGGCAGTTACCAATTATGAACAAGGAACTCGATTAAGTGCCTTATATAAATGGTCTAATCTTCATAGCAACCCTATGAACTAGACATCACCTCTATTTAAGACAAGGAAAACAGATCCACTGAGGTCAAGTGTAACTTCCAGACATTGTATTTTAAAAGGTGGTGATGTGATTTCTATGATTTCTAAGCGTTTATCAGTCAGATAAATAAATAGATAGATGTAGATTTATAGATATACCTACACACAATGCTTGTTGGAATAAACTAATTTTTAAAAAGCTTCCTATTATGCAGGCTCATGAGTTAAATGACTTGTAAGCAGGATAAACTAACAGTTTGGTTCCTGCTCTATAGCAACTTACAGCTTATTGTAAAGATAGGAAGAGCACAGTAATAAAGCAAGACTTTAGCTAAACAGACAAGAACATGCTTTCAAAGATTTATCACATTTTCCCTCACTAAGAAACTGATATTTGGCACAACTGCATAGAAGAAAAGGAGAAATAATTAAAAGAAAATGGACCTTAAGTTTTGTAAGCTGATGGAACTAAGTCTAGCTTATCATCAGCTTGGTGGCTAGCTGCATGCTCTCTTTTTTTACATAAACAGAGTATGCCTTTTTATGTATTATACTTTTTAATGACCCCCCGACTTTTTAAGCTCCCATTTTTGAAAAGTATATAACTTCCTTTATTTTCAGGATATCTTGGCAGAGAAACTGAAAACTAATTACTTCCCTTAGGTTAGTCTAAAAAGGAAAACAATATGCATCAGTACAACAGTAAGGAACAAGGGGAATTATAATGAAAGAAACTGCTACTTTAAATGATATCTTTTTATTTTATCTAAAAAAGCAGGAAACTACCTTCCTGACTTTTTAGAAAGAACAGAATGTGTAAGATGAAAGCAAACATAAGTTTCTGAATGACATTAAAACTCTGCTTGATGCACTAGAATCATAAATTTTAATGTGGTCACTTGGAATTCATCTTTTCTGCCACAATAAATATAGGGAGTGTAATGAACCACAGTGTATTCACTTATAGCATAATTTTGTATCTACCATGAAAATTACTAACATACAAACACAGAAAACCCTTTACTATTCGTTTGCATATTTCCAATACCAAAGGGAGATGTGTAATTTTACTATCTACCCATTATTATGATGTTAGTTTAAAATAATCAGCAAGACAGTTTTTAATCATCAAAATTATATTTTAAAACTCCAGATATTTCATAATCCATTACTAAACAAAGAAGGAAGTAATTGATGCCCGGTTTCCAAATATGTGACAAGTCTTAAGAATTGAAATATCTAGAATGAAGTAGATAAATCAAGCTGAAACTAGATTTACTACTGATGCTGTATTTAGTCTCTACTGAACAGAGCCAGAATCATGAATTTGATGCAATCCCCAAGTTTGTCCAGGTCACTCCTAGTATCCAGAACTAGGAGTAGCTGTACTGTTTCTAGCCACTATGACTAAATAAAAGGAGGATTAGCACATAATATTCTTTTTCTCCCCCAACACTTAATATTCCCTTTTTTTTTTTCTTTTCTTTTCAGGGCTGCACCCATGGCATATGGAGGTTCCCAGGCTAGGGGTTGCATTGGAGCTACAGCTGCCGGCCTATGCCACAGCCACAGCAATGCCATATCCAAGCCACATCTGCGACTTACACCACAGCTCACGGCAATGCCAGATCCTTAACCCACATAGCAAGGCCAGGGATCAAACCCGCAACCTAATGGTTCCTAGTTGGATTCATTTCCTCTGTGCCACAACAGGAACTCCCAGTACTTAATATTAACTTCCAAACATACCAGAGACTATAGCTGAGATTTAAATGAACTAATGCCTGCTCTTTAGTCTTTTTTCAAGTTTTCATTGTTATTAGTAATAGCTAGTATTTGAGGATTTACAGTATGACAAACTCTGCCTTCTCTCATTTAATCCTGATAAACTTCTTTGAAATAGTTATTTATAGTCCTATTTTGAAGAAATTGAAGCTCAGAGAATTAAACAAACACACTCTCAGCTTTACAGGTAGTAAATATATGCTAGCTTTTCCTAGTACTTAAATGTAAATATATTAAAAGTAAGCCCCCAGATGGTTTTAGCATTAACTTTTCACTGAAGACTTGGATTAGGTGTAAGAGCTTTAAGTAAGCCATTGAGATTAAAGAAACAAACAGGAGTTCCTGTTGTGGCACAGTGGAAGGAGTTCCTGTTGTGGCACAGTGGACATGAATCCGACTAGGAACCATGAGGTTGTGGATTTGATCATTCCTACCCTCGCTCAGTGGGTTAAGGATCTGGTGTTGCTGTGAGCCGTGGTGTAGGTCATCAACACAGCTCGGATCTGGTGTTGCTGTAGCTGTGGTGCAGGCCGGCAGCTACAGCTCTGATTAGACCCCTAGCCTGGGAACCTCCATATGCCGCAGGTGCGGCCCTAAAAAGACAAAAAGACAAAAAAAAAAAACAAAAAACAAAACAACTTTAAGATCTGTAAGTCCTTAACCAAGCTATTTAAAAATACTTAGTCGTCACTACTCCTAAAATAAGACAGGATATCATAAATTCTATAATACATACTATCCACAGTAAACAGGACAGGAAAATAAGCAACGTTTAAACTTGCAGAGTTCAGATTGCTTATCGAGTACTAAAGACACAGACTTCTCGGCTAGTAAAAATATTAAAGATGAAACACATAAATCATAACAGTTGAGCTACAAGTAAGTAAGTATGAGAATCCTGAAAGATAAGGCTGACTCATTTATTACTTTGAGGTCAATAAGACAACTGATGGAGGTGAGGGCCTCAATGATGTAGAAAAGACTAATCTTCACAGGGGAATTAAGAAATGAAGAATATAGTTCCCCATATTAACTTGCAGTTTAAATATGGGAAATCAGGAAGTCCAGCAGGTTGAATAACACAGTATAAAAGATTAAAGAACAGGTTAGAGCAGGATAGTAGGCACCTGTAAACCACGCAAGGTTTCCAGAGTCCTCTGGGCATAATACAATTCATCCCTTTCAGGTCCCCTCTGTTCTCACTGACCATTAATTTCCAGACACTGAATCCTGGGATATCTTCCCTCAAGCATCACCACCCACAGATCCAAACTAGCTCATGTTCATACAGATACTTTAAGACACAATATACCCTGGACCTGATGAGTAAATGTGCCAAAACCCACACCAGGATAACCTGTTTTTTTTTTTTTTTTTAACGCTGATGTCACCAGTTGAACACAGATCCCCCACATGCTGGTTTGAAACCCCTTTTTTTTTCTTTTTTTGGCCGTGCATGAGGCATGTGGAAGTTCCCGGGCCAGAGATTGAACCCATGCCATAGCAATGACCCAGGCTGCCGCAGTGACAATGCCAGATCTTTAACCTGCTGTGCCATAGGAGAACTCCCTGAAACTTCCTATTTATCATCCTCTAAGAGATGAAATGAACATTGGTATAGCCAACCATGGCCCGGCAGGATGAATTTTTGTGCCTTCTCAACAGGATTCAAGAAACCAGAAGTATACAATAAATGCTTTGTAAGTCTGGCAATCAGAATTTAAGCTTCAGCTTGTCCTCAAACTTCACTTGCAGATGAGCTGGACAATTCTTTAAAATTCATCACTATCTACATCTTGATACATTTGGTCAAGCATGTTTTAAAAGTATCATGACCAGGAGTTCCCGTCGTGGCGCAGCGGTTAACGAATCCAACTAGGAACCATGAGGTTGCGGGTTCAATCCCTGGCCTTGCTCAGTGGGTTAAGGATCCGGCACTGCCGTGCGCTGTGTGGTATAGGCTGCAGATGTGGCTCAGATCCTGCGTTGCTGTGGCTGTGGTATAGGCTGGTAGCTACAACTCCGATTAGACCCCTAGCCTGGGAATCTCCATATGCCCTGGGTGTGGCCCTTAAATGACAAAAGCCAAAAAAAAAGTATCATGACCAAATGATCAAAGTTTAGAGACCAGCTGCGATAATACTGAGTAAGAGATTTAACTTCTATAGTTTGGTTTCTTCATTTACTGAAATAAGAGCTGAACACTACATTTAAGGTAGGTTGCAGGTCTAAACTGCTAATTATAGGATTTTAGAGACTGAAATTATACCTTTCTCCATTTAGATATGGACACTGACCACCAAACAAAATATGGTAACAAATGAAATATAAGAACAATTTGACCTGTCAGATAAAAAGCTTCTAAAAGGTGGTGTATTAAGAGGCTCAGAAATTGTTTTAGGAGTTCCCGTTGTGGCTCAGTGGTTAACCAACCAGACTAATATCCATGAGGACACAGGTTGATCCCTGGCCTCGCTCAGTGGTTTAAGGATTCAGTGTTGCCAGGAGCTGCGGTGTAGGTCACAGACGTGGCTCAGATATGGCATTGCTGTGGCCGTGATGCAGGCCAGGAGTTACAGCTCTGATTCAACCTCTAGCCTGGGAACTTCCATATGCTGTGGGTGCAGCCCTAAAAAGACAAAAAAAAAAAAAGAAAAGAAATTGTTTTAAACTAGATCTATAACATCCTACATATACTCTTGAGTATTATATAAATCTAGGGTAGTTAACAGTTTTCAAGCAGTCTTATCTTTATTTGCTTGAAAACAATAGCTATTTTTCAAAAGCAAAGACTGATCCTTTGTATTTGAAATCTACTCAAAAAAGTTTGGCAGCAATAAAAAATTAAACTTCTAATAGTGAACTGATATGTATTTACAATACTACTAATAATCATTTTCATTTCTAAAAATACACACTAAATAATCAAGCTTTACAATAATAATTTCCTGAAAATCAAGTCATAAGGTAGATATGCCAAGAAATTATATTTACTCATAAGTCACAAGAGGATAATCAGCATCAACTATAGTCCTGCCGTGAAAATCAATTTAAAGACAAAAAAAGGGCAAAAATAATTCTACAATCACTTCAAATAGTGAAGATTAATACACACATTATAGGAGTTCCCGTGGTGGCTCAGTGGTTAACAAATCTGACTAGGAACCATGAGGTTGCGGGTTTGATCCCTGGCCTTGCTCAGTGGGTTAAGGATCCGGCGTTGCCATGAGCTGTGGTGTAGGTCACAGACGTGGCTCGGATATAGCATTGCTATGGCTGTGGTATAGGCTGGCGGCTACAGCTCCAATTCGGCCCCTAGCCTGGGAACCTCCATATGCCGCGGGTGAGGCCCTAAAAAGACAAAAGACACACCCCCCAAAAAAGACGTATTAAAAAAGAAAGGGGAAATGATATCAATCTAGAAGAGCCTAAGGAGGTGTGGATTCACTGCAATATATACTGGATGGGACCATGGAACAGAAAAATATTAGGCAAAAACTAAGGAAATCTGAGCAAAAGTATGAACACTCAATATTGTTTCACTAATTGTGACAAATGTGTTAGCTAATGTAAGATGTTAATAACAAGGCCAACTGAGTGAAGAGCGTATGGGAACTCTACATACTAACTTTGTGATTTTTGTAAATCTATTCTAAAAATTTTTGTTTATTTAAAAGAGTATAAAGAGAAAAGAGGGTCTCTTCCTTCCTCTGAACCAAGAGGACACAGTTCCCAGCCTCCTATGAATAGGTAAAGCTTTACCCTTTACCTATTCACACTACCTGGATGATGATGTCAAGCTCTGAACAGTATTCAATCAAATAAAGAGCACTAGCAGATAAGAAGACAAATGTGACACATACCAGAATATTTAACTCTTCATCAGAAAATAGCAAGTATTGGGAGTTCCCTTCGTGGCTCAGTGGTTAACGAATCCGACTAGGAACCATGAGGTTGCGAGTTCGATCCCTGGACTTGCTCAGTGGGTTAAGGATCTGGCGTTGCCGTGAGCTGTGGTGTAGCTTGCAGACGCGGCTCGGATCCCGCGTTGCTGTGGCTGTGGCGAAGGCCAGTGGCTACAGTTCCTGTTAGACCCCTAGCCTGGGAACCTCCATAAGCCGTGGGTGCGGCTCTACATAAAAAAAAAGGCAAAAAAAAAGAAAATAGCAAGTATACAGAGTTCCTGCTGTAGTGCAATAGGATTGGCGGTATCTCGGGAGTGCTGGGATGCAGGTTGATCCTTGCCTCGGCACAGTGGGTTAAGGATCTGGTGTTAGCTGCACCTGCAGCTTAGGTCACAAATGCGGCTGGGATCTGATCCCTGGCCTGGGAACTCCATATGCCAAGGGATGGCCAAAAAGAAAAAAGAAAACAGCAAGTATTAACAAGTACATACAATCCTAAATCATCTAGGATTTGAGAGAATTTTACTAAAGAATTATTTTTTTCAAAAGAGGTTTTAAAACATTACTCACAGAATTAAGACAAAGGAAAAGGACTACATTTATTGGGCAACCAAAACCTCATGCAAATAGATAAATGTAGAGAATTGTGTTTTGGGTATTAAAACTAAGCAGCTGTGACTGAGTGGGGGAAAACTTCCTAACACTAATATCAATATTGCAACATTTTTACTGCACATTGGTTTTTAGTAGTCCGAAGTTTGTTTTCATTTTACAAGGCATTAAAGATGTCATGCTGAAGACTGACACTGCCTCTGAAAAAAAGGCTGCAGGTAAACTATGTAATATTAATAAAAACAACTTTAAAATATGTTAAGAGAACAACCAGCAAAATTAGGCATGCGTCCCTACTTTATCATACAGATTAAAGAGACAGCATATGGGAAGTACTTTGAGCTCCCTGGAAAAGTGATACCAGGTGAATTCAAAGAATTAGGTTACAGTCTAAAGGGATAACAGGATAACATACCGCTTTCTTACTTTTCTATATTAAAAGGCAAATACCTTCAAAGTATTTATTAAAGCTTAGCATATGGACTTTCTTTCTTCTATACAGATCAGCTCTCTGGTTGTTACAGCCCCTTTAAAGTATGGAAGAGTTGCTAATAGGTAGAGAAACAAAAATACAAAGCTGCCTGCAAGAGCACACAAAAAGACAATGGCAAGGAACCAAGAACGAGCTGCTTCCATTACCATGCTCACTAGGACTGTGACAAGGCAACTAAAGAGTGGAAGGGGGATTAATACAGGATAACAGGTAGGATTCCAACAGCAGCAAGCAAAATAAATGAGAATAGGCAGTGGGCCCCTCTCTGCCCACTGCACCAAGTGCGCAGAAGACTGTGGTCCTTTCTTTGGGTTCAAAGAAACTGTCATTTTAACTCTTCCCTCTGAGAGTTATCTACTTAATTTTGAATACATATTTCCTTTCACCAAGAATCTGTTCACGAATGACCAAAGCTCAGAATTGGTATTTCAGGTCTTAGAGAAGACAAGACTTTTTTATTTATTTAGCTCTTTTGGGCTGCACCTCGGCATATAGAAGTTCTCAGGCTAGGGATCGAATGGGAGCTACGCTGCTGGCCTACACCATAGCCAAAGAAACACTAGATCTGAGCGATGTCTGAAACCTACACCACAGCTCACGGCAACACCAGATCCTTAACCCACTAAGCGGTGCCAGGGATCAAACCTGTGTCCTCGTGGATACTAGTCAGATTCATTATCCCTGAGCCAAAACTGGAGCGTCAAGACAGGACTTTTAATCACATAAAATTTGGGAATTTCTTTCACTTAGAAAGTCAGCCTAAAGATTCAAGATTGTTTCCAGATTATTTGATTTTATATTCTTAAATGATGGAGTATCTCCCTTCTCTCCTGTAAAACAAGGAAAAATTCTGAATGTAGTCATCATGTGCTTATCTGAATCCTTTCAATTTGAGGATAAGGTCAATATTAAGATTTTTTTTTTAGAAAAGTACAAATGAAAAGTGCTTCTCTATCACAATTTAACCTTAGCATTTTGAAGATTATGCACCCAGTTTGACCTACGACAATCCACTGACCACTGTTACCTTGAGGAATGAGTTTCACTGGTTTGCTTTCACAAGAGAAAAGTTTTTGTCAGATAGGGAACTAATTCCTAAAGCACCCCCACATTGCAGCTACAAAAAGGGGGGAAAGTTGTAACTTATCTAAAACGAAAACAAAAAAGCCAAGTGTTATCTGGACGTCTTAACTCTATTGAGATGTACGGTAGGTTAGAATTGTAATTTTAGAACTGATCATCCAATTTTGTTCCGTTGTTTGGACATTAAAAAAAGCCAAGATGTTAGCATCCTAACATTCTAAGCAAATCGCCCCCCAACACATGATTAAGCTGGCAGAATTCACCAACGTCTCTCCTAATGACATGCAACCACTGAAAAAGAAAAGCAAAAACTTCTATTCATTGAAATACTGTTTATACGGAAAGCACTAAAAATTCCTGAAGCCAAGTTCCTGCCGGTACAATTTAATATAACAGAAACGTCTCATCACTCTCAGGAAAAATCTGGGGAACAAAATGGGCAAGAGAGGCATTTAGGCCATGGCTGTACAAGGGAGTCAAGGTCTGTGGCTGAGACAGAAGGCAAAGACTAAACCACTGCAGATATACTCGTCACCAGTACTGCCGTGGAGCACGTCCGGAGACCGACCGCCAGCCCGGCACGCAGCGGGCGCACAGCCTTAGGGCACGGTTAAATTAAAGTTTGGGTAGCTTAGAAAGCTGGGCTGCGAGGGCACCGGCCCGAGCGGCAGCAACTGTGCGCAGCTCGCGGAGGCCGCCGCGGACCTGGGTGTATCGAGGGGAATTCCCGCCTGCCCGAGAACCGCAGCCTGGGTTCCAAGCCCGCCCCCGGACAGGGTCCTTGGTACCTACCGGGAGGCCTCCGCTCGGGGCTCTGCAGGGCCGAGAGGTTCAGAGCCGCCGCCTTCTCCCGCACCGTGGCCATGGCAGCAGCGGACCACATGCCACCGCCTCAGACTGCCTCACCGCGAAGTGGGCGCCCGCTCCGCGGCCGCCAGTTAACTGGCCGGGGCTGGGGCGGGGCTTCCGGCAGGCACCGCCCCCTGAAGCCCCCGCCCCCGGTGGACCGGCTGCAGCGCGCCACGCTCCACCGGTCACGTGCCGGCCGGGCAGACAGTAACCTGCTGCCCCGCGGCCGAGGGAAAGGTGCGGCAGCTTTCCCCTTGAACCCCGGCCTCGAAGTAGCCAGGTGGGAAATATATCTGTGTACACGGCCCTGCGAGTCCGCGCCTGCCCCACGCGGCCAGCATTTCGTCGCGGTCGGCAGAGCCCAAGCGCAGGCAGCGATACGCACCCGGCAGTCTGAGACCAGTTGGGTGCAAAGCGCTTCCGGTCCCACTTTGGATTAGCTCTGGGCTTCATTGTCCTCACCTGTGCGCGGGGGCAGTATTAGTACCCAGTTCACGGATTTTTTTGTTTGTTTGTTTAAAGAGGATTACGCGAACTAACTCATGTTCGGCATTTTAGTAGTTGGGTCTGGAACATAAGTGCTTAATATTATGTCACGGTGATAAATGCCTCGCACCCATTTCCACGCATCCCTTCCTGTAAAGAATGAATCTTTATCTGGCCCGGGAGAGCAATGTCTAGAGGTCACTCAAGAGGGCAGCTGGCTGGCCTTGGGGCTGGCTGCCAAGGAAATCAGTGGTGCCTCCAAAGTAACTCTGGGTCAGGTGGGTAGGGACAGAACTAGGAGAGAAGGGGAGGGGGAGGGTTAAGGGTAGTTTGAAAACAGAGAATCCAGGGATCCAGTGCTAGGGTACCTCTGAAAAGATGAGTGATATAAGAGACCAGCAATTCAATTGCCTCCTCCCCCTTTTTAGGGCCGCACCCGCAACATATGAAGGTTCCCAGGCTAGGGGTCTAATTGAAGCTACTACAGTTGTCAGCCTATACCACAGCCACAGCAACGTGGGATCCGAGCCCTGTCTTTGACCTACACCACAGCTCAGGGCAATGCCAGATCCTTAACCCACTGAGCGAGGCCAGGGATCGATCGAATCGACAACCTCATGGTTACTAGTCGGATTAGCTTCCGCTGTGCCACAACGGGAACTCCCCCCTCCCCTTTTTAACTTGGGGATTTTGCAATCATTTTAAACCTTTAGTGTACCGTATAATAAATTAGAAGGAGGATGCCTGTTAGGTTATAAATTAAACGGTTTAATGGGAGTTCATTAGCTTATTGGAGGATGCTCCTACACGTGGTTGGAAGAATACACACGTGTGGTTATTTCAAAGAATCCATACCAAGAAGCTGCGACCCAAGGGACCCCGGTTTAGCGGGTGAGACAGAAGCCATTGCTGCTCCTAAGATTTGAATTAGTACTTTTATGTGCTCCCTCCCCCTGGTGGTAGTAAAACCCAGCTTCACCTCTGGTCAAGGAATTTCCTTAGTTAATTTCTCAATTGGCTATTTATTCACAAAGATACGCTTTAGGACTGGTTTCCGGTATCCAGTAGACCAATTAACTTTAGTCTACCCCATGCTTTTAACGGAAACAGCACACAAGTTCATTCTCACTACTCAGGAGAAAAAAGCTCATCTTATTTCTGAAAACAAATCTTGACCAACAATAATACTGTCTTGAAAACGGCAAGTGACTTCAGTGACTATTTTATATAGCATTTTATATAATATTTCAAAGAATTTTTACCGGCTTGTACTATCTTTGTCTTACCCGGTGAAATGTCCCTTTTTACCTATCCACATCCTATACATCCCGGAGGCCTAATTCAAATCCCACTTTCTTCACTGGACATATTTTTTTCCAGATTGTACTGATTATTTCTCCTCTACAGACCCATGGCATTTATCAAGTATATTACTGTTTAGGGGACTGTCGTATTGATACCATGTAATTATTTTGGCACACACTTTTTTTTTTATATGGATATTCTTGGGCCAGGGATTGAATTCCAGCCACAGCTGCAACCTACACCACAGTTGTGGCATTGCTGGATACTTAACCCACCTCACTACAGTGGGAAATCCTCACACATCTTTTAAAATTTTTTTATTTTATTACGTATAGTTTATTTGCAATGTTGTATTAACGTCTGCCATACCACAACGTGATTCAGTTTTACATATATGTAAAAAACATAGTTATATACATTTTTTCATATTCTTTTCCATTATGGTTTATCATAGGGTATTGAATATACGGTAGCACCTTGCTGCTTATCCATTCTGTTTATAACAGTTTGGGATTTTCTACTGTGGCTCAGTGAGTTAAGAACCCGACCAGTATCCATGAGGATACAGGTTTGATCCCCGACCTCGCTCAAAAGGTTGAGCATCTGGTGTTGCTGTGAGCTGTGGTGCAGATGGCAAACACAGCTCAGATCCCTTGCTGCTGTGGCTGTGGTGTAGGCCGGCAGCTATGGTTCTGATTCAACACCTAGCTTAGGAAATTTCTTATGTCACAGGTGCAGCCCTAAAAAGCAAAACACAAAATAAAACAAAAACTTGTTTTCTGGAAAGGGTCTGACACACAACTGATCAATTTGTTGTGAACTGAAGTTAGTAAATTACCTTTCCCAGGGTTCTTACCATTTTAATCTTAATTTTTAATAGAGAACAGCAAAACTGTCCTCTGTTAAGGACATTTTGAGCAGTAGTACATGGACATATTTGGGGGCACAAAGGAAGCCTTGACGTTAGACAACCTGAGGCTGACCTTTAAAAGTGATGCTTAGGTATTATAAGAGAAAAAAGTTTATAATTTCTCTCCCTATTTTATTTGTTTGGGCTCTTACAAAGTCTCACAAGCTTAAAAATTGAATAAAGACCCTGATGAAAATATCCTCTTCTGTCTCATAAGAAGATTTTTCTCAGAGGTATTTTGCATTATTTGGTACATGTTAATGTTGCTTCAGATGAGTACATTTCAACAGGTTTGAATTCATCTGCTCATAATTTAAAAGGAAAAATTCAGATTTACATTTCCTTGTCCTTATAACGACCTTTTAGAGGAGACCAAAGACCTTGGGATATTAAATATACTCTCAAAATCACATTCTAAAATAAATTTCCTAGGAGTTATCTTGTGGAGCAGCAGGTTAAGGATCTGGCATTGTCACTGCAGTTGCTTAGATTGCTGCTGTGGCACAGATTGCTGCTGTGGCACAGATTCAGTTCCTGGCCTGGGAACTTCTGCATGCCAAAGTGGCCAAAAATAAATAAATAAATAAAATTGTGTGGCCAAAAAATAAATAAATAAAATTTTGTTAATGTGTTAATATATACAAATCTCCACCATTTTTTAACATGCACCACTGATACTGTAAAACATCAGATAATGCAGAATGTCAGAGAACCACATTTGAGAAATATTCCTTTAGTACCTCATAAATTGTTCTTATACCTGGTAGGAATTTTTTCATAGAATGTAAGCTCCAAGACCTCAGGGATTTTTGTCTTTTCACTGCTGTGTCCTCAGTATTTAGTTCCGAATCTGTTCATATTTGGCTTTGAGCAATTTTTGTGAATGCCTAAGGAAACAAAATATTCCTCAGTAAAAAACTACATTTCAAATACATATACAATATTCTGTATGCATAATATAACCAAAGTTTTTTAGAAAAGAAGCACGCCATTTTAACGTAAATTTCTATACGATATTACTTAGATGTACAATATTACAAAGTCATAGATGACTGAGAAATAAATTAATATTAATAATGAATTGTCCTTCATGTAATTTCAAATACAGAGCTTTTCAAGTTTTCTTATTAGTTGCAGGCTATGGTTGCTATGAGAATTAGAATAAATCATATTTACATAAGTATTGTGTAGAAATATACTAGTTATTCACAGTCCACCCCTCCTGCCCTTTATATAAACCATAAATCCTCTTCCCAGCAGCCAGGCGAGGAGAGGGGTTGCCAGAAGTGCACATCCTGCAGCTACAAGGGAGCCCTTCTCATGGAGCAGTGAAGTACATCAAATGGTTGTTTTACTCTTTCATTCTATACAAGTTCCAATTAAGTAAACACTAATATACTCATTCCCAATATTGAGAACATAGTAATGTCTGTAGGAAGGTCATGTGATTATTTGACCTGGTAAACTAATAGAGAGATGAACCATGACCACTGTTACGTAATTTATTGAAGGCCCCAGAATTTGACTTAGACGGATCATTTTCTCTTTTACAAATGAAGTTTCTTTACCCCCATGATAATTATAACTTTATTTTTCTTCTGAAGTAATATGTGAAAGGTTGAAAACAAAATCACCGAACATTTAAAGATACTGAAATTTTCAGATTCATAAGCATTTAATTTTTTTAGTCGGGGAAAAAAAGGGCATTCTTGTTACTGTTCATATATTATCTAAGGGTCAACATCCAGTGGAGAATAGATTTAACAAATACTGGAGAGGGTGTGGAGAAAAGGGAACACTCCTACACTGTTGGTGGGAATATACCCTGATGCAACCACTGTGGAAAACGATATGCAAGTTCCTCAAAAAACTGAAAAATAGAATTAACATATGATCCAGCAATCCCACTCTTGGGTATATATCCATGTAAAACTATAATTTAAAAAGATACATGTAACCCTGTGTTTATAGCAGCACTATTCATAATAGCCAAACACATGGAAACAACCTAAATGTCCACTGACAGATGAATGGATTAAGATGTGGGGGTCTCTGAGGAAGACGGTGGAGGAGTAGGACATAAGGCTCACCTACTCCCACAAATACAGTGAGAATGCATGTACGTGTGGAACTCTTCTCACAGAAAATTTGCTAAAAAATGACAGATGACCTTAGGATTATGATAGAGCAAGAAAAACTTCTCAAAACCAGATAGGACAAAAGAAAGAAGAAAAAGAGAGAAGCAAGATGGGACCTGTACCCCTAGAAGGGAGCTGGAAAGAGGAAAAATCTCCTGCACCCTGGGAAGTTCCCCACCAGCGAGGAGATCAGCCAAGATGAAGGAGGAACTCTAGACAATCAGTGTGAAGCAGTTAAAACGGAAACAATCTTCCACAAATGGTCAGTGGTATGGGAAACCGTATGCAGGTGCCAGCAGGTGTTGGGAACTAAAACTCTGGCCTTGGAGATCAGACTCAAAGAGAGATCTGGGGCTGGCTATGTGGGGAAAAACTGGGGTTGACCATAAGGAAACTGCCCGGAGGGACTAGAGTATAGGGAAAACACATTTGACAGCCCAAGTGGAGGCAACCCAGGTGGGCTTAGAGGCTAGGTGCCATTGTGTGGGGGTGCTGGAGGGAAGGGGTAGAATTCACCACTACAGCCTGTTCCCTGCGCGTGTGCACTTTCTCAGTCTACAGGACACTGCCTGCTTCAGCTCTGGGAGCCAACTGGCAGCAGCGGCTGCCTAGCAACAGCTGGGAAGCAGCCCCAACCTTAGGGCTACAGAGAACTTGAAGCAGGGGTAGTAACTGCCCGGAAGAATAAAATAAGCTCCCTGCTCCTGCCAGAGGACCCCACACTAACAATGCTTATCCTGCACAATAAGAGCCACCAGCACCCATTACCCGCAGGAGCTGCAAACTGCCCAACCAGGAAAAGCACAAGCTCAGCGGCTCCACCAAGTGGCTCTGCAGGGGCTCATGCCATTGGTGCCCTATCTACACCAAAAGAGCCAAGAGAGGGCCACCAGTGCATTCTCCCTGCCAGAACCACAGGCTGCCTAGCTGGAGAAAAGCACAAGCTACAGGGCTCCTGCCAGTGGTCTTGAGAGGACTCATGCCAGTGGCACTTGCTCTGCACCAAGGAAGTGGTGGGAAGCCCATTGATCCACATCCCGATCTGCTGTGGCTACAAAGGACAGCGAGAAGAGAGGCTGCCAGAAGTACACATCCTGCAGCTACAGAGAGAGGCTTTTAGCAACAGTTAGAGAGCAGCCTCCACCCTTGGGGTTATAGAGAGAGATCCCTAGAATGGCCAAACAAGGGGAGTGACTGCAGCATGGCACCCGCCCCAACAGCTACAGAGAACAGTCCCTAGAGCCTTTCCTGCAAAGAGAGGTGCTGCAGGAGCAACTGCTGACACTGCAAGTTACAGGAAACAGTCGAATTCTACCTGGTAGCAGGAAGGGTTGCAGGGGCACTGCTGTCCCCACATGCTGCAAAAGCAACCCTGTGAAATGTGAATCACTGCCACCTTTCTCACAGATCCCTATCTCTAGTTGCCACCCAGCTCCAGGAGACATAGTGTTATACTGTTGCTCCCATGATGTGCTCCTACAGGTGAACCACTACCACCCCTGAGAACTCAGGACCGGGCACTTGATGCTGCATCTGCATACCTGCTGTCAAGGGGACAATAAACAGAACGGAAAACATTATGAGATGACCAGAAATAGATTTCAGACAAAAGAACAAGACAAAAACACAGAAAAATCAATAAATGATGATATAGACAATCTACCTAAAAAAGAATTCAGAGTGATGATAGTAAAGGTGATCCAAGATCTCGGAAAAAAAAATGGAGACACAGATTGAAAACTTAAAAGAAATGTTTAACAAAGAGCTGGAGGATTTAAAGAGCAAGATGAATAGCACAATATCTGAAGTGAAAAATATATTAGGAAGACCCAATAGCAGGATAACGAAGGCAGAGGAATGAATAAGTGAGGTAGAAGACAGGATGACAAAACAGATCCAGATTAGGTTTCACATGACATGCCTGAGGACAGTTCAGTGCCAGAAACGAAAAAAAAACCCTATTCTCCTGGAAAAACCAACAAACAAACCACTAAGTTTTATGCCGCATTCTTCACCCAGCTCTGTTTAAATGTCTTCCCAACCTCGGAGTTCCCGTCGTGGCTCAGTGGAAATGAATTCGACTAGGAACCATGAGGTTGCAGGTTCGATCCCTGGCATCATTCAGTGGGTTAAGGATCTGGTGTTGCCATGAGCTGTGGTGTAGGCTGCATACGCGCCTCAGATCCTGTGTTGCTGTGGCTGTGGTGTAGGTCGGCGGCTACAGCTCTGATTAGACCCCTAGCTTGGGAACCTCCATAAGCTGTGGGTGTGGCCCTAAAATGACAAAAGACAAAAATAAATAAATAAATAAAATGCATTTGAAATTAAGAGATAAGCAACCAGAAACAATTCTGCACACATATAGAAGGTTATCTCAAAATGTAATGGGAACCACAGATCAAATAACTATAAATGGACACAAGCATACATAAAAAAGAAAAAGCAGGGAGTTCCCTTCATGGCTCAGTGGTTAACGAATCCGACTAAGAACCATGAGGTTGTGGGTTCGATCCCTGGCCTTGCTCAGTGGGTTAAGGATCTGGCGTTGCCCTGAGCTGTGGTGTAGTTTGCAGACACGGCTTGGATCCCTCGTTGCTATGGCTGTGGTGTAGGCCGGAAGCTACAGCTCCTGTTAGACCCCTAGCCTGGGAACCTCCATATGCCGCAGGTGCACCTCTAGATAAAGGCAAAAAAGACAAAAAAAAAAAAAAAGCAAAACAAATATGACACTAAAGATGACCAGCGAATCACAAGACAAGACAACAAAAGAGGAAGAAAAAGACCCAAAATAGAAATAAAAAAAAAGGGAGTTCCTGTCGCAGCTCAGGGGAAACGAATCCAACTAAGAACCATGAGGTTGCGGGTTCGATTCTTGGCCTCACTCAGTGAGTTAGGAATCCAGCATTGTCATGAGCTGTGGTGCAGGTTGCAGATATGGCTCAGATCCCACGTTGCTATAGCTGTGGCTCTGATTGGACCCGTAGCCTGGGAACCTCCACATGCCACGGGTATGGCCCTAAGATGACAAAGAAAGAAAAAAAATAGAAATTAAAAAAAATTAATAGCAGTAAGTATATATTTACCCATAATTACATTGAATGTAAATGGATTAAATCCAGCTAAAAGGCACAGACTGGCTGAAATGTATAAAAAAAAATCATTACATAATGTCCTTCTTAGTCTCTTATGACTTTATTTTAAAATCTATTTTGTCTGAATATTGCTACTCCTGCTTTTCTATGATTTTTTTTTTTTTGTCTTTTTAGGACCACAACTACTGCATATGGAGGTTCCCGGGCTAGGGGTCTAATTGGAGCTGTAGCTGCCAGCCTACACCACAGCCACAGCAACACAGGATCCTTAATCCACTGAGTGAGGCCAGGGATCGAACCTGCAACCTCATGGTTCTAGTCTGATTCATTTTCACTGCACCATGATAGGAACACCGACATTATGTAATGATTACAGGATCAATCCAAGAAGACGATATAACAATTACAAATACATATGCAACCAACAATATATAAGGCACCACAATATACAATGCAACTACTAACAGCCATAAAAGGAGAAACTGACAATAACACAGTAATAGTGGGGGACTTTAACACCACACTTACAGCAAAGGACAGATCGTCCAGACAGAAAATCAACAAGGAAAAAAGGTCTTAAATGATACACTAGACCAAGTACGCTTAACTGATATCTATAGAACTTTTCACCCCAAAGCAGCAGAATATGGTTTCCTCCCAAGTGCACATGGAACATTCTCTAGGATAGATCACATCTTGGGTCACAGACCAAGACCTGGTAATATATATATATATATATATATATATATATATATATATATATATATTTGCTTTTTAGGGCCGCACCCATGGCATATGGAGTTCCCAGGCTAGGGGTCGAATTGGAGGTGTAGCCACTGGCCTACACCACAGCCACAGCAATGCCAGATCCGAGCCACGTCTGCAAACTACACCACAGCTCACGGCAATGCTGGATCATTAACCCACTGAGCAAGGCCAGGGATCAAACCCACAACCCCTCATGGTTTCTAGTCAGATTCGTTAACTGCTTCGTCACGACGGAACTCCCTGTACCACTTCTTAAACCATTCATCTGTCAATGGACATTTAGGTTGTTTCCACATCTTGGCTATAGTGAATAGTGCTGCAATGAAGATAGGGCTGCATGTACCTTTTTTTTTTTTGCCTTTTGTCATTTTAGGGCCGCACCCACGGCATGTGGAGGTTCCCAGGCTAGGGGTCTAATCAGAGCTGTAGCCGCCAGCCGATGCCGTAGCCACAGCAACGCAGGATCTGAGGCGCGTCTGCGACCTACACCACAGCTCACCGCAATGCTGGATCATTAACCCACTGAGCAAGGCCAGGGATTGAACCCGCAACCTCATGGTTCCTAGTCGGATTCATAACCGCTGCGCCACGATGGGAACTCCTGCATGTACCTTTTTGAATGAAAGTTTTGTCTGGGGAGTTCCTGTCATGGCTCAGGGGAAACGAATCTGACTAGTATACATGAGGACGCAAGTTTGATCTCTGGCCTCGCTCATTGGGTTAAGGATCTGGCATTGCTGTGAGGTGTGGCGTAGGTCGCAGATGCAGCTGGGATCTGACATTGCTGTGACTGTGGTGTAGGCCAGCTGCTACAGCTCTGATTCAACCCCTAGCTTGGGAACTTTCATATGCCATGGGTGTGGCCCTAAAAAGAGCAAGCAAAAAAAAAAAAAAGCTTTGTCTAGATATATGCCCAGGAGTGGGATTGCTGGGTCATATGGCAGTTCTATATTCAGTTTTCTGAAATACTTCTATACTGATTTCCATAGTACCATTTTACATTCCCACCAACAGTGAAGGAGTTCCTTTTTCTCCACATCCTCTCAAGCATTTATTATTTGTAGACGTATAAATGACAGCCATTCGACTGATATGAGGTAATACCTCATGGCAGTTTTGATTTTGTAAGCCTCTTAACTTAAAAGCATATCAACATCAAAGCACAGTGAAACTCTGAAATACATTTGCTCAATATAAGTGATATATGTGAGAGATGACTTTAGAACATTTATTGCAAAATTTTGACCACCTTTATTTTGTTACATAAGATTTCTAATATGAAGAGTTTGATAATAGTGTAACATATATCTCCAAAGATGTCTGTCTTATTGTCAACAACATTTCCTGTCATAGATTATCAAACTCACTCAATGCTTGGTACTTATTTGAACAAATGTTGTTCAAGAGTTTGTCTGATTGTATATACTTTTGAAATAGAACCTTGATTTTACAATTAAGACAATGAGCTTTGGGGTCTCAAGACTTGTATTTAAATACCAGCTCCACCATATAGCTCTGGGTTATTTACTTAATTTTTCTAGTTTCCTTGCCTACAAAAGAGGATAACACTATCTACCTCATAGGTCTGTTGTGTAGATCAAGTGAAACATTAGATAGTTAAGCATTTTTAAAGTGTATGTTTATTAAACTAATTCTTTAGCATATAGTATGTACTTAATAAATCTCATTCTTCTTCCTGTTTTGTTATGTACCCCCAATTTTTAAAGGGTTCTAGATGAATGGCCCAGATAGCCAGAACAAATAATTTGTATTTCCACTGCTAGTTAATAATAAACTTTAGCTTATCTTCATCTTAATTTTTTTGTCACACCTGTTGCCTACAGAAGTTCTGGGGCCAGGGATTGAACCTGTGTCACAGCAGTGACTCAACCCACTGACCTACCAGGAAACTCCTTTCATCTTAATTTTTATTGCTGTGTAAATCTCAAAAGCAGAGCACACAACACAGAGTGCTTAACAAACCTGGCAATGAATTAGAATATTGTTTTCCAGTTAGCTAAAAAAAATTGTTCATGATGAATGGGATTTGGGTACACCAAGTTAATCATCTACTTTAATAAAACACATACACACACAGGACTTAGAGCATGGACCTTAATGGCATGCATAGCTAGATAAACAATGAGTGCAATGACAGTTAGGCTGTGGCTTCAAAGTTCAGTACAAGCAATTCTAAATCCAATGACAAATCCTTTCTTTTATTTAAGTAACGGATACAATGTTGTTAGTAAATCACTTTCCTATAGTCTTAAAATGTAATAAATACCTAATCATGTCGACATGTATATTTCGAGTGATACTTAATTTCCAGTTGAAGGAAAGTTTTTGTGTTCTCTGATTAAAAAAACAAACAAACCTATTTTCTATTAAGATTAATATTTATAAATACATATAATAAGAAAAATAGAATATAAAAGGATGAAGGGACAACAAAAGATAAAATACATTTCCTACTATTTCATGTATGTACTAACTTTAAAAACTATAATCTAAAATAGAAAATTATTTTTATTACAGAGGTGTCATATATAATTTATATTTTAAAAATTATATTGTAAATACCTTTTATTATTTTTATCAAGTGCAAAGATGGTATAAAGACTCTTACACTTATATTAAATATGGACCATTGCACTTTTGCATACAACTTATATTTTAACAGCTGGAGTTTCCATGATAGTGTGAGGAGCTCCATTGACCCACTTACTAGTGAAACTGGTGAAAATTATTAAAAACAAAAAAAAAAGCCAACTATTTAAAGCCTCTAGGAATGGTCTTAAGCACAGATAATAAATGTGGCAACACCTTTTCAAGAAATGCATGAAAACTGAGTTAGAAAGGCAAGAGTCTGTGGTATTCAACCAAGACCACTCCCTCCTTCTTCCCAACTCAGCAAGGCAGAAACTACACTCCAGAAAGCTTCAGAGCTCCCTATTCCCACAGCACCTAGTGGGAGAACTTTCTTCCTCAGTGGAGGCAAAACATCAGGATTTCTCATCCTGCCCCACAACTACCTCTTTTGAGGCTAAGTCCTGCTTGTGTATGTTTGAGAGGTGAGGACTCCTTCCTGCCCAGCTCCCACCGAGAACACAGGGACTCTAATCATCCTTGCGCTGGCTCGTAAAGCAGTGATTCCACCCCAGGAGAGCCAAGCCAAGAGGACCCCATGCAGCTACCCCTTCCAGTCCAATGAGCACTCAGCTCCAAGAGTGGGGATATTATCTAGAAGAAGTTTGCCATTGTGTCCTACCCAGCTTCAGAACCTGGCTCAGAGATTATGTCTGACAGTAGAAGCAGGTCATAAAACTACTAATCTCTTTCCAAAGGAAATGATTTCATTTGTAGCAGAGCCTGGAGAAAACCAAGCCTGAAAGCATTCACAAAGACAGTGCAGGTTGTGGTGAAAAACATTTGTAAGGAGTTTCAAGATACAAGCTAAACCCATAGGTTGGCTAATTTTCAGAAGAGAATTAGAAGTAAGACAGAAGGAAGGAGTCCTCCTGGCATCAGAACAAATACTGAACACTGACCTCAGAAAATATCCCTTAAAATGAGCCTTGACCAGAGTAATTTGAACAGCAATTTACGTCCTGGCATAAATTCTTAAACACAAGGGAGCAATCAGCTGTAAATTAGTGAAGTTTAACACTTGGGTGTGTTCAAGGAAAGAGAGGAAAACAACTCTAAAAAAAACCACTGTCATCCCAGCTTGACCATGGGCATACCCTAAGCCACTTCCCTAAGGAGCAACATCAGAGGCTTGAGACTGAGTGTGTGGGGAATGGGAAGGGGAGGCTTCACTAAATCCAGCCAGTCACTAGACAAATAAGCAAATGACAAGTCCTAGAAAGGGGTGGGGACCAATACTCAGAGTTAATACAAGCTATAATGTATTATCTGAAATACCCAGTTTCTTACAAAAACTTATGACAAATGCAAAGAAACAGGACAACATGATCCATACCCCAGGGGAAAAGCAGACAACTGAAGTTTATGAGAGTGACCAGATGTCAGTCAGATTTATTAAGACTTCAAAGAAAATACTATGAACATGTTCATGGAACTAAAGGAAGGCAAAATTAAAGAAGTAAAGAAAGGTGTAATGACAAGATTTCTTCAAATATCAATAAAGAGAAATTATTTTAAAAAGAACCAAAGGAAATTCTAAATTTGAAAAGTACAATAAAAGAAATTAAAAAAAAAAACAACTTGTGAGTAGCTCAATAGCACATTTGAATTGGTAGAAGAAAGAATATGTAAATTTGAAGATAGCTCAGTAGAGATTATGCAAACTGAGAACAGAGAGAAAAAAAGAATGGAACGAGGAGAGCCTCAGAAAAATGTGGGACACCATCAGCATACCAACATATATATAGTTGGAGTACCAGGAGAGGAGAGAGAGAAAAGAGGAGAAAAAAATACTTGAGAAATATTGGAGTGGAGAAAATCTCCCAAATTTACTGAAAAACAATGACAAACTGGACAAAGCCATGACCACAAAAAATAATACTACAGACTAATATCTCTCTAGGAATATGGATGAAAAAATTCTCAGCAGCATACTAACAAACTGAATCCAACAACCTGAAAAATATAAACTAGGATTTATATGAGAAATGCAAGTTTAGTTTAACATTTGAAAACCAGTTAATGTAATAAATCATATCAACAGCATAAAAAAACAAAAATCAAGTGATTATTTCAACAGATGCAGAAAAAAGCATTTGATAAAATCCAATACACTTTCATGATGAAAACACTCAACTAACTAGGAATAGAAGGGACTTTTTCAACCTGATAAAAGGCTTCTACAAAAACCCCACAGCTGATGGCATATTAAAAGGTGAAAGACTGGATAGTCCCCCTACGAAAGAAGACAAGGAAATCTGCTTTTTAATATTGTATAAGGTATTCTAACTAGAGCAATTAGGTGACAAATGGAATAAAGAGCATCCATACTGTAAAGGAAGAAGTAAAACTCTCTGCAAATCACATGGTATTTTATATAAAAAATCTCAAGGAATCCATTAAAAATGACTAGAACTAATAAGGAAGCTCAAGTTATCTATTTTTTTTCTTGAATAAACTCTGATAGTTTCTATTCAAGGAATTCATCAACATCTAAGTTGTCAAATTATTGGCATACATTTTTTAATAATAATTTCCTTACTTCTGCCCCACACCCCAGGATCTGAGCTGCAGTTGCTGTAACACACTGTGCTGGGTTAAACCTGTGTCCTAGGGCTCCAGAGATACCACTGATCCTGTTGCACCACAGCAGGAACTCCTCCTTACTCTGTCTTTAATGTCTATAGGATCTGTAGTGTTGCCTTCACTCTCACTCCCATTACTGGTAATTTCTCTCTTTTTTCTGATTATTTCAGCATGAGGTTCATCAGTTTCATTTTTCAAATAGTTCAAATTTGGTTTCCTTGATTTATTATTTTTAAAGTGTTTTCCAAAAGATTTTATTTTATGACTGCACCCATGACATATGTAAGTTCCTGGGCCAGGGATTAAATCCAAGCCACAGCTGCAGCAACACCAGATCCTTTAACCCACTGTGCTGGGCAGGGGATTGAACTCTCACCTTTGCAGCAACCCAAGCTGCTGCAGTTGGATTTTTAACCCACTGTGCCACAGCAGAAACACCTATTATTCATTTTCTATTTCATAATTTCTGCTCATTTTTATTTTTTCTTCTATTTACTTTAGGATTGATTTACTCTTTTTCTAATTTCCTAAGGGGGAGGCTTAGGTTGTAAATTTAGAGTTCCCTATTTTTCTAATGTAAGTGTTAAATGCTATAAATTTTCCTGAAAACACTGCATTAGCTACATTCTATATATTTTGATGTTATTTTTTAAATTCAGTTGAAAACATTAAAAAAAAAAAAAAGGAGTTCCCCTCGTAGCTCAGTGGAAACGAATCTGACTAGCATCCATGAGGACACAGGTTCAATCCCTGGCCTTGCTCAGTGGGTTAAGGATCTGTCGTTGCTGTGAGTTGTGGCGTAGGTCGCAGATGTGACTCAGATTCCATGTGCTGTGGTTGTGGTGTAGGCCAGCAGCTACAGCTTTGATTTGACCCCTAGCCTGGGAACTTCCATATGCCATCTATCCTCATGGATACTAGTTAGATTTGTTTCCGCTGTGCCACAACGGGGACTCCTATAATATACGTTCTTAACTTATTATAGCCTAACTTCAAGTATTACATCACTTCATATGTAGCATAAGAATTTATCAACAGTATACTTTATTATCCCTTTCTTCCCAGCCTTTGGACTATTATCATATATTTTATTTCTATATGTTATAAAATGCCATAACACATTGTAGTTATTTTTGCTTTCAACAATTTTCTTTTAAAGGGACTTAAAAAATAATAAAATCTCCTATTTTTACTCCACATAGTTACCACTTCCAATGTTCTTCAATCCTTTGTATAGTTTTATTTTTTATTTTTATTTTATTTTTTGTCTTTTCTAGGGCCACATCCACGGCATATTGAGGTTCCCAGGCTAGGGGTCTAACAGGAGCTGTAGCTGCTGGCCTATGCCAGAGCCACAGCAACGCGGGATCCGAGCCGCATCTGCAACCTACACCACAGCTCACAGCAACGCCGGATCCTTAACCCACTGAGCGAGGCCAGGAATCGAACCTGCAACCTCATGGTTCCAAGTCAGATTCATTAACCACTGAGCCACGACGGGAACTCCAATCCTTCGTATAGTTTTAGATTTCCATTTTCCATATTATTACCCTTCTGCCTTTAGTATTTCTTGTAGTGATGGTCTCCCGTTGTTGAATTCTTTCAGCTTTTGCATATCCAAAGAAGATTTTACCTTCATTTTTGAAAGATATTTTTCTTAGGCATAGGATCATAGGTTGACAGTTGTTTTCTTTCAGTACTTTAGAAATATTCCAGTTTTCTGAATTTTTATTTCTGACATAATTTTTGCCGTCATAGCAATCTTTTTTTTTTAATGTAGTATCTTTTTTCTCTGGCTGCTTTTAAGATGGTCTATTTATCATTGGTTTTAAGCAAATTTATGATGTGCTTTAATGTGTTTTTTCTTTTTTAATTTTTATGCTGGGATTCTTTGATTTGTAGTTTTTGCCCTAGTGAGACAATAATTTCCTGAGGATTCTACTAATGTCCAGTGTTAGAAAGTCTTTCCAACCTGCCTGGTGAGAACATGAACCCTGCTAGTGCCTATGTGAGCCCAGAAGGTTGTCCTACACGACTTTTTTTTTTTTTTTTTTGGCCATGCTTGTGTCATGTGGAAACCCTGGAGCCTTAACCCGCTGTGGCACAAGAGAACTCCCAGAGAGAGAATTTTAAGAGAGTCAGTGATAACTATTTGCAGGGCTTTCACCTTTTCTATGCCACAGCTGACACATAAACGGATGTTATGGACTGAATGCTTTTCTTCCTCCATATTCATATGTTGAAGCCCTACTGTTCCTCTCCTATTTTTTTTTTAAATGATTTGATCTCATTTATTTAGATCCTCTCCTATTTGGAGATGGTGACTTTGAGGGGTAATCAGGGATAAATGAGGTCATATGTGAGGGGCACTCATGTTGGGATTAGCGACTTTATAAAAGATATCACAAAGCCTGCTCTCATTGCCAGTTGAGGATACAGTGAGAAGGCTGCCATCTGCAAGCCAGAGAACTCTCGCTGGCAACTGATTCTGCTGAACCTTGATTTGCAACTTCTAGACTTCAGAATTGTGAGAAAATAAGTTTCCATTGTTTAAGCCACATAATCTATGGCATTTTGTGAGAGCAGCTGGAGAAAACTAACATACCGGTGCTCAGCCTTCAGTCAGTGATTACTTGTCATCTTTCTCATTTGGATGGTGGACTGTTTGTTTATGAGCAGTACAAGCATACTTTATTTTGTTTTTGTTTCTGGATGCACCAGAGGCATGCAGAAGTTCCCAGGCCAGGGATCGAACCTGTGCCACAGTGGTGGCCTGAGCTGCAGTAGTGACAACGTTCGACACTTAACCTGCTGAGACACCAGGGAACTCCCAGGTATACTTTGAAAAAGAAAATTCTTGCTTTGTAATGCTTTGTGAATGGTGCTTTAATACATAATCTTTTTCTTGGTGAATTGTTTGCAAACTCCTGTGATAGTGTTAATGCATTTGCATTAATGTTAGCTGTGAAAAACCTTAACTTCCTGACTTCTACTTTAGTCAAATAACATTATTTTATAATAAACTCGATGAAGGACTGGCACTGGGGGGACCTGCTATGGATTGACCCATTAACAGTTTTTAAGTCATTGATAAAGAGTTTATGTAAACAAGGCTACTTTTAAAAAATCATTCTGAAGCCAGATTCTTTCTGCTAGGCTTGTTACTAGTGTTTTGAATTCTTGCTTCATTGCTTAAAGATCACTGCTCTCTGATGACAGCCCATTCACTTCCATAGATTAAATGGGAGTTACATATAAGAACTTAGAGAGTGGACTCTGGTCTGTTGAGAAGTAAGCACAGAGTGAGAACTCAAGAGTGAGATGCAAAGGATGGGAAGTAGAAGCGAGATGTTTTCTTTTAAAGACAGAAAGAGAAAGCAGGGAATGGACCACTAACAATACAGCATTTTGAATTACTCAGAGGTCAGCTTGAGAACACTTTGAACTGATTCCAAAGAAACTCTCATTTTATACATTCCCCAATCTATTCAAAACATACCTATTTTGTAAGTGTCTATTGTGTAAAAGTCTCCATGCTCTTGGTGATACCAAGATGAAGGCGATGTGGATACAGGGCTTAAGTACCTCACAACTGGCTGGTGATGTCAGACATGATTGTCTTCCTCTCACTCTAGTGTCACAAGATGAACTAAGTGCTGCTAGTGTGTGTGTATGTGTATGTGTAAGATACCTACTCGATGATTGGGATGTAAGTTTTGAAAGTTAGTAGAAGATTGTAAATGGTGCAGTAGGGCCATTCTTACTCTTCTGGTATACATCTTTTGGTGCTGCCAAACTGAATCACTTTGTATTTCTCCCAACATTCCAGTCTCTCTATCCAGAACCAAAGACATTAACAACTTTAGAAGCCTTTCTTACCTTACTTTCAGGATGAGAAAACAGATCCAGATTAGGTTTCACACGACATGCCTGAGGACTGAGGTAGTTTAGTGCCAGAACTGAAAAAAACCATTCTCCTGGAAAAACAAAGAAACCAACCACTAAGTTTTATGCTGCCTTCTTCACCCAGCTCTGTTTAAAAGTCCTCCCAACCTCGGAGTTCCCATCGTGGCTCAGTGGAAACAAATCCGACTAGGAACCATGAGGTTGCGGGTTCGATCCCTGGCATTGCTGAGTGGGTTAAGGATCCGGCGTTGCCGTGAGCTGTGGTGTAGGTCGCAGATGTGAATCGGATCCCACGTTGCTATGGCTGTGGTGTAGGCCGGCAGCTGTAGCTCTGATTAGACCCCTAGCCTGGGAACTTCCACATGCCGGGAGTGCGGCCCTAAAATGACAAAAGACAATAGACAAAAAAAAAAAAAAGTCCTCAGAACCTCTGGAGCTCCACTTAGATCATTAGTGCTTCCATAAAGTCTTCCTTGACCCGTCCCAAGTAGTGGGCCTCCTGCCAAGAGTGTTCTGTTCACAGTAAGTACATCTAACAGAAATATTCATTTTTACTAGGACTTTGTTCCCTAATTATTCTATCTGGAAAGTCTTAAGCCCAAAGGACAGAGAAACCTGAAGTCTTGGTCCCTGGGCTCTCTCTGTAAATGAGGACAAAATGTAGAAAATCAAGGCCACTACATTTCACTTTTTCATAGGATACCAGCATCTTTCCTGTTATACAAACTCTGGTATTGTAATTGCAATATTGTAATGTTTCAATTACTATTGCGCATTAAGGTCATGAACACCTTCATTGCAAAATCCGAATGAATACTTTCCTGTCTTTAAAACTTTTTAACGTTCCCTGTAACTCTCCTTTCATATATCCAGTTATTCATCAAATATTTAATGAGACCAGATACTACACCCAGTGCTGGGAATGCACTGCGAGGAAAACACACATGGTTCTATCATCAGATGACAGGATCAAGCACATGAAACAGACCACCAATCAACCAAACACAACACAGTGTAGTAAATCCTACATTAGAGGAATCACAGGGCAGGGCATATGGTCTGGTCTAGAGGGTTAAAACCAGGTCTGATTGAACAGAATAGACATTAAAGTGAAATCTGAAGATTAAAGGCAACGAAAAGCCACGAAAAGGTTGTAAAGAGGGGAAGGACAGAAGGATAATTTGGCTGCAATTTAAGAAAAACATTTCTATCATGTTTGTTATTTTTAACTCTGTCTTAAAATGATTTTCATTGTTGCCTTATTCTAAATACTGTAAGGAGATAAATTAAAAGAAAATCTATATTTGAGAGAAAACAAACTGCACATCACAGGTAAATTATATAAAACATAAGCTATCCTTGCAAAGCAATTTCTTGATTCCTGATTAACATCACAAAATAAATAAGACTAAAATAGACTACTAAATAATAGACTACTAAATTACAGACTACTAAAATAATAGACTAATAGGTAATTGTATCTTCCCTTTATTTGAAACCAGTCAGTTCTAAATTATTCATGCTAACTGAAGAGCATATAGAAACATAACCTTAAATGATCAATAATACGGATAATTTCTATTTCACTTAGGAATGTGCTTTCCAATTTTTATTTAAAGGTGAGTGTCCCTGAAACTTAGGAATTTATTTAAAGGCACACCATAGAAAAAGGCCAATCAATAAGCTTAATTTTGTGACCCATCCCATATTGGGAACTGAGAGCATATTCCAGGCTGATATAGAGACTTAGTAGAGAATGATTTATACCTTTTTAAGAACATTTTTTATATTGAGTTTTTTTTTGTACATGAAGAATGAAAACTTTATTATTTTTCTGGTTATAAAAAACATTTTCACATGGAAAGCAAAGGGTAGAAGTATCCTCTTTCACATCTTCCTTGAGGAGGTCCTCTTAACTGAGTTTAGAGAGCTTCTCTGAGATACAAAGTACATTTTTAAAAATGGTAATTAAAAAAAACATATAGTAACAAGACATTAACAAAGCAGTGTAGTATAAGTACTATCACTTATGTTTGCAATACGTATAATTTCAGTAATGACTATTTTCTAAAATGAACAGCAATTCCAGCAAGCAACCATTGGAGAATAAAACAGGGATGTTACAGAACTTAAAAATTTTTTGATAGAGGTCACTGATTAAAGATTTATTCTTCTACCATATAAAATAAGTCAAGGAATGAAAAGTCCTTTTACAACCGACGAATTAAAACCTAGCAAATATGCAGACAATATTTTTACTTGATAATACTTAAAATATTATATAAACGTAAAGGCAGAAACTTGTTATCCTGAAAACTGAAGGATTAGTCAAGACAACAGTTTATATAAATAAAAAGTATTTGCATATCAGCAATTACTTTAAGCTATGCATTATTTTCAAGTAAAAGTTAGAAATTATAGAATTTATACTTCTTTATAGGTGGAAAAGGGCTAACAGAATTGGATCTTAACACCAAAACTTTCAAGTATTTTCTGATATTGTCAGCTGAAGCTGAATAATTCATCGAATACTGACAATCATTTGAGAAAATGATCGGTGGGCCCTATGCCATTTGTATCCAATAACTTTATTTAGGACTCAAGTATTTATTTATTAATGTTAATCAGGACTCTATAATGTGTGTTGTGTGAGGAATCTATAACATCATGATGCATGGATAATACAGTACCTCAGCTTTCAATTCTTGAAAATAAAAGAACCAAAGCCCCAAACATTCTGATTTTGTTGTTTAAAAAATTGTTTTCATTTTAATGATCTGAGTTAGTAACAAACAAATATACAAAATTGTCTTTCACATTTCCATACATTGTATTATGGACCACTTAAAACTCTGGATTACAAATGCAGGTTTCTTTGTATCCTTAACTTCACTTATAAATAACAGTGATTTGCAAAAACATGCATTTGTGAACACAGACACCAAAAGCTGGACGTTGAAGTTAGTGTACAACCAAGAGTGTACATTGTTCATTTGTGCAGTTACATGTCAAGTGTAATTGACACACTGAGAAGTTATCCTGGGACATTTCACTCTGAAAAGTATCTTTGAGAGACATATGGAACTAGAGTTTAAAACAAAAATGGTATTCTACGGATACAGTAAAATTCACAACGTGCACATCTGAAGTAACTTCTGGGACCCAAAACTTATTCAATAACCCTGTTGCCATATTAGTTTTATGGGTATATCTCCAAAGAAAATGGCTGGAAAATAGCTGCTTTAACAAAAGTAAAGGTTTATATGAAAAGGTGAGACTTTGAAAACGGTAATAACATATGAGTCATCAATTTTTACTAAGTTTTAGAAACTAAAAGAAATTTAGAAAGGTAAATTAAAGGTAATCTGAATATTTTCTAAGCCATTTTAAATTTATATTTTTCCATCTCAATGTTTTCTATTTGATTACATAATAGAAAAACGGGCAGTTTCTACTGCTGACATAATTCATAAATCATTATTAATTTATGACTTCATTAGAAGATCAATTAAGTAGGAACTGGGTCATCCTGAAAATTTGGAATAAGGAGGCCCCTTCTCCAACCGACTAGCAGTAAACACCAAACAAAATGATTTTTTTTGTAAATTACTTCCATGTTTCTGTAGGTAGGAAAATCCAATCTTTCTTAAAAACGTCTTCCTGGGTTATAACAACATGTGCTTTATCTCTTGAACTCTATCTACAACTAAGGTTATTTCTATATTATAAATTTCAGACTCCCTGGCAAGGAATGTGAAGGAATACCTAACCAGCTAGGTTATTTATTCAACTTCATACAAAGAAAGGACTCATGTATGGATATCGTAATAATAGTCCCACTTTGCTAAGGCCTGAGCTTGACGTTTTTGCCTATGCTATATGGATCCAATGAGAGAAGATGGTGCAAAGGAATTGGGTCTTCTCCAGGCAGTCATACACTTGGCCTCTGATTTAATGAAAATGCTTGTTTTAATATGAATACAACTGCAAACAGTTGGAGGGCAACTGCAGTTGAAAAGGAAATGGGTTATTTTCTATAGGAAACAAGATTAACTCTAAGGAAATATGGCTAGTGATTTCAAATATGTACTTCAAGAGTTACCTAAATGCAGGATGGCTTTTAGAAATATTTAAATGATCAATGATTCAGGGAAGTAAGCTGGGGGAAGTAAAATAAAGACACATTCTTACAACACTACATTAGGAGATGTAGTTATCTATTCTGCACTTTGGAAATGAAAGAAACCAATTCTCTCCAGAGTCAATAACAGGAAGAAATATGGCTGCATCCTACTCTTTTCCACTCAGCAAAATTATTTTTATCATGCTCTCACAGCTGACATTCTCTCACTTGAATTTGGCAAAATGAATCTAATAGGTTATTTTTTTTTCAAATAAGCTGCCTATACAGGTTTTTAAAAAACTTTCAGAAATGGTATATTTAATCATTGAGAGAAATTTCTATTTACTGTCTTGTCTACTGGCAGGTATAAGGATTGTTGGATTAAGGATTATTGCTTTTAGTGAGACAATCATAAGAAATAAATAGGTAAACTTAACTCAAGTACTCATTTTTCACCCAATGCTACAATGTTTCCATTCTTAAACCAAGTCACATGTTACCTTTAATTCTTTGCCAGTTTACTGAGGTTTTAAGTGTAAGAACTTGGCCTGTTAACTCAAAATCAAGACAATAGCAATAACCACATAAGCATGTCTTATTTGGGCACTAAGCAGTAACACTGCTTTTTTTGATAGGACTTAAGGCACTAAATGGTGGTAAAATAAACAAAAGTATGATGATTAACAGCTTCTTAAGAATCCTAAAAAAGGAGATCGTTTAGAAGGACACTAGTAAATCTTTTTCTCAAACAAATAAGGCATCCTGTTGGCAAACACAAATAAAACACAAGGTCATGTTGAACCTAATACATTCACTGTCTCAGCTAAACTACTTGAAGAAACACTAGCTATCAAAATAAAGAGAGCTACAATAGCATGTATAAAGGTTGGAAAGGCACCAAAAGGAGGGCTCTACCACTTCCAGTTCTAAGAGTTAGGTAAGCTGTGTTTAACACTGCATGTCGTCTAATTATAAATTTTAACCTTCAAAATGTATAATGTTTTTATTTCGACAAATCAGCTAACCAAGTGCTAGTTTACTAAGAAATTTATTTTCAGTAATTAGAAAAATCACTGCAGTGTCTAACACAACCCCATTTATAAAGCTTAACTAATTCTAGTACTGAATGCATATTCTGGATAACACTGAAGCAAATCTGTATAAACAAAAATGGTTACCTCGGGATAGAATTCACAATAAAAATTCAAAACGTAACTAAATAGGATTTACTGAAAACAATGAAAAGTGTACTACAGATACATCAAACATAATTATAATCACAACATTTTCCTGTGAAAAATACAACTATTAGTGAAATAAAATGTACAATTGAAGAATTTTCCAAAGGAAAAACAGTATAAAGGAAAATACTTTTCTTTGAGATAGGGAAAATAGTATGTCATTGTTTTTTCATCACCATATAATTTGACACAAAAAGCAGTCATAGAATTGCACCAATTCCACATCCAGTTTCCTGAACATGTTAAGAGTAAAAGGAGTTCATAAAGCAGAATGCAGTTTCTGAATTTTACACTTTAAACTGATGATATTCTCATACAGAATGTCACATCACACCAGATCTGTTTACATAATGTACAATACTTTCCATTTTGTGGCCAGACATCAATATTAACATATGCTTTCTGCCACCTCTCTTTCATTCTGGTGTTTAGTCAGAGGCAGAAAAAAATAATCAAGTTACTTAAGTGTTATCTCTCTAGCAATAAAGAAAAATTATATTTAGTGCATGCTTCATCATTTGTCAAAAAACATTTCTGAAAATAAAACTCAGTTACCCAATGGTTTATAAAATAGAAAAATCATTCATTAGGATACAAATGTGGTAGGATTTAGGTCCATTTCCAAAGGACTGACTTCCTTGGCAGCACCACTGTCCTTTAGCGAGAGGCCATGATGCAAGTTCATGATCAAAGCAGGCATGCCTACATGAGACCACTGCTTGACATTTGATTATCTGAGGCCCTAGACACCATATGACCACCTGCCTCTGCCATTTCATTTAGTGCTAGAAAAGAGATGGAATTTTTGTGGAAATGTTAGGAACATTTCTGCTGAACATGATTTAGAAGTTCTCCAAATTTTTCAAACAGGTCTTCCACCCATTTTACATTTTTCATACAAAGTTGAACAATTTCTTCCTGTCCTAAATCTTCATTTTTTTTCTGCACAGAAGAAATCTAAAAAAAAAAAAAAAGCCAAATTAGCTTCTACCTATCACTTTATAAGTTCTTCATGAGGGCTGTTTCTAGATCCTGAAGGAAAAAAGAATTTATAAATTCATCTACCAAGTACTGTTTTTTTTTTTTTAATTTCATCCACAGAGAATGATTATTTCATTCAAATTCAGGTGGCCTAACCCCATCAATACTGGCTCCGCAGGAGCAGGGAGAAAGGATAGGAAAAGTGGTTCAAATTTTCTCTGTTCCTTCCAATTGTATTAAAAGCCGAATAACAAATTTTGGGGTCAATTCCACATTTCAGAGCATTGTAAAAATAGCCAACATACTTTACATGACCATCTTTACTTTATCCTTTGCCAGACAGAGGTTAGATTTACGAACATCTTTCCAGACCAGACCATTATGCATAATGTATAGCCTTGAGCCAACTTAAAACCCTTCTAACTGAAAAAAGTGATAATGCTTATCAAAAAAGGTTACTGTCTACAAGTATTTAAACTCTGAGGAAATTAATTCTTATATCCTATCTGCCAAGTTGTACTAAAGTCATATATAATTTTTGAGCAACTTAAATTATGATACTGAAAAGTTACCATTAAAATTTAACTATCATTCCTTCATGCCAAGGCACAAAACCTCCATTTCTCTGCAATTAACAAGGATAAGGCCATTCTAGTGATAAGGAGAATAGCAGGATATTCAAAGCAGTGATTAAAGTGAATTAATTAAAGCAGGATCAAGACACAGTATGAAAGAAGAAAATGCAATGAAGTGCCATTTATTTATGGCAATGTAAAGCAACCATAACAGCTTAAAAACATTATCACTTGACAGCTCCTGTAAGAGGTGGAGGATACAAGGATACACTGAACACAGAGAATACAGCTAATATTTTGTAATAGCTGTAAATGGAGCATAATTTTAAAAAATTGAATATAAAAAAACGAACTACAGCCTTTTTAAAGCTCAGATAACATAATTTCTTTCTTAAGTAAATGAAAAAATAATTACCTCATCTTTACATATCAGATAAACATGATATTTATAATGATGGAGTGAATGATACAAAGAATATAACTGTATTTTCTCTGGATCAACAGCAAACTCCTAAAAAAGAAAAGAGTTTATAGATATTTTTATTTAATGGAGCATCTCAACTAAGAATACGTTTATGAAAATACTAGACCAAAAGTCTCAATGGAAATCTTTTTAAAATTTACTTTTCTTGTTGTTTTTATAGCTAACATGTGGAAATTCGATTACGCTTTAAATGTTGTCTTATATCCAATGACCTTGCTCAATTCATAGTAGTTTATCTGTACACTCCTTTGGGTTTTCAATGTACACATAACATCAACAGATAATGACTATTATTTATTTATCTATTTAGGCTGTGCCTGTGGCATAAAGAAGTTCCCAGGCTAGGCACCCAAACCACAGCAGTGACCCAAGCCACAGCAGTGACCATGCTGGATCCTTATCCCGCTAAGCTACCAGGGACCTCCTCAATGGAAATCTTAAACATGACTTAATCTTTATATTTTCCTCAATATAAATATACATTATAGAAAAATTTAAACAGCAAACATGTAAGATGACTTATAAAAAGTAAAACAATTCTACAGTCTCTTGCTTCAGAGGTTAAATGCATGTCACATATTCTTCCATGTTTCCTCCTATGTATATAACACATATTTATAACACTAGTATTGTGATGGGAAGGCAATCATACTATACATACTGCTGTGCAATTTTATTTTCTGTAACTTTTTTTATGCAAGTAAAACTTGGATATCTTTTTATTTGTTAAACATCCCCCCTCCCATATGAATTACATGAGGGCAGGGATTTGTACCATTTTTCACTGTTATTTTCCTAGTACTTAGACCTCATTTGGTATACTACAGGTATTCAAAATTTTTCACTGAAAGAATGAATGAATATTTTTTCTTGTTACAAAGTACATAGTATTACAGCATCTGGGTAGCTCTTTATTTAGTTTCACACTGGTGATACATAACTGAAATTGTTCTTAGAAACAATTCTACAGTGAGCGAAGGTGCACAGTTTTATGCATCTGTGAATATTTCTCCAAAACACATTTTAAAAAAATTTTTTTATTTTTAGGGCTGCACCTGAGGCATATGGAAGTTCCCAGGCTAGGAGTCAAATTGGAGCTACAGTCGCTGGCCTATACCACAGCCACAGCAACGTGGGATCCTAGCTGCATCTGTCACCTACACCACAGCTCATGGTGACTCTGGATCTTTAACCTACTGAGCAAGGTCAGGGACTGAACCTAAATCCTCAAGGATCCTGGTTGGGTTCGTTAACTGCTGAGCCATGAAGGGGAACTCCCCAAAACACATTTGTGATGTGGAATTGATGTGTTGATAAATTGTTCTGAAAAGGCAATAATTTAGACTACATTTGAAAAACACGAATTCTAATTTTAATAATTTTACAGACTGAAATATTGAATCTTATGGAATGTATACATGCCCACTTACCTGTATGCATTTTTAACCAATGACACACAAAATATTAAAAATATAAACACAAACATGGGATAATTCCTTTCTTATTATTTATCTTATTTAGAAAATTTATGAACACTCACCATATGCCTAATATTGTGTTAGGTAACGTAGAAAAATAAAGAACAAGTGTGAGTCCCTGTTCCTTAAGCTAGAGCTGCTCGTTCTTACCTGAAGACACTTCACATTTAATAATACAATGAAACATTTGTTTATTTTGATGTTTCAAGTAGGAATTATATTAACAATTGGAAAAGGTATAATCACATCAATCAATATATACTTACTTGTGCAGACTTAGTGCTTGTTTTAGAAGTCCTTAGAGTTTTTTTATTATAAGTTTTGCCATTCATTTTGATTTTAGAAATAGCAGATCCTCCACTTTTTGCTTTAGAATCTCGAGTAATTATTGTTAGTTCAGGAAAACTTTCCAAAGCATTCTTTAAAACAAAGCAAAAATAACTGACATCAGAGGAAAAGTGATCTTAACTACTTCCAGTTATTCAAAATTTATTTTTTAAAAATACAGAGGAGTTCCCGCTATGGCACAGTGGGTTAAGAATACGGCTGTAGTGGCTTGGGTTGCTGCAGAGGTAGGGATTCGATCTCCAGCCAAGGAATCTGTTGTCGCCACACACGCAGCATAGGTTGCAGCTGTGGTTCAGATTCAGTCCCTGGCCTGGGAACTTCCATATGTTGTGGGTGTGGCCATAAAAAAAGAAATATATTCATACATGTACATATACACACAAAATATATGTGGGAGATACTCATGGGGTGTGGTAAATACATACAGTCTATTCATTTATACACAAACACATGTGGGGTGTTAAACATGGCCACAAATTCTTTAGAGCTCCTCGCTTCAAGATGTGGAGTCTATTTCCCCATTCCATGGATGCTTCAAGGCCAAGGAAAGAAAGACATATGTAAGCTTCGATTGTTTTATAAACAGTTAGAACCTTCAAGGCTACTCCTTTCCAAACTCTGTATAGGTTCCCGAGCACCTGGTATTATGACCCCTCCAGCAGTGAACTTTTAAACAAATAATTTTCTTTTAGAGTAAACTGCTTCATTTAAGAGAAACAATAGAATTTTGGGCATTTCCTACCAGAATGAGCTATTAGTTTCTCACTTCATTCTCTTAGATTATTTGTGCTTTTATCATATACCTTGGTGCTTTCCATACAAAACATGCCCAGGCTTAAAAAAAAAATTTGGACCCAGAATTAGTATTTACAACAAATGGAATTTAAAGACAAAAAATGGATTTTAAATTTAAAAACAATGGAATAGAGATGAAAGCAGAAAGTTTAATGATTTTTCTAATAACCACAAGATGAACAAGATGATTGGAAGTACATGGATTTCAGAGGAAAAGAGAACATCATTAACTTCAAAAGGCTTTTAGGATTGCTAAAATTACCAAGACTGTCATGTGAAATGGTGCTAATTATTTCTAAAAAATATAAACATTTTTATAATCTCCTGTTTGTAGCATTTTACATTAATCATTCTAACTTGTAATACTGTGTGTGAATTTCGGCTTTTAAATGAAAATGATCTATCATAGCTGGATATCACTATTATCATTTATAGTTATATTAAATAACTATAATTTCAAAATTAGAAATTTTGTTTTTTCTGTAAAAATAAGAATATGAAAACTAATTTTTCAGTTGTTTACCATAAACTATTTTATAAAACATAAATATCTACTGAGTCTACTAAATTCTAAGTGGTGAGTATATTTTAATGCAAGTTGTTAGAGAACTGGTTTGACATTTCTAAAACGGTTAGCCAAAATCAGTCATTTTTCAGACTTAGTAAATATTCAGAAAACATGATCTAACAACATTCCCTTGTTTGCAGAAAACATGGTTATTACTTCCCAAAGGAATAGTCCATCTGATGACAACAGTTAAACAGAGAATACTGGACTAGGAGTAAGCAGAACAAAATTCTTAGCAATGGGTGCCTTACTAGCGTCTGACTATTTCTCCACTTTACAAGTGCATATCAGTGAAGTGTACAGGACTACTAGAGTTTAGAATCAATGAACTTCAGTCTCAGAGCCTTAATTTTCACCTAGTTAAAATGAAGTCAGTTTTCACTTTTAAGTGAAGTTCAAATAAAATATGGATGTGAAAAAACCATACACGTAACTCAAAGGAGTTGAAAACTTATGTTCACACAAAAAGCTTCAAACAGGTTTGAACAGTAGGTTTTGATTAATGCCAGGACTAGGAAACAACAAAGATTTCTCTCAGTAGGTGAATGGATAAACTCTGGTGCATTCAGACAATGGAATATTATTCAGTGCTAAACAGAAGTAAGCTATGAAGCCACGCAAAGACATGGTGGAAACTTAAATACATTATTAGTAAGTGAAAGAGGCCAATCTGAAAAAGCTTCATACTGTATGGTTTCAACTATATGACAGTCTGTTGGATAAAGTAAAATCATGGAGATAGTATAAAGATCAATGGTTGTCAGAGGTTAGGGGAGAGAAAGAGATGAATTGACAGAGCATGGAGGATTTTTAGGGCAGTGAAACTACTCTGTAGGAACTATGATACTGGATAAGCCTAAATCATTGGAGGATAGAAGAGTGAACTGTAATGTAAACTATAGACTCTGGGTCATAACGTTATGTCTATGTAGGTTCGTCTGTTGTGACAAATAGAACCGCTCTGGTGGGAGATGTTGGCAATAGGGAGGTTATTCGTGTGTGGGGATGGGGGTACATGGGAACTCAATTTTGCTGTGAACCAAAAACTGTTCCAAAGAATAGTCTATTAAAAAAAAAAGTTATACAACTGTATTAAAAAAAAAACTACCTTCAAGGTAGATATAACCAAATGATTCTTTGACTAAGAAAAGCTGGAAAAATTTTGACTACTAAGTAGCTTTAGTCAAAACTTTTCCAGCTTTTCTGAGTTTAGATTAGCTTTTTGTTATTCTCTATTTCTGGGAATACCAAAACTGATTTATGGAGCCAAGATACAGTAACAGATTTTTATATCTCCTACTGCTGGTGTGAGGATCAGTTTTTCCTCAGATAATGAGCAAATCAGGCAAGTAAAGGGAATTCTGATAACTGCTAAGGCCAATTCTTATTACAGATAAAATTTTAAAAATTTGAAAAGGTTTAAAAGAAAAACAAGACTAAAATATAGTAGTTTAAAGGAAGTACTGGAGCTCTCTTGTGGGACAGTAGGTTAATAATCTGTCATAGTCATTGCATGGCTTGGGTTGCTGTTGTGACATGGGTAACCTTGCACGTGCCGTGGATGTGGCCAAATAAAGAAGTACTTTTGAAAACATTTGGAAGTTGTTATACAGAAGGAACAGATGAATGTAAGAATCTGAAAAGTAAATGTAAGCAGAGAAAAACAAATGATTAATACTAAGAATGTGCTTAAAAAAATAAAAAGACAAATTTAGGACTCATAATGAATAAAAACCAAATTTTTGTCGGGTGGAAAATTTGATCAAACTGAGAATGACATTCATAAATTTTCTTTCCTGTTATATTTAAGACTATGATTGCCACTGAGTCTGCTAATAAATCATCTGAAGGAAATACCTTGAATGACTGATCCAAATGAAGATTCAAAAGAAGTCTCTTTCGGTTATCATTCAGCATGCTATCTATTTTTTTCATATGAGGCAAAAGTAGCTCATCTAAAAGAAGATACAAATTTACAGTGACAGGATAAACTATCAACACAAAACATTAACAGATTAAGACATTATATTATGTAAAGCACTAACTGTAAAATATTGGACATGAAGCTTCTTGAACAAAAGCTAGCTTGAAAAATAGGTTTACAACAGCCAAGTGAGAAGGGAACTGTAGTATGACAGAATCAGAAGTCCTGGGTTTAACTCCATCTATGCCACTAGAATTGACTGCCCAGTGGGCCTACTGCCTACCTTCTTCTAGTAGTAGTATTACAAAACATAAATTTAACATTAAAGTTTTAAAATAACATACTGAATATGATAATCTGACTTCACTATAGCTTGGGGCAAAGAAAAAATAGGGCAAGAAAAATAGTCAAAATCCAGTTTTAAAAACAAAAAGAGTCGAAAGAGTTATTTTAGAAAAAGAGAGAGGTAGTTTCCGTTGTGGTTCAGTGGTAATGAACCTGACTAGTATCCATGAGGACCACAGATTTGATCCTGGGACCCGCTCAGTGCGTGAAGGATTCAGCGTTGCCATGAGCTGCGGTGTAGGTTGCAGATGTGGCTCAGATCTGGCATTGCTGTAGCTGTAGTGTAGGCCGGCAGCTGTAGCTCTGATTTGACTCCTAGCCTGGGAACTTCCATATGCTGCAGGTGCGACCCTTCAAAAAAAAAAAAAAAAAGAAAAAAAAGGGGGAGAGAGTACAAGTATAACAAAGATTCCTATATAAAGGTTTCGCTTTTTTCTCTCAGCTCTCTGATGTGAGCCACAGGGAAGTCCTCTTTTTCACCCCTCTGAAACTTTAAGCTTTTTAAAAGCATTTTCAGAGTACAGGTTAACTACTTTTGGTGCTGTATTAAATATTTTAGGTTATTAGGCTATTTCTTAATTTATCAGCATAACAACATTTTTAATGCTAATTATCTTTAACGGTCTTTTTGAAAAAGTGTATGTAACACTTAGATCTGGTTACTAATTTCACAGCTAAATAAGATGACTATATTTGGAGAATAAACACAGCAAAGAGACCATCGAAAGAACACTTCCTCCAAGTTCTCAGTGAGGAATGCTTTATAAGGTCACTACAACATACCTGACAGCTTTCTTTTATCTTTCTAGCATTGATTAAATCTATTCAAGTACTGTAAGAATTTATATTTCACAAAAACAAGTTTTAAATATTTGTGGATTTTTAAAAAACATAACCACTAAAATCTTCTCTACTGATTTTAAATGAAGAAAAATATAGCATAAGCAATAGAAAAAAATCATTTAAAATACAACCACCCAGAAATGAGCACTACTAAGAAATCTGTATTTTATATGGCGGAAGGGATTTTGATTGAGAGAGAGAACATTTAATGGCAAAAATGCTGACTTGGGGAATTCAATATTGGGTTTTAATTGTGGCTCTTCTTCTACCACTAACTTGTTTGGTAACTTTAGGAAATACATCTAATCTCTTTGAAATTTAGCCTACAAAATAAATGTTGTCGACGAGGTAAAATCCAACGTCTTTTCCAGCTCTACAGTGGTTGATGTATCAATTACTGTCTCTGACTATATGGTCAAAAAAGCAAGACTAGAAATTAGAAGACCTTGGATTTTAATCCCTTCTCTGCTACTTGTAAGTTGTGGGCTCTTCAGGAAGTCACTTAATCTTTTTGAGTCTCATTGTCCTTAACCAAAAAAAAGTCTGTCTAAATCGTTCTGGGTTTAATAGAGAATAATGTACATCAAAATATGTGGAAATAATAAAACAAAACATATTATTAGGCACTACTGTTGAAGTATATTGTTACTATTCTTTGTTTCTATCTTTTTGATCTTATACTTGTTCAATTCATTTTGATAGAAGGGTAATGGAAATTGGCTCATTAATCCTTTCACTCTCTCCTTCAGTTGTCCCTGCTGAATTCTATAGTAGGTGAAGGGTAAACATTAGTGAGCTACATTAGAAATACAAATTATCAGTTTATTCCATGTCAATTTCACTATTTTACTACAATAAAAAAAATCGCTAAGGAGAAAGTAAAAAGGAGTAATATTTACAAATATAACCCAAGGCATTTACTGTTTTACCACTATTCTATTAGAAAATAATTACTCTGATATATTTTTTATTGGACACAAATATACAATTTTAATCTTTACACCACTATTACCTGGTCATCTTTCCAATATTAGAAAAAAGAACATACTGACATCTGGCCCCTCCATGTAACACTTAATGAAATATTAGAAGAATGATAAAAAAATCAAGAACTGAAAGAAACTAGTGCATTGTTCCATATTCTTCATGAGTAGAAATCAATACAAAATATAGCAATACAAAGTTGTTCAACTATTCAACAATTCACCCCATTTTATAAAATCAATATATAAACAGTTTATTAACTGACAACATAATAGGTATCTATTATTAAAAGCACATATTAAACATGTAACTAGCAGAGTAGAATAAAAAAGATCCAGGAAGTACTACCAAGAATACTACTTAGCAGACTGTACCATTGCTCTTCTCTAAGGCTTGCATTGTGTCAGGATCCAAAGCAATGCTAACAAGCAATTCCATGTAACTCTTAAAGGTTTCCTTCATGGCTCTTGTGTTCAAAAAACGAGTGACAAAGGGAGCTGGAGGATTAAATTCTGGGAGGGAGAAAAGATTGCATATAACAAGTGTTGGTGAGGACTGGAAGAAACTGGAACCCTATGTATTGCTAGTGGTAACGTAAAACAGTACAACCACTATGGAAAACTGTTTGACAGTTCCTCAAAAAAGTTAAACATACAATTAATATGACTTAGCAATCCCATTCTTAGGTATATAAAGAACTGAAAACAGGGGGACACAAACAGATATTCGCATGCAATGTTCATTGCATCATTATTGACAATAGCCAAAATGTGGAAGCAATCCAAGTGTCCATCAACAGATACAAAGATAAAGAAAGAACATACAGTGGATAAACTATTCAGCCATAAAAATAAAGTTCTAACAAATACTCTATAACATGGATGAACTTTAAAAACATTATGTTAAGTGAAAAAAGCCAACACACTTACATGAGATATTTAGAGTAGGCAAACTCATGGAGACAGAAAGTAGACCAGAGACTACCAGCCACTGAGGGAAGGGGTGAATGAGGAGTTATTGCTCAATGGTTAGAAAGTTGCTGTTTGGGGTGATGAAAAAGTTTTGGAAATAGAGAGCTGTGATAGTTGTGCAACAGTGTGAATATAATTAACACTACCAAATGGTACACTTAAAAATGGTTAAAAGTGGGAGTTCCCTTGAGGCTCAGTGGTTAATGAATCCGACTAAGAACCATGAGGTTGCGGGTTCGGTCCCTGGCCTTGCTCAGTGGGTGGGTTAAGGATCCGGCGTTGCCGTGAGCTGTGGTGAAGGTTGCAGACGCGGCTCGGATCCCACGTGGCTGTGGCTGTGGCGAAGGCCGGCAGCTACAGCTCCTGTTAGACCCCTAGCCTGGGAACCTCCATATGCCGTGGGTGCGGCTCTACATAAAAAGGCAAAAAGACAAAAAAAAAAAAAAGGTTAAAAGTGGACAATTTTATGTTATACACATTTCATCATTTTTTAAATGTGGGAAAAATGAAATAGAGTATGTACATCAATGAGCTAACAAATATTTTCATGTGACCAATAAGTAATGTTATAAAATCATTTATGGATGAAAGATACTTCAAAGGGTAAAACAAACCAGTAGATTTTAATGTAATAAGCATGCAATGTTGAAGAAGCCACTGCTTGTCAAGTTTATCAAATAAAACCCTTTGAATATCAAGAAAAATATCCATAATTATCCGAAAAGGTTAATTAAAATACTCCTCCCTTTCTCAACTACATATCTAATGTGAGGATGGGTTTTCTTCATTTATGTTAACAAAAATAATAATAACAAATTGAATATAGAAGCAAATATGAAAGTGCTGTTTTTCAACTAAATACAGTTAGTTTAGGAAAATACAATTGTTTAAAGAAGTTTCAAAACAGTCTGAAAACCAACAGCTTATAAATTTATCTTTATTATTGACATTTGCCTTCTTAGGACGCACTAAAAATGCCTAAGTGTTAGTGACACCTAGTGCTAATTCAGGTTACCAATGAAAAAATTTTCACCTTGACTGTCATTTGAGAAGCTGTATAAATAACTGAGTGAAAATTCAGAGGCCAAACTTCTTTATTCTAAACAGCAGGCAAGAATGCTAACTGCAAAATTATGTATGCCTTCCACACATACTCAAAGCACTAAATTTTTATAAATTCTTTTCTTCCTTTCTCTTTTTTGGCTGTCCCATGTCATATGGAGTTCTTGGGCTAGGGATCAGATCCAAGCCACAGTAGGGACCTATGCCACAGCTGGGGCAATTCCAGATCCTTAACCCACTGTGCCAGACCTGTGTCCCAGCACTCTAGAGCCACTGCTGATCCCATCGAGCCACAGCGGGAACTCCTTCTTTATAAATTCTGATAAGTATACTTCTAAACAACCGTTCATAAGAGCTTTTAAAAACAATACATTTAAAGTAAATTTCTGTATTGAAGAAGAATTTTTATTAGGATTCTATTTCCATTCAAGTAATTTCTTTCTTTCTTTCTTTCTTTCTTTCTTCCTTCCTTCCTTCCTTCCTTCCTTCCTTCTTTCTTTTTTTTGTCTTTTCGCCTTTCCCTAGGGCCGCACCCGTGGCATATGGAGGTTCCCAGGCTACGGGTCTAATTGGAGCTGTAGGCACCAGCCACGGCCACAGCCACAGCCACAGCCACAGCAATGTGGGATCCGAGCCACGTCTGCAACCTACACCACAGCTCATGGCAATGCCGCATCCTTAACCCACTGAGTGAGGCCAGGGATCGAACCCACAACCTCATGCTTCCTAGTCGGATTTGTTAACCACTGAGCCATGACAGGAACTCCTCAGGTTTAATTTCTAATAAAGTAAATTTAAACATATGCAGCTTACATAAGGGCTCTTTAATGTCTTCAACAGTCTTTAAGAGTAGAGAAGGGTTCTGAGGTCAAAAAGTGTGATAATTGCTATCCGTTCCCATTTGCTCATTTTATAAAAGAGAAATGTTTATCTAGCTTAGTCACTGGCAATTATATGCCTAAGCAGAATTTAATTAAGTAGTTAAATTCCCTGAAAAATAAATACATTTTGAATTGTCAGCATCACTGCTCCTCTCCATTCAGGAGGATAACCTAAACTTATCAAAGTATTCATTTCATGGAGAACTCACCCTCATCATCACTACTACTAGAGTGGATCTCAGGAGATGAGTCAGATTGGGATGATGAAAACTCTTCTTTCCATTTCTTCCTTTTCTTTGGTGGTGGCTCAGCTTTTACTTTTAGCTGCTTAACTTTGGGTTTTATGGAAGGGGCTTTTGTCGTTGTAGTTTTTGGTGCTGGAGGATCAGAAGTTTTACTGCTACTACTTGGCTTTGTTTGAACAGTTCTGCAATGTTGCAAACAGACTTCATTAAAACACTGAAATCTAGTCATATTAAAATAAATTAGACAACAAACTTGAAAAACAGTGGTGAAAAGTTTATTTAATTACCCCACCAATATAAAGTCCAAGTCTTACATATAACAATGGTGATTCCTCCCAAATTCTTTTTTTTCCCCCCAAATTCTCTTTAAATAATCTCTTTAACCACTGACATTCAATATTCAGTTATTAAGGGACTATTAATTCACTTCCTACTTCTCACTTTCCACTCCTTCCCTCATTTTATGAACTCATTTTCCTGACTATGAGGCTGTCCAACAGATGATCAATGGACTTCAGGAAGTAACAATGCATGAAAAACCCTTGATAGCTAAGTCTAGCTCTGACCATCAGAAATTCTCACAGGCTCTGGCGGTGCTAGGTTTTGATGTGGAATCCCACCACATCTGTCCTAGAGCCCCTCAAGGACGTCTGCTGTACACTAGTTCTGCAGATATAAGTGAGTGGATAAAATTCCATCATAAAAATAAGGTGAGCCTCATCCAGCAAATTGGAATCTTAATTAAACTAGATCTTCCTAGCACTAGACTGAGAATATCAAGGTTCCATCCCTTTTCCCATAAAGATCAAAGGGAATGTGGCTAAGTCATCTGTCTTCCAAATTCATGCTCCAAACAACCCAGAGTCACGTTAATATATGATAATTCTACTGTACTTGTACAGGTCTTATAGTTTTTCCTTAAATTTTATTTCATTTTGAATTTGATATTTCTTTATTATTATTACTTTATGGATAAAAAAGGCTCTTTAGAAAGGTTATCTTAATCTAGGTCAAAAAAAGATGGAGTCAAACCTTTTGACTCTAAATTCAATTTTTTCACTATACTAGAGGGGCACCAAAAGAAAAAGGTAACCATCTCACCACAGGAGCCATGGGCTTTACAGTTCTTGTCTCATTACTTCAAAAGGAGTCATTTAATACATTAGGCACTGATTTCTAAGACTTGCATATAACGGAAAAAAAAAATCAGTCTCTTTACTTGATGTAATTTTTTGTACTACACATCACCAATAATAAGCTCTCTAATAATTACAACAAGTATATTACATAAGATAATAAATACCTGATAGTTTGTGAAGGCTTATTTCTTGGTTTTTTGGAACATACTCTGACATACTCTTTTTTGTTTGTGTTTTCAATGAACTTCACGTATATCCTTTTATATTTATTCTTTGCATCTCCAAAATATCCAAGGTACTAAGGAAAGAAACACTTTGAATTACACAATTATACATTCTGTACATAAAATATTCCTTTGTTGGCTTGCTAAGACTATCACATAGTCATCCGTCAAGTTTTTCAAAATGCAGCTCTGGCCAGGCTAAATGTACCCTCAATAAAAATGATCCCAGCTTCATTCCATTTTTTTTTTTTTTGGCCACTCATGGCATATGGAGCCCCCAGGCCAGGGATCAGATCCCAGACCAGGGATCAGATCTGAGCCACAGTCTCAACCTAAGCCAAAACTGCACAATGCCGGATCTTTAACCCACTGTGCCTTGCTGGGGATTGAATCTGCGTCCCAGCGCTCCTCAGACACTGCCAATCCCGCTGCGCCACAGCAGGAGCTCCCCAGCCTCCCTCTTAACTGCAAGCCCATACACGGCTGCTATCTTATTTGGCTAATCATCAGATGCTTACTTATTCAATGCTATTAAACAACGACTTAAGTAGAAAAGAATAATTCTGTACGTCTTCTTGATAAATCAGGATACTGACTGGCAAAACAATCAATATAAGAACCTCTACATTCATGTGAATTCTTCACAGACTAAAACTAATTCCTTTCCTTAATAAAAAAAGAAAGGTTTGGGAACTCCCTTCGTGGTTCAGCAGTTAACAGACCCAACTAGGATCCATGAGGAAGTGGGTTCGATTCCTGGCCTCGCTCAGTGGGTTAAGGATCTGGTGTTGCCACGAGCTCCGCTGTAGGTTGCAGCCGCGGCTGGGATCCTGCATTGCTGTGGCTGTGGTGTAGGGTAGCAGCTACAGCTCCGTTTCGACCCCTAACCTGGCAACTTCCATATGCTGCAGGTAGGGCCCTAAAACGAAACAAAACAAAACAGTTAAGCGATTTAAGTAGACATTGATTTTATTTTAACATCAGAATATTATATATTCAGTAGTTCAAATTTTATGCTAATTTATAGCATAAATGCTCAATATAAAATACGTTTAAATTTACATCATTCTGTATTTTACTCAGAATCACTGTGAAAATATAGGCAGGTTAATGTGAACAAGCATTTCACTTACACTGTTGGTAGCAGCAAATTCTCTTTGCCCATCTCGAATTTCAGGAACAAACTTCTGTAATAAAGCTTTTTGTACTTTCCAAATAGCTGGGGGTTCTTTTCCTGCTTTTAAAGCCTCCTGTAATAAGAAGAATTAATCACATTTGTAAAAACTAGCAACATATTCTAGATTTACAGAATCTAAGGAATCTTAAAGACCTATCTAGCTCAACTGTTTAGTTGAACTTTTGCAATAATTCTTATAAGCTGGCTATTCAGTCTCTGCTTAAATTCCTCCAGAAGTGGGGAGTACAAACATGGAAAGTAACCCATTAGCTTTGTACAGCTATCAGAAGGTTTTCCTTAATGGTACTGTCATACATTATGCAATTTTTTAATAGTATGTATATATTCAAAAAGACCAGAAACAAATATGCCTAAATATTAATAGTTAATTGTGAATCAAAGGAATATAGATAATTTAAGTATTATGTTCTTTATTGTATTTTTAATGCCATTCCTCTCCACTCCAATTAAAAAATAAAATCAAAAGCAAGCAAACAAAAACCCCTAACTTTTCTTAAGCACAGCTAAAAATTTCTTAGATGAAATTGTAACATTCTAAGCATGGTTTACAATTTGAAATTATGAAAAAAGTCTAATTCTACTTTTACATTATATTCTTGTTATTTTCTTTAAATTTTAAATTAGATAAATAACTATTTTCTCCAAATCCCTAATAACACAATGACTTGGAAGCCTCGAAAAAATTAAATTTCAAAACTGCTCTAATTACTAGTACCTGATGCAATATATTGGCCAGAAATACAGAAAACTCAGACATGAGTTAACATGATTTTAAGCTATTTTCTTTTTCAAAATACCTGACATCTACTAGTTTGATTTTATTTAACAATTGGAATAATGATAAAAATATAATCTTTTGCAATTTAAGCTAGATGCATTCTATTAAAAGTCATCATAAAGGTTATCATAGGGCATGCCCACTAAACTATGACCTTTATAACTGTGAACGTTAACATCACCTTAAAAGTCTCTATGTCTTCTATCTTTACCACAAATTCATCACGCTCTCTGTATTGGCCTTCTCCTCCACTTTCCGTGTTCTCTTCATCTGTAAAACCTTCTATGGCTACAGTGTCTTGCCCTTTTGCAAACTGGTCTGAAGGAAGACCACCAAGTTCGATGGGCTTTGGGGGTTCCGTGGAGTTTATATTTTCCATGATATTTACTGTGGATGAAGTAGAGTAGAGAGAGTCTTGCTTAACTGCACCCACAGTGGTGGAGGAAGTAGTAGCAGTACCAGTAGTGTTGGCAGCTGGGCTAGTAGTTGCCACCTGTAGGGCTTCTGAAACTAGATCAAGCAAATGCAAATCAATAATACAGATTATTAAACATCTACTTGTTGTGAGTAAAGTCTGAACTGTTTAAAAAGAAGGTGATGATTTTTGCAATCAAATTTTTTGAAACAATGAAATTAAAGAGTAGTTGTTAATTTCCAAGAACCAAAGTGGTGAGTTATATCTGGATGACAAGAGAATCTCCATCGACCTAAACTCACCCCTACTTCCACTTCAATAGTATAAAATATTTTAAAAAGAATAAGTGATGCAAGATAAGGAGGGTCAGCAGACTGAAGCTGTGAAGAATTCCTGGAAGAGAAGCTGAATGGGAAACAAAAACAACACCCCTAAAACAATTTGAAACAGTTCTAAAAGCTACAGAAAAAAGATTATAAAGTAGTAATATGAAAAAACTGTATGCTGGAGTTCCCACTTTGGTTCAGCAGAAACGAATCTGACTAGCATCAAAGAGGACGCAGGTTCGATCCCTGGCTTTGCTCAGTGGGTTAAGGATCCAGCATTGCCATGAGCTGTGGTGTATCTGGCATTGCTGTGGCTATGGCATAGGCCAATGGCTACAGCTCCGATTTGCCCTCTAGCCTGGGAACCTCCATATGCTGCAGGTGGGCCCTAAAAAGACAAAAAAAAAAAAAAAAAACGAGGAAAGAAAGAAAAAACTATGCTAACAAATAACTTAGATGAAGTGGACACATTCCTAGAAAGACACAAACTACCAAAAAAAAAAAAAAACCCTCAAGGAAAAATGTAACATCTGGACAGACCAATATCAAGAGAATACGATAAATTTTAAAAATCCTACAAAGATAAGCACAGGCCCAAGTGGGTACACAGGTACATTCTATAAACAATTAAATAAGAATTAATACTAATCCATCATAGACTCCAAAAAATAAGAGGAACCACTTCTTAACTCGAGGCCAGGATTATCCCAACACCTAAGCCAGATAAAAACATCATGAAAACACTACAGACCAGTATCCTTTATGAATATAAACACAAAAATCTTCAGCAAAACATGAGCAAATATATCAACATATAAAAAGGATTTTATCCCAGGGATGCTTGTTTAGTTCAACAGCTAAAAATCAGTCCATCACCATATTAATATAATAAAAGGCAAAACCATAGGATCATCTTAATAGGTACAGGAAAAGCATTTGGCAAAATTCAGTATCATGAATTTAACATTTTCATGATAAAAACACTCAACAACCGAAAAATAGAAGGGAACTTCTTCAACCTGATAAAGGGAGTCTATAAAAACCCCACAGTTAACATCATATTATTAGTAAAAAATGAGATGCTTCCCCTTAAGAAGGATGTCTGAAGAAATAAAACTATCTCTATTTGCAGATAAAATGTCCTTGTCTACAGAAAACCCTAAAGAGTCCACTAAATATTAGAACTAATAAATAAATTTAGCAAGTTTTCAGGATACAAGATCAATATATAAAAGTCAATTGTATTTCTGTATACGTGAACCATAAAAAATGAGTTTAGGGGGAGTTTCCATCATGGCTCAGTGGTTAACGAATCCGACTAGGAACCATGAGGTTGCGGGTTCGATCCCCGGCATCGCTCAGTGAGTTAAGGATCTGGCATTGCTGTGAGCTGTGGTGTAGGTTGCAGATGCGGCTCGGATCCCGTGTTGCTGTGGCTCTGGCGTTGGCCAGATGCTACAGTCCCGATTAGATCCCTAGCCTGGGAACCTCCATATGCAGTGGGTGTGGCCCTGAAAAAAAAAAGATGAAAAAAAATTGAGTTTAGGAACAAAATCCCATTGATAATATCATCAAAAAGAAGAAACTATTTAGGAATAAATTTAACAAAAGAATTGCAAAGCGTACACTCTGAAACCTATAAACACTGTCAAGAAAAATTAAAGGTCTAAAAGTGGAAAAACATCCAGTGCCACCTGTAGGGCTTCTGAAACTAGATCAAGCAGACTCAGTGGATCAGAAGACTCAATTTTTGGCAGTACTTTCCAAACTGATAAAAAGAATCAGCACGATCCCTATAAAAATCCTAGCTGCATTTTTTTCAGAATTTGACAAACTTCCTAAAATTCATGGAAATACAAAAGAATCTGAATAGCCAAAATAATCCTTAAAACAAAGGACAAAGTTGGAAGACACATTTCAGAAATTTCAAAACTTTACCACAAAGCTTTAGTAATAATTAAGACAGTGTGATGGTGGCATAAGGTTAGACAATACAGACAAAAAAGTAGAATGAAAGTCCAGAAATAAGTTCTATATTTATGATCAACTGATTTTCAACAACAGTGCCAAAAACAATTAATAGGGGAAGAATGAATAGGTGTTTTAACAAATGGCTTGGGGACAACTGGATAGGGAGAGCTGCACACAAAAGAATGAAGTTGGATGCCTACCTCACACCATATACAAAAAATTAAGTGAAAGTGGATCATAGTTTTTTTTTTTTGTTTGTTTTTGGCCATACCCATAGCATGTGGAAGTCCCTGGTCCAGGGACTGAACCCATGCCACAGCACTGACCTGAGCCACAGCAGTGACAGTGTCAGATCCTTAACTCACTGAGACAGCAGGGAACTCTGGAAAGTGGATCACAATCTTAAATGTGAAAGCTAAAATTATAAAACTATTAGAAGAAAAATAGGGGAGATCCTGCTGTGGTACAGTGGTTAAGGATCTGGCATTGTCTCTGTAGTGGCTTAGGTCACTGCTCAGCTGTGGCATAGGTCGCAGCTGTGGCTTGGACTCAGTACCTGGCCTGGGAACTTCCATATGTTGTGGGTGTGGTCAGAAAAGAGATAAAAAAGAAAATAGGTGTAAATCTTCAAGACACCTTTTTTTTTTTTTTTTGCACATATCCAGAGCATGCAGAACTTCGTGGGCCAGGGATCGAACCTGAGCCAAAGCAGTGACAATGCCAGATACTTAACCCACTAGGCCACCAGGGAACTCCCTTATGACCTTACAAGTAACAACAACAAAAATATGCTGGACTTCACCAAAATTTAAAATGTGTGTTGCAATTGATGCCATCACAAAAGTGGAGAGATAACCAACAGAATAAGAAACACTGTACAAATCACATATTTACCAGAGATTTGTATCCAGAATATATAAAGAATTCTAACACCTCAATAATAAAAAAGACAAATAACCCAATATAAAAAGTGAGCAATATGATTAGGCTTTATGATATGATGACATATTAAAATGTGTGATAGGCAGACACAGAGAACAGACTTGCGGTTGCTGAGAGGGGAGGGGAAACTGGGGAGGGATGGATTGAGAGTTTGGGGTTAGCAGATGTAATCTATTATATATAGAGTGGATAAAAAACAAGGTCCTACTGTATAGCACAGCGAATTACATTCAATATCCTGTAATAAACCATAATGGAAAAGAATATGATATAACTGAATCACTTTTCTGTACAGCAGAAACTAAGACAAAATTGTTAATCAACTATATTTCAATAAAACAAATTTTAAGAAAGTGAGTGAGGAACCTATTTGTCCAAAGTAGAAATAAAATTTGTCAATAAGCACATGAAAGGCTGTTGAACATTATTAGTCATTAGATCAATCCAAGTGCAGTAGATAATTGCAATCTCACACACCTACTAGAATGGCTATAAAAACATACAGACAACAACGTGCTAGCAGGCATGCATGAAACTGGAATTCTTGTACACTGCCAGGAAGATGTAAAATGGTGCAGCTACTTTGGAAAACACTTTGGCAGTTCCTCAAAATATTAAGCATGGAGTTATCACATAACCAAGGAATTTCAGTCCTGAATTCCACTTTCTAGAGAAATAAATTTTTAAAAAACTTCCACACAAATACTTATATATGAATGTCGACAGCAGCATTATTCATAAACGCCACTAAGTGGAAAAAAAACAAATATCCATCAACCGATAAATGGATACACAAAATATGGTATATCTACTTTTTTCGGTAATAAAAAGGAATGAAACACTGATACATGCTACAACATGGATAAACACTGAAAACATTATGCTAAATGAAAGAAGATAGTCACAAAAGGTCAAATATTTTACGATTCTTTTTACATGAAATGTCCAAAAAAGGGCAAATCTATAGAGAAAATAGATCAGTGGTTGCCTAAAGCTGAGTGTGGGTGTGGGGAATGATTTACTGCCAGTTTCTTTTTGGATGATTAAAATATTCTAAAAAAAGAAAGGAAGAAAAAAATTCTAAAATTAGATTGTGGCCATGGTTACACAACTCTACAAAATCATTAAATTGTCTACTTTAAACAGGTGAATGTTCAGGTATGTGAATTACAATTTAACAAAGCTGTTAAAAAGGGGCTTGGAAGGCTAGAGCTAAGAGAGAAACTCTAGCTTGAGAAACAAATACAAGAACGTGAGGTACTGCAGTGGTAATTTCGAGTAGAGCTGATGAACAAACATAAAAATATATACACTAATAGATAAAAAAAGAAGGCCAGTGATCCCCTTGCTCATGCTGAGCTGTAGGCTTGATAATAAGCCAAAATATTCTTCCCTGAAGAAACTGAACTCTACCTGCCTACAGGAGGGGTTGAGAGGAAATCAAAGCAGAGCTTGAGACAAATCCAGACCTATGAAACACAGAAGAAAATAGAAAAGCAGATTGGCCAGGGAAATAAGAGAAACTACAGTGCTTGGCAACTAGAGTAAAGCTCTCCCTTATTCTGATTAGGGACAGGATAGGCTGGGTGGTCTAGCAGCTATCACCAGCCAGCCCACCTGTTCTGTACCCCAGATTAAACTATTATACATTTATATGATTCATTCCAATCAAAGGGAGAGGCTTGCTGAGGAAATACAGATGAATAATCTAATTATCAACTCGTTAGATGTACATCCTGAATGTATACAGTTTATATGTCTACATCTCAATAACGATGGGGAAATAATCTAGTCATGTAAGGAGCCCATACTGCGGAATTTTACCCTAAAATGCTACTACAACCATGTATCATGCGTTCTGCCTCAAAAATGCATATAAATGGAAATTGATTTTTTTATATTTTGTGACCAAAAAGCCTCTATATACTAAACACTTCCAATATTATAGTACTTGTATAAGTAGATCCGAATTAATATTTTAAAATTTAATGTAAAACAAATGGAAATATAAAAAAATGCTTCTTTTGAGTGGAAGTGGCATTTAAAAAATTATAAATTTATGGATTCATGGGTGACTAAAACTTATTGAGATAGGTTTTAAAACCAAGCTTATTTCTGTTTTTCATTTTTATTGATGTAAGTAAGAACTAGGAAACTCTATTCTTAAATAATGGACGAATAAAGGAATAAAGGGATTTTTTTATAGCAATGTCACTGAGTTTTAAAAATACATACTTTCTAAGTTCCACGGCAAAACAAATCACATAGCTATCTATGAACAAAAACAGAGATACCACCAGCAGATCCCCAGAAAAGGAAACTGTAAGAGACATGCTTTAGTCATAAGCAATGTAATCCCAAAGAGAAGATATGAGGTGCAAGAAAGATTGGAGGGCAATATGGTAAATATATAAATAAATCTAAGCAAACACTGACTATTTAAAACACTATTTCTTGGAGTCCCTGTTGTGACACAGCACAAACTAATCCAACTAGGAACCATGAGGTTGCGAGTTCGATTCCTGGCCTCGCTTAGTGGGTTTAGGATCTGGCATTGATGTGAGCTGTGGTGGAGGCTGCAGATGTGGCTCAGATCCTGTGTTCTTGTGGCTGTGGCTGTGGCCGGCAGCTGTAGCTTCGATTTGACACCTAGCCTGGGAACCTCCTTATTCCGCAGGTGTGGCCCTAAAAAGCAAAACAACAACAACAACAACAACAAAACACTATTTCTTGTTCAGTGTTAGAAAACAAGATAGAATTAAAATACATGGTAACAATAACATTGATGTTAGGAGGGTAAAATGGAGGATTAGTGTTCAGCGTTTTTATATTATTTTTTATTATTTTTATTAGTATTCAGCGTTTTTATATTATTCAGGAGAACAGTAAGGTATTAATAGATTTTGAAAAGATGAAAATTCATACTGTAATTCCTATTATAACCAGAAAAAGAAATATTACATCAAAATCACTAGGGTGAAAAGCAAGGAGATCCAGCTGTATAGCATTGAGAACTATGTCTAATCACTTGTGACGAATCCATATATGTATGTGTAACCAGGTCATCATGCTGTACAGCTGGAAAAGTGACAGAAATATGTAAACCAGCTATAATGGAAAAATAAAAGGAAAAAAATCACCAGGGTGTAAAAGAGTAGGTAGAGATAGGAATGAAATAAGACTGACCATGTATTAATGATGGTTCAAACTGAGTGATGAATAGATTGGTTTACCAAACTCTGGTTTACCAAACTCTGTAACTTTATGTTTGAAATTGCCATAATAAAATGTTAAGGAAATATTTTATAAAAACAATGGCTTCCAGGAGTTCCTATTGTGGCGCAGTGGAAATGAATCCAACTGGGAACCAAGAGGTTGCGGGTTTGATCCCTGGCCTCGCTCAGTGGGTTAAGGATCCAGCGTTGCTGTGAGCTGTGGTGAAGGTCACAGACGTGGCTCGGATCTGGCGTTGCTGTGGCTGTGGGGTAGGCTGGCAGCTGTAGCTCTCCGACTGGACTCCTAGCCTGGGAACCTCCATATGCCGTGAGTGGGGCCCTACAAAGAAAAAAAGACCAAAAAAAAAGAATGGCTTCCAAATTAGTAAGAGGAAAATGTACTAATAGTGTATAATACCCTTTATGTGAAGTTTTAAAACAAGCCAAACAAAAGTAGAGGGATGTATACACATTATAAAAGAGAAGCAAGGACGTGATCACCATCCTACTCAGACAGTGGTTAGTTTACTTTAGTACTCAATTTATTTTTGTAATTTCTTGCTTTCTAATGAGTAGCATTTAACACCATAAATTTTATTTTTTGCCCCTCACACTCCTGGCACATCCCACTGGTTTCAAAAATATGATGTTCCACTGTCCTAGGTGTTTTGTCATTTCAGTTTTGGTTTCCTTTTAAAGTTATGAGTTATTCGGAAATCATTAGAAGTTATTTAGAAGTTTTAAAAAGAAAAATTTATTTTGATTTCTTTGTCCCTTTTTCCTTTCTGCTATTCTTTTATGAAATTATTGCACTGTGGTCAGGAAATATGTCTTAACTGATATCTGCATTTTCAAATCTATAGAAGTTCTATGTATGTGTTTTCCTTGTGTGTATTATATTTCTGTGAGTGAGTTATATTTCACAGGAAAAAATGTTCTGAAAGAAAGAGAGATATGGAAAACATACTAAAATTGCTAACAATAACAAGATTAGAATGGCAATATTAAAAACAAAAATGGGAAATGTGAAAAAAGATTTTATTATGATAAAAGGAAATTTAACTGCAGTAAAATGATATACCCAATTACTTGGGTTCAAAACATCAAGCAAACTGTATCAGAAAAGCAAAACACAGTTGCATAATTTACCGCACCTTTTCCAGGAATCAACAGATTGAGCAATCTAAAAACAAATAAGGATAGAAAGTATTTAAAATATATTTTTATTAAAATTTTCAAACATACACAAAAGTAAAGAATACAAACCTTCATATGACACAACTCAGGTGTAATAACCACAAACATTTTGGTATACTTCTTTTACCTTTTCTGCCATGTTTTGTATTTTTTGGGGTAGTTTAAGACAAATTCTAGACCTATCATTTACTTCTAAAATACACATATATTTTCTTAAAAACCCTATGTCACTAAATACATTAAACAAACAAGAAGATATAAAGGACTTGAACAATATTACCAATAAAATCTATTTGTACTTGGTATTCATGAGATATTTATAAAAACTGACCATTTACCAAACTACTAACAAAATTCCATAAATTTCAAAATGTAGACATTATTTAAGCCATATCGCACTGACTGCAATATAAGAGGGACATAAATTAGTAATAAAGGAACACCAAAACAATACCCAAACCAAAACCTACTAGGAAACAGACAAATCCCATCATTCTTATAACTCTAGGGTTAAAAATGAAATCAAAACTCAAATGACAAACGGTTTAGAAAGGACAATGAGGGAATTACAGATTGGAACCAGAGGAACAGAGCCGCATGGTGGTGCAAAAAAGGAAACAAACTTTAATGCCATTCATTAGAAAGTAAACAAATACAAAAATAAACTAGCCAGAGAGAGAATAGTAAACCCAGGGAAGTCAGGGAAAAAAGTATTGCTAAAAGCAGAAATCAAGAAAAAGTGAGTGGGAGTTCTCTGGTGGCTCAGTGGATTAAGGAGCCAGCATTGTCACTGCTGTGGCTCAGGTTCAATCCCTGGTCCCAGAACTCCACATGCCAAGAGCACCCCCACCCCACCCACAAAAAAAGTGAGTGAAAAAAGACAGAGGAGCAAAAAAAGATAAGTACATTGATTCTTTAAAAAGAACCACTAAATAGAACCACTTTCACAGAAAGGTAAGAAAAAAGACTCAAATAATCATTTGGAGCAAGAAACAGAACACAACTACTGAAACAGAGAGACTAAAAACTTGAGGGAATACTACATACAACTTTATAACAACAAATTTTAAAATCTAAATGAAAGAGATGGTTTTACTAGAAAATATACTTTCTTAAATGGACTCAGATCAAACTGCCTCAGGAGAAAACGGGAAGTCCCAGATATATTCTTGGAAAGTTCTACCAAATATTAATTGTAATTAGTAAACTTTTTTCAAATTTAAACAAATATAAAAATTTCCCTGGAGTTCCTGTCGTGGTGCAATGGAAACGAATCCGACTAGGAACCATGAGGGTTTGATCCCTGGCATTCAGTGGGTTAAGGATCCGGCGTTGCCGTGAGCTGTGGTGTAGGTCACAGAGATGGCTCGGATCTGGGGTTGCTGTGGCTGTGGTGTAGGCCAGCAGCTGTAGCTCCAATTAGACCCCTAGCCTGGGAACTTCCATATGGTGTGGGTATGGTCCTAAAAAGACAAAAAAGCAAAAAAAAAAAAAATTCTAATTAAGTTTATTATTAGATGAACATATTTCTGATGACAAAAGTGTACTAGATTAAGTCAAGAAAACAACAACAACAACAACAACAACAACAAACTACACTGATTTCATTTGAAATTAAATCTAGGTATAAAAAAAAATCCCAAATAAAATACTGGCAACTTAAATCTTGCAATGGATTAAAACAATTTCATCACAACCAAGCAGGGTTCATGGTAGAAATTTTTAGAGACATTCAACATTAGGAATTCAACTAATAGACGAATGTGGGGTAAAAAAGCAAGCAGATTTATCAGAACCAGATCAAAAGAACATCTGACAAAATTCAATGCTCGTTATTTTTAAAAAATCTTAGGAATATCAAAACAGAAGGATATTTTTCCTAAAAAACTTTTGAAATGAAAGAAAATAAAAATAACAAATAATACAAATAAAATTTGTAGAATAGAGCTAAAGCAGGGGTTAGAGAGGTTTGTAACATTAAATGCTTAGATAAGCAATCTCAAATCAACAATTCATACTTTTACCATATGTAACCACAAAAAATAGAGCAAAATAAACCAAGATAGGAGTCCCGATCATGGCTCAGTGGAAACAAACCTGACCAGTATCCATTACGATGCAGGCTCAATCCCTGGACTTGCTCAGTGGGTTAAGGATCCAGTGTTGCAGTGAGCTGTGATGTAGGGTGCAGAGGCGGCTTGGATCTGGCATGGCTGTGGCCGGCAGCTACAGCTTCGATTTGACCCCTAGCCTGGGAACCTCCATATGCTGTCGGTTTGGCCCTAAAAAGACAAAAAACAAAACAAAAAACAAAAAACAAAATCCAAGATCAAGCAAAAAAAGGAATTAATAAAAATAGTGGAAATCAGAGTTCCCATTGTGGCCCAGCAGGTTAAGAACCCAACATAGTCTCAGGGAGGATGGGGGTTCAATCCCTGGCTTTGATCAGTGGGTCAAGGATCTGGCACGGCCACAAGCTGCGGTGTAGGGTGCAGATGTGGCTTGTACCTGGTGTTGCTATGGCTGTGAAACAGGCCTATGGTGTAGGCCAGCAGCTGTAGCTCTGATTTGACCCCTAGCCTGGGACCCTCCATATGCTGTGGGTGCAGCCCTAAAAAGTAACAACAAAACCCAAAAAATTTAGGACAAGTTGTACATGCACAACATGTACATATGATTTAAGATCAACACATAAAAATTAAATGTATAATCTACCAATGAATAACTGTAATTTGAAAGTTTTAGAAAGTATCATTTACAATAAATAGTACCACAAAAAACTAAGGAGTAAACAAAGCATGTATAGGATCCATGTACCAAAAACTACAAATGATGAGTGATAAAAATCAAATGTGTTAATGAATTAAGGCTTAGTATATTGTTAACAGTTTGGTTCTCCTCAAATTGCTACAGATTCAAGGCAATCAAAATCACAGCAATATTTTCTTAAGATACCAATAGCTGATTTGAAAATTTGAAAATGGAAAAGGAAAAGAACGAGAATAAGCACAACAATCTTGATAAAGAACAAATTTGGAAGATTCATAAATTTCCAAATATTCAAATTCCAAATTTCAGATTTTCAGATTTCAAGACTTACTGTAGGATTGGATTAAGATGGTGGAATAGAAGGACTGGAGCTCAACTTCTCTCATTAAAACAACAAAATTATAACCAAATGGTGGGCAACCTTCAACCAAATGGACTGGAAATTTTCAAAAAGATATTCTACTCCAGAAGACAAAGAGGAGACAACATCAAGAGGTAGGAGGGGCGATTATGCAATATAAGCAACCCCATACCTCCCAGATGAGAAGCCCCACAGACTGGAAAGTAACTGTATTACAGAGACTCACCTACAGGACTGAGAGTTCTGAGCTCCACGTCAAATCCCCACGGCTTGGGATCTGGCACAGGGAGAAAGAGCCCCCAGAGCCTCTAGCATTTGAAGGCCAGTGGGGCTTGTGTGCAGGAGCTCCACAGGGCTGGGGGAAATGGAGAGCCCATTCTTGAAAGGCACACACAGAATTTCACGTGCACTGGGTCCCAGGGCAAAGCAAAGTCTCCATAGGAATCCAGGTTGAACCCAACTGCAATTCTGGGAGGATCTCCTGGGAATACAGGGGTGACTGTGGCTTGTTGTGGGGGAAGGGCATTGGAGGAAAAGCTCTTGGTAACATTCATCAGCCTGCATTTCTCTGGAGGTAGCCATTTTGGGGAAAATCTAGCTCTTCCCATCAGTGGGGAGAAGCCCCAGGCCAAACAATAATCCACGTGGGATCACAGCCCCACCCATCAGTAAACAGGCTGCCTAAAGACCTCTCAAGCCACAGCCGCCTCTAATCTCACCCAGAGACAAAGCCCCAACCACCAGGGGGGTAGGAATCAGCCCCACCTACCAGTGGGCAGGCACCAGCCCCTCCCATCAGGAAGCCTACAGCAAGCACCGCCATACCAAATTCATCCGCAAGGGAGGCAAACACCAGAAGTGAGAGAGGCTACAACTCTATTGTCTGCATAAAGGTCACCACACCAAAAACCTATAAAAATGAAAAGACAGAGAACTATAACTCAGATAAGGGAGAAAGAAAAAAATCCCAGAAAAACAGCTCAGTGATGAGGAGATTATCACCCCCCCTTCCCCGGGAAAAAGACTTTAGGCTGTTGATGCTGAAGATGATGCAAAACACTGGAAATAAACTGGAGGCAAAGACTGATAATTTACAGGAAACACTGAGCAAAGAAATACAAGATATAAAAATTAAGCAAGAAGAGATGTGAAATACAGTAACTGAAATAAAAAATTCATTAGATGCAGCCAACAGTAGAATATAGGAGGAAGAAGAAAAAATAAGTGAGGTGGAGGACAGATTAGTGAAAATCACTAATGAGGAACAGAAAAGAGATAAAAGATTGAAAGGAAATGAGAGTCTCAGAGAACTCTGGGATAACGTTAAATGCACCAACGTCCATATTATAGGGGTACCAGAGCGAGAAGAGAGAGAGAAGAGGACAGAGAAAATATTCAGAGATAATAGCTGAAAACTTCCCTAACATGGGAAAGGAACCACTCACTCAAATTCAGGAAGTGCAACAAGTACCATATAAAATAAACCCAAGGAGGTACACCCTGAGACACATATTAATCAAAATTAAAGACAAAGAGAAAATACTGAAAGGAGCTAGGGAAAAGAAACATAAAACATACAAGGGAACCCTGATAAGGTTATCAGCAGATTTTTTCAGCTGAAACTATGCAGGCCAGAAGGGAGTGGCAAGATATACTTAATGTGATGAAAGGAAAAAACCTCCAACCAAGATTACTTTACCCAGCAAGGCCCTCATTCAGATTTGAAGGAGAAATCAAAACCTTTACAGATAAGCAAAAGCTAAGAGATTTCTGCAACACTAAACCAGTTTTACAACAAATACTAAAGGAACTTTTCTAGGCAAAAAAGAAAAGGTCACAACCGGAAACAAAAACACCACAAATGACAAGGCTCACCAGTAAAGGCATATATACAGTAAAGATATTAAATCATCCATGCACAATTGTGCTACCAAAATCAGAAATCGTGAGAAGATAGCACAAATGCAGGACACTGGAGATGCACTTGCAATTAAGAAACCAACAACTTAAAACAATCTTGTTTATATATAGACTCCTATATCAAAACTTCAGGGTAACTGCAAACCAAAAATCTACAATTGCTACACAAATAAGAAAAATCAACTCAAATACAACATTAAAGATAGTCATCAAACCACAAGAGGAGACAACAAGAGAATATGGGAAGAAAAAAGAGCAACAAAAACCCAAAACAGTTAATAAAATGGCAATAAGAACATATATATCAATAATTACCTTAAATGTAGTTGGACTAAATGCCCCAACCAAAAGACACAGACTAGCTGAATGGATACAAAGACAAGACCCATATATATGCTGTCTTCAAGAAACCCACTTCACTTCTAGGGACACATACAAATTGAAAGTGAGAGGATGGAAGAAAACATTCCATGCAAATGGGAATCAAAAGAAAGCCGGAGTAACAATACTCGTATCAGACAAAATAGACCTTAAAATGAAGAATATTTTAAGAGACAAGGAAGGGCACTACATAATGATCAAAGGATCAATCCAAGAAGAAGATAAAACAATTTTAAATATCTATGCGCCCAACATAGGATCACAATATATAAGGCAACTGCTAATAACCTTAAAAGGAGAAATCAACAATAACACAATCATAGTGGGGGACTTTAACACCCCACTCACAGCAGCGGATAGATCACCCAGACAGAAAATCAATAAGGAAACACAAGTCCTGAATGAAGCATTAGACCAGATGGACTTAATAGATACTTACAGGACATTCCATCCAAAAGCAGCAGAATACACATTCTTCTCAAGTGCACACGGAACATTCTCTAAATTTGATCACATCCTGGGCTACAAATCAAGCCTTGGTAACTTTAAGAAAACTGAAATCATATCAAGCATCTTTTCTGACCACAATGCTATACGACTGGAAATCAACAACAAGATAAAAACGGCAAAAAAATACAAATATGTGGAGACTAAACAATATGCTACTAAACAACCAATGGATCACTGAAGAAGTCAAAGAGGAAATTAAAAAATACCTATAAGCAAATGACAACAAAGATACAACACTCCAAAACCTATGGGATGCAGCAAAAGCAGTTCTAAGAGGAAAGTTTATAGCAATACAAGCCCACCTCAGGAAACAAGAAAAAGCTCAAATAAGCAACCTAACTTTACATCAAAGCAGAGAGAGAGGGAAGAACAGACAAGTCCTAAAGTGAATAGAAGAAAAGAAATCATAAAGATCAGAGTAGAAATCAATGAAATAGAAACAAAACCATAGAAAAGATCAATGAAACTAAAAGCTGGTTCTTTGAAAAGATGAACAAAATTGATAAACCTTTAGCCAGACTTATCAAGAAAAAAAGAGAGAGGATACAAATCAATAAAATTAGAAATGAAAAAGGAGAAGTCACAACAGACATCACAGAAATACAAAGGATCATAAGAGACTACTATATGCAACTATACGGCAATAAAATGGAAAACCTAGAAGAAATGGACACATTCTTAGAAAAGTACAATCTCCCAAGACTAAACCAAGATAAAATAGAAAATATGAATAGACCAATCACAGATTCTGAAATAGAAACTGTGATTAAAAAACTTCCAACCAACAAAAGTCCAGGACCAGATGGCTTCACAGGTGAATTCTATCAAACATTTAGAGAAGAGCTAAGTAACACCTATCCTTCTGAAACTCTTCCAAAAAATTGCAGAGGAAGGGACACTCCCAAACTCATTCTATGAGGCAACCATCACCCTGATACCAAAACCGGACAAAGATACCACAAAAAAAGAAAATTACAGGTCAATCTCACTGATGAAAATAGATGCAAAAATTCTCAACAGAATACTAGCCAACCGAATCCAACAATACATTAAAAGGATTATATATCATGATCAAGTGGGATTTATCCCAGGGATGCAAGGATTCTTCAATATCTGCAAATCAATCAGTGTTATACACCACATTAACACACTGAAGAATAAAAACCATATGATCCTCTCAATAGACGCAGAAAAAGCCTTTGACAAAATGCAACACCCATTTCTGATAAAAACCCTTCAGAAAGTGGGCACAGGGGGAAACTATCTCAACATAATAAAGGCCATCTGTGACAAACCCAGAGCTCACATCATTCTCAATGGTGAAAAGCTGAAAGAATTCCTGCTAAGATGAGGAACAAGACAGGGATGTCCACTCTCTCCATTACTATTCAACATAGTTTTGGAAGTCCTAGCCACAGTAATCAGAGAAGTAAAAGAAATAAAAGGAATCCAAATTGGAAAGGAAGAAGTAAAGCTATCACTATTTCTAGATGACATGATACTATACCTAGAGAATTCTGAAGACTCTACCAGAAAACTGTTAGAGCTCATCAATGAATTTGGCAAAGTTGCAGGATACAAAATTAATACACAGAAATCAACTGCATTTCTATATACTAACAATGAAAGATCAGAAAGAGAAATTAGGGAAGCAATCCCATTTATGATTGCATCAAAAAGAATCAAATACTTAGGAATAAACCTACCTAAAGAGACAAAAGACCTGTACTCTGAAAACTATAAGACGCTGATGAAAGAAATCAAGGATGACATGAACAGATGGAAAGACATACCATGCCCTTGGATTGGAAGAGTCAATATTACCAAAATGACTATACTACCCAAAGCAATCTACAGATTCAATGTAATCCCTATCAAATTACCAAGGACATTTATCACAGAATTAGAACAAAATATTTTAAAGTTTGTTTGGAAGCACAAAAGACCCAGAATAGCCAAAGACATCCTGAAAAAGAAAAATGGAGCTGGAGAAATCAGGCCCCCTGACTTTAGACTATACTACCAAGCTACAGTCATCAAAACCGTATGGTCCTGGCACAAAGACAGAAATATAGATCAGTGGAACAGGATAGAAAGCCCAGAATTAAATCCACGCACCTATAGTCAACTGATCTATGACAAAGGAGACAAGAATGTACAATGGAGAGAAGACAACCTGTTCAATAAGTGGCGTTGGGAAAACTGGACAGCCACATGTAAAAAAGTAAAATTAGAACACTTCCTAACACCATGCACAAAAATAAACTAAAAATGGATTTAAGAACTAGATATAAGACCAGATACTACAAAACTCTTAGAGGAAAACATAGGCCAAACACTCTCCGACATGAATGACTGCAACATCTCAGATCCACCTGTTAGAGTAATGACAATAAAAAGAAAAATAAAAATGCGACCTAATTAAACTTAAAAGTTTCCACACAGCAAAGGAAACCCTAAACAAAACAAAAAGACAACCCACAGAATGGGAGAAAATACCTGCAAATGAATGGACTGACAAGGGATTAATCTCCAAAATTTACAAACACCTCCTACAGCTCAATACCAAAAAAACAAACAACCCCATTAAAAAATGGGCAGAAGATCAAAACAGACAATTCTCCAAGGAAGACATACAGATGGCCAAAAAACACATGAAAAGATATTCAACATCACTCATTATTAGAAAAATGCAAATCAAAACCACTATGAGGTACCACCTTGCACCAGCCAGAATGGCTATCATCAAAAAGTCTACAAACAATAAGTGCTGGAGAGGGTGTGGAGAAATAGGAACCCTATTACACTGTTGGTGGGAATGCAAATTGGTGCAACCACTGTGGAAAACAGTATGGAGATTCCTTAGAAAACTAAAAATAGAATTACCATTTGATCCAGCAATCCCACTCCTGGGCATCTATCCAGAGGAATCCATGACTAGAAAAGACACATGCACTCCAGTGTTCATTGCAGCACTCTATACAATAGCCAAGTCATGGAAACAACCTAAATGTCCATTGACAGAGGAGTGGATAGGAAACATGTGGGGTACATATACACAATGGAATATTACTCAGCCATTAAAAGGAAAGAAATAACGATATTTACAGCAACATGGATGGACCTAGAAATTATCATGCTGAGTGAAATCTGTCAGACAATGAGACACCATTATCAAATGATATCACTTACATGGGGAACCTAAAAAAAAGGACACAGTGAACTTCTCTGCAGAACAGACACTGACCCACAGACTTTGAAAAACTTAGGGTTTCCAAATGAGACAGGTTGTGGGGGGGAATGCACTGAGGGTTTGGGATGGAAATGCTATAATATTTAGTTGTGATGATTGTTGTACACCTATAAATGTAATAAAATTCATTAAGTAATTAAAAAAAATAAAAAGACTTACTGTAAAGCTACAGCAATCAAGACAGTGCGGTACTGGTGAAAGCATAAATACACAGATCATTGTGACAGACCTGCGAGTCCAGAAATAGATTCATACAAATATGGTCTATTGATTTTTGACAAAGGTGCGAAAGCAGTCAATGGAGAAGGGATTGTCTTTTCAACAAATTTGCTGGAAAAGTTGGACTTCTATGTGCAAAAAAATTAACTTCAACCCACACCTCATCTTACACACACACACACACACACACACACACTCAAACGGGATCCTAGACCTAAATGTAAAACGAAAAACTATAAATTTCTTAAAACAGGAGAAAATTTTTGTGATCATGGGCTAAGCAAAGATTTCTTAAGATATAAAAACATAACTCATAAAAGGAAAAATGGATAAATTAGGCCTTGTTGCAGTTTAAAACTACTGCCCTTCAGAGATATTTAAGAACTGTGGGGGAGTTCCTGTCGTGGTTCAGCAGAAAAGAATCTGACTAGCATCCATGAAGACACAGGTTCAATCCCTGGCCTCGCTCAGTGGGTTAAGGATCCAGTGTTGCTGTGAGCTGTGGTACAGGTTGCAGACATGGCATGGATCTGGCATTGCTGTGGCTGTGAAGAAGACCAGCGGCTACAGCTCCGAATTGACTCCTAGCCTGGGAACCTCCATATGTTGCAGGTGTGGCCCTAAAAAGACCAAAAAACAAAACACAACAAAACAAAAACACACACACACACACAAAAAAAACAAACAAAAAAAGGGAATTTAGAGGATGTGAACACTAATTCTCTGCCAGAAGTAACTTCCACAAAGTGACTTTGAAGGTGGACTTCAAAGACATTTAAGTGTCTGCAGGGCTAAAAATTGTGGAAGGCCTAGGTAGAGAAAATCTGTACAAAGGAGCACAATTGTGAAAGGGGCTCACAGGCCCAAGGAATAATGAGAAATTCAGTTATCACAGAAGGGGGAAGTGAAAGAATGGAGCAAGAAAATGAAATGTGGGAAGGGAAAATTTTTACACATTATTTTAATTTTTTCCCCACGAAGCACCAAAAAGTATTTAAAAGCTGAGAAATAATAATTTTCTTTTTTTATAAAGATATATGTGATGACTATGTGGAGGATGGACTGGTGCATAATACTGGAGGGAAGGATTCTAATGAGAAATCTGTTGCAGTAATCCAGGCAAGATAATGATGAGTCTTACAGATGAGGAGGCAATAGGAATGGTAGAGAACTTCAAAGATCTATTCATAAAGATTGGGTTGATGGTGATTATTTGAACTAAAAATGAGATAGTAACAGCTGTCTGGAAGAAACTAGTTTTAGATTCATATTTTAGAATAGATTATAAAAGGTTTGTTCTAGGTATGCAAGAAGGAATATAACAGTAATTGCAAAGCACTCTGAATTAAGGGAGAAGACTGTAAAACTTTACTAGGATTAGTCACATTCATAATATCTTTGACTCTTACAATGGCTTTCCATTATACTAGTATCTCTATATAACAAAATGAGAGTTCTTTAGAAATATTTTGGCAGACATTTATGCTAACAGATTATTTGGGATACCAGCTGTTTTATATCACTTCAGTAGTCAAAAAGGTTAGTCTTAGGTACACAGAGAAACTGAGAAGTGTATCACAAAATCAGGTTTAACTCATAGAGCACCACTCTATTGATACAAAAGAGCTAGGCTCCTACAAGTTTTAGAACCAGACAAACCTGAATTCAGATTTCAGTTGTCACTAGCTCATTTACTCTGTTATATCATCTGTATATTAGAGATAACAATGCACATCTCACAGCACAGTTAATAGTTGCTGGCACAGAGGTGGTAACTATTTCATTTTTATAAATAGTTTTTCTTAGAACGTTCTTTACAATAGTAATTTTTCTTTCCTTTTTTTAGGGCTGCACCTGAAGCATATGGAAGTTCCCAGGCTAAGGGTGGAACAGAGCTACAGCTGAGGCCTATGCTGCAGCCACAGAAACACCAGATCCAAGCCACATCTGTGACCTTCACCACAGCTTGTGGCAACACTGGATCCTTAATCCTCGGAATGAGGCCGGGGATTGAACCTGCATCCTCATGGATACTACACCGGCTTCTTAACCTGCTGAGGCACAACAGGAGCTCCTAAAATAGTAACTTTTATACTACTTGTCAACTAGTTACATAAGGCAATGCTTCTCAAAACAGTTCCTCTAAATGTTCCTTTAATGACAGAGTAAAATGAAACACACATCTAAAGATTCAGGCATATATTTTGGAGCTAGCACAAAAAATTTTGAAGTGTTAACTTAGTTATATTAATTTGCGCGCGCACACACACACACACACATACACACACACAATAACCCATATTTAAGAGTAAACTGTTAATCTTTAGGTAAAACTGGTATAGCAAGAAAATATGCAGGTTATACAATAATAGGGCCTTCAATACAATACTTGGTATCTATAAACCATCTTAAGATGTCTCAGATTAGAAAAGTCTGGATAGCATACTACGTAAATAATGTTGCATGGGGTAAAAAGCCATCCCCACCCCAACAGAACTACTCAACCTAAAATCCAGAACTTTCCTACAGGCAAGGAACATTTAATAAAAACGTCTCTAAGATACCTACCTATGTACTTTGTCATGAAAATCTGCAGACCTGCTTCAAGCTAAGAAAGCGTAAAACTTGGTCTGGAGCCAGGAAAAAAAAGAAAAAAAAGTGGAAAGCTCTAACTATGAATCTAAATTTTAAAACTTTACCTGTTTTCTTCTTTCTATCAGAAGTAGCACCCAAAGTATTTAAGGTAGTAGAGGCGCTTTTATAAATATCATGACTGCATACTCCACGATCCTCTTCATCAGAAGAAAGTGAAGATAAATGTTCTGGGTTTTTAAGTTCATTATCGGCTTTTTCTGATGGACTGTTACCCCCGGGTTCAGATACTAAAGGTGTGGGTGCTGTAGATGCAGTCTTTGGAAGCGGTGGGGGACAAAATGTACGAACAATCTGGGTTCCCGGTCGTCTAGTCCTGTTAGGCATTCGTACAGCAAGAGTGGAAAATTGCTGCTTGGGCCCAGATTTCAGAAAATCTAAGAAAGAGGCAATAAATCCGGTTTTGACTTCTGGCTGCTTTTCCTCTACTTCTTTGATCTTCTGTCTCATTTTTTCTTGATGCTGATAACCATCATGGCAGCTTTCTGAGGAAGGGGGAGTATATGGCAAATACATATCTGTTCCTCTTGGATTCTGACGTTTGCCTTGGGCAGGTCTTTTCAGTGGTTTCTGATTGCTGTTGTCTTCCTCCTTTGTTTGCCCTTTTCCTTTAGTTTTTTTCTTCTGAAGGTTAAAATGAATTAAGTCTTGGTTTTCCTCTTCAATCTTGACACTGACTGGCTCCCCAGGTTGGGCCATGGCCAACAGTGCAAGTGTACTCCTAGCTGGGTTCACTGACACACCACTGTCTTCACCCCCTAAGGTGAATTCACTCTCCGAAGTAGCACTCTCTCCACTTATACTTCTACTACTAGAAACAAACTCTTGATTTCTGTTATTTAATGTACTATCAACAGGAACTTCACTATCTTCTTCAGATTCATGACTGGTAGAAGACTGCTTCTTGAAAGGGCCAGAACTTTGCTCCTGGGCTTCATGACCTGGTCCAACCCCTGGTGAAGTTAGTTTAGAAGCTTTACTTTGAGCAGGTGTTTCAATGTGCTGTTGATCAAGAGTCATTTTCGACTGAAGAGTAGATACTGGTGAAAGGTTTACGGTAACTTGATTTCCATTTAGTGAAATATCATTTATATTTGGTGGTTTTCCTACTGTAGCTCCTATGGAGTTAAAATCTGAAGTCACGTGCCCAACTTCTAATGACTGCTGAAAATGAGATTTAGAATCACCATCTTCAACAGCAGGAATGGTTTCATTTGAAGTTGACTTGGTAAAATCAGAAGGTGTAACTCCACAAGCTGCTGCTGTAGCTGCTAAGATATCATCTACATTTGATAAAATATTTCTTTCATCACTGAGAAGCATTGCCTCTGGGAAACATATTGATCCAAGAGACACAAAATGATTCTTTGAATCATGTTGATTTGTTTCACTAAAATGGCCTTTTGTTGTTAGATGTTGTTGTAATGGTTTCGTAGACTCGGAGAGGTCCATTTTCATAATTTCAGAATTTTGAGGATGGATTTGCTGCTGAGAAGGATCCCCATTGCTCTGAATAACATGACCATCCATTTGAAGGAAAGGATGTACTATTTGTTGAGGACTTTGAACACGCTGTACTTGTAAAGTTGCCTTTACTTGTCCTAAACCTGCCTGCAGTATTGATTGCTGAAGAATTTGTAAATCACAGGCAGAATCTAAAAGGACCTGTGTATTAGGAAGAGAGGCCTGATGGCCATGCCCTAAGGCATGGTTTGGAATTTGAATCTGAGATGATGTATTAATTATTTGATCATGCTGCTCCTGGACCTTGGTTTCATGTACCTTCTGGATAAGAGAATGCTGCTGGTTTAGGTCTTTAATATTCAACCTTATTTGTGGAGTCTGCATTAAATTAGTTGTCTTCTTAATATCAAGGGTTGCTGCATTACTGACTTGGCCAATTTGTTGGTTAACCTGTGTCACCGAACCAACTATGCTTTCTTCTTTTTTTGATCCTTGCAGAGCAATCCCAACAACTTGATCTTCAAGATGGGAATTACTTCTGATTATGCTCTGAGAATATCTGTCATCTGCCTTTGACACCTTAAAAGCTGACTCTTGAACATTAATTTCCCCATCAGATAGCCTTTGGGTTGATGACTCAAGAGAGACTTGTGGTTGTAATACCTGTAACTCTTGCATTGGAAAATCTCCTTCTTGCTTTGAAGATGTATACACATTTGAGTCCAGTTTTCTGTCAGTGTAAGATTTTGGATCAGGGGAAGGTATGTTATTCTGTAATGTCTGACAATGAATAGAGGTTGCAAAAGGTGATGACTGGACAGCAGGCAAAAACTTTTGGGACTGGGGAGATGATGACCCTTGAGTCTGAGCATTTTGGGAAGAATGCATAGAAATATAATTCTGAGTTGGGCTAGAATCTGGCATATTTTGAGCCTGTGAGGCAGAAGAATAAGAAAGAGAAGGCGCTGTTAATGTTAGGGACTGCCCCGAAGCATAGCTTTCTGAAGGACTAACAACTGATAAAACTTGCGACTGAGATGAATAACTAACCTGTGACTGGCTAACTGGTGATAAACCCTGAGAGTGACCAGATGAATAACTCTGAGCCTGGCTAACTGAAGACAGATCTCTTGTTTGAGCAGGGTAATTCTCATTTGTAACTGAAGATAATACCTCTTGCTGATTAGAATAATTAAGTGTCGGATTTTCAGAGGTTATAGTCTGAGATGACCCAGAAAAAGTCAATGTTTTATATAAGGGTGGCAACTTCTCGACTTTGCTGGACCTATAAACCTGTGAATGAACAATAGATGGCACGTTATGTGGCTGTGCTAAACCATAATTTTGGGACTGACTAACTGATAAAAGGCTTGGTAGCTGCGCTGTGGAATAAATTTGTGCTTGGCCTGATATTACAGAACTCTGGTTGTGTAAAGGCTTGGGAAAGCTTAGTGTTTGCACAGGAGGAATTATACTTTGAGGTTTGGGGGTCTTGGTTGATGTTAGTGGTTGTTTTGTAGAACAGCTTTTTACTTTTGTAGTAGAAGGAGGATACCCTGATGACGGAATCGCAGGAGAATAGGACTGAGCAAGTTCCACTGAGACCTGGGAGGTCTTCTGCTGCAATCCTCCATTGCTCACCTGAGTAGAATCTCCAACTGGGCTACAGGATAAAGATGACTGCCTGCTTGTTTCCTGAAAATTAACCACACTTGCATTTGATAGATAACTGTGTAAGGAATGCTGTGAACCAGTCAGTTGTGCCTGAATAGACTGGGTACCTGAAGGCCGCTGATGGTGTTTAATAACACTACATTCTCGAAGAAGAGCTCTTTCAATGGAAGCAGTAGAATTAGTAAAGAGAGTTGAACCGTAGGCTTGAGGAGTTTGCTGGGCTCCCCCAAGTGCTGAAGGCAACAAACTAAACTGAGGTTGTAAAAGATGGGGTGCGGACTCTTGAGCTGAGCGGTATGTTGAAGACTGAGGTGGTATGCAGTTACTTATCGCAGAACTGCCCAGGCGCTCAAATGCCAAAGCGGTTGGTACAGTTCCCTGGGAAGTCTTGATTTGTAGCAAAGGGTCATGAGGATTTAAAATTCCATTTGATGTAGTGTTAAAAGTTGAATCCTGAAGCACCAAAGGTGAGGTGGTAGCAAAGTTTCTATTGCTGAAGGTGGTAGGATGCTGATAAGCAGAGAGGGCAGAGGGGGGAAGTGTTCCAGTGGTTGGCAAAGGTCCAGTAACAAACAGCTCAGTTGCTGCTGAGGAATGCATACCTATGAAAAGAAAACATAAATACCTTTATGCAGTATAAACACTTCTATTTGTTTTCATAATACAGACTTACGAAACCTATATAAACTTCAACCCATCAAAATCTCTTTAAAACTGAAAAGTCTGATAAGTTAGTTCTGCATACAAAGTTTGAAAATTGCTTTTCAAAACAGCTAGCTTTGGACAACTAGCAAAAACAAAATTATGAAGCAATTCATATCTACGATTGTTATACAAACAGGAACATATATATACATATGTGTGTGTGTATATATGTGCGTGTGTGTGTGTGTGTATAGTCAGATAAGGTCACTTGAAAATTAGGAAATGAAAAAGAGTAATAAAAAGAAAAAACAAGCCAAAAATTAAAAGAAAAAAAGAAGAAAATTAAGAAACCAGTAAAAACATATATACTCTCCAGTGATTAATTTACCAATGCAAAATACCAATGGACATTCTAAAACATGCATGACATTAATATTGAAGCTGCATTGCCTCCATGTAACATGATAAATAAATCTAAATATAATAGTGAGGTTAACACAGCAAAGTTTCTTTTTCTTTTTCAGCCGCCCCTGTGGTATATGGAAGTTCCCCAGGGCCAGGGACTGAATCCAAGCCAGAGCTGACCTCAGCTGCAGCAATGCCGGATCCTTAACCCACTGTGACAGGCTGGGGATCAAACTGGCACCTCCACAGAGACAAATCGGATCATTAACCCACTGCACCACAGTGGGAACTCCGTAGACTTTCTTTTATCAAAATACATGCATTTAAAGAATTCCTTGCAGAGTTCCCTGGTGGCTCAGCAAGTTAAGGATTCAGCAATGTTCCTGCCATGACTTGGGTTGCAGCTGTGGCATAGGTTTGATCCCTGACCCCAGAACTTCCGCATGTTGAAGATGTGGTCCAAAAAAATTCCTTGCATTTTAAGTTTTGACTTCTGTGAACAACTTCCAATAACAATAGATGCAAGCTTTATCACAAAAAGCTGATCGGAAACTGGAGCTCCTTTTGTGGCTCAGTGGGTTAAGAACCCAGTGCTGTATCACTGAGGATGCAAGTTCAATCCCTGGCCTCATTCAGTGGCTTGAGGATCTAGCACTGCCGCAAGCTATGGTGTAGGTTGCAGTTGTGGCCTGGATCTGGTGTTGATGTGGCTGTCGCATAGGCCTCAGCTGCCACTCCGACTGGACCCCTGGCCCAGGAACTTCCATATGTTGCAGGTGTGGCCATTAAAAAAACAAAAAAGGAAATGAATAAAGTACTGAAAAGAAGAGATTCTTAACATTTCAGGACAGCATTCTAGTCACATACAGCAAAAGTAAAAACATGTATACCCTTGTGATCCAAAAGTTCCACGTCTAGAAATTTGTCTTTTGGAAATAAATGCACACAAAGATAGAAGACATTCATTATATTTCATTATAATTTTTGTGAACAATAGGTAGAAACAACCTAAATGTCCATCAACAAGAGACTAATCAAACAATTATGGCATATCCTAATAATAATGCCACTATAAACACTGGCTAGGTGGATACACACAAAAAAGTGATCCTATACAAAGATATTAAAGAAGAGTAAATATCAAAATCTTATCTCTAAAAAGTGGGACTGGGGAGTTCTCATCGTGGCTCAGCAGAAACCAATCTGACTAATTTCCACGAGGATGCAATTTCAATCCCTGGCCTCGCTCAGTGGGTTAAGGATCTAACGCTGCCGTAAGCTGTGGTGTAGGTCGCAGACACAGCTTGGACCTGGTGTTGCTGTGGCTGTGGCATAGGCCGGCAGCTACAGCTCTGATTCGACCCCTAGCCTGGAAACCTCCATATGCCACAGGTGCAGTCCTAAAAAGACACAAATAAATAAATACATAAATACCTACACAAATAAAAATTTAAAAAAAGTGGGACTATAGTTAGGAATTATTACTTTCCATGTTGTAAATCTTTTTGTTTACATATTTCTTTTTAGTGAGCTTCCATTTAAAAAATTCTTTTTCATTGTGTGTGTAGGGGGGAGGCTCTCTGGCTCTTCTGAAAAACATTCTTCTTTCCATTAAATGTCAAGTTAGGAGTTCCCGTCATGGCTCAGCAGAAACAAATCTGACTAGTATCCCTGAAGATGCAAGTTCGATGCCTGGCCTTGCTCAGCAGGTTAAGGATCCAGCATTGCTGTGAGCTGTGGTGTAGGTCCCAGACACGGCTTGGATCTGATGTTGCTATGGCAGAGGCCTTCAGCTACAGCTCTGATTCAACTCCTAGCTTGGGAACCTCCATATTTCAAGGGAACATCCTAAGAAGACAACAACAACAACAAAAAAGCCAAATTAAATGACAAAAAATATTACAGAAAATATCTAGTTACTCTCTCCAATAATCACATTTATTATCACATGCTTATTTTCCAACACATTGGCACTCAAGGCCTTTAAGCAAGCACAAAATTATTCATGTCAGAGTAATTTGGGGGAAGGGTGGTCAGAACTACTGGTTCATTTTCTCACTTTTTCAGTTCACGTTGCAAGAAAGATGCAGTATGAGAATCTTGCAGACAGAAGACAGGTAAGTCTGTGATTTGAAATGCTGCAACTTTAATTAAAAAGAAGTAACTTTGTGTCATGCACTGATTCCATGCTCAGAACACTGCCTGGTATGTAAATATCTGCTAACTGAATAGCATGAATCTATTGGAACATTTACTTGCTTTCTTTCTGCCTTTGGTATTTCACACAATTTTAGAGCAGAAAGATCTTCAGGGAACATTCCAACTCCCCTGTTATACCCTGTAAAGACTGAGTTTTGAGGGAATTAAAAGATTCTCCCATGGGTAGTCACAGAGCTGCCAAGAACAGGGGCATAGATGCCACTGAACTTTCTCCTTTTGTCTCTCAAACATCAATGTACATCAGAATCACCTGGAAAACTTGTTAAAACACAGATTTTTAGGCCTCTGCCCCCAAGGCTTCTGATTCTGTATGTCTGGAGTATGACCAGAGATACGAAATCCTAACAAGTCCCCAGCTGACCTCCTAAATGATACTGGTCTGAGGGAAAGTACTTGAATCAATGTTTTACACCAACTGGAGGAGCAGAGGTGGTGAGGGGTTCGCCATTCTGCGCAGAGATTCCCGCCACCTGCAATTGCTCCTTGCTATCACTTTCGTAGAGGTCAGCAACAAATACCTTCACTAGTTTAAAAACATATATTGGGTACTTCTATATGCTGGGAACCTTGGCAGGCTCTAAAAATAAAAAATAAAACATAATTCCAGCCCTCAAGAACCTCACAATTTCTTAGGGGTGCAGATACCTCATCCAATAACTAGAACACAACAGTGAGAATTTCTAAGTAGTGGTAGAACAAAATATGGGAACCAAGGGTGTGGGGCACAATTTTTGCCCAGCATGGGTGCATAACCAGGTCCTATAGTTATATCTAAGAACATTAAAAATACCAACCACACACACAAAAACTGCCACTCCACAGCAGGTGGATGCATGCTTCACTGTCTCTGAGAGTGATACCAAAGGATAGGTTATGGCAAAGTAGGATTCTCCTTAATATATTTAATAAACTGTTTTCTCTGCAAGAGAGGTGCCCTGGAACTGTAATAATTTCTTCCATCAGCTCTAATGGTGTCTCATTCTGCCTGAGTTCTCCCATTTGTTTTTTTTTTGAATTCCCTACGATTCATCTAACTCAAACGAAGGATGTATCCTGACCCAAGCAAATTAACACTTATGCTACTTCCCTTCAATACTGAGAAGACTCTAAAGACAATTTTTCTTTTTTTAAAGAATTGTGATGTCTGAATTGCTATAAGAATAAGAATCAGAGGACAACATGGAAAAATCTTGTGATAATGGGTAGCTTATTATTGGTTTAATTATCCATCAAATAAGAAATGTGTTCTCAGATCAGACTGTGACAAATGATTTGGATTTTTGTTTTTAATTATAGTTGATTTACAATGCTGTGTTTCTGGCATATAGCAAAGTGATTCAGTTATACATATACATGTTCTTTTTCATATTCTTTTCCATTATAATTTATTATAAAATTTCAATGTGTTTCTTTGTGCTATATAGTAGACCTTGTTATTTTATCTGTTTTATATTTTTGTCTTTTTAGGGCCACACCCATGGCATATGGAGGTTCCCAGGCTACGGGTCGAATCAGAGCTGTAGCTGCCGGTCTACACCACAGCCACGGCAACGTCAGATCCAAGCTGCGTCTGCAAACTACACCACAGCTCATGGCAATGCCAGACCAGATCCTTACCCACTGAGCGAGGCCAGGTATAGAGCCGCGTCTTTACAGATGTTTGTCGAGTTCATTAACCACTGGGCTATGATGGGAACACCTATTTATCTATTTTATATACAGTAGTTTGTATGCGCTCATCTCAAATTCGTAATTTCTCCCTCCCCACCCGCTTTTGCCGTTGGTAACCAGAAGTGTGTTTTCCACGTCTCTAAATCTGTTTCTATTTCACAAATAAATTTATTTGTGCCATATTTTATATTTCACATGTAAGTGATATCATATGGTATTTGTCTTTCTGACTTAGTTCAATTAGTTGAGAATCTCTAGTTGCATCCATATTGCTGCAAATGGCATTATTTTGTTCGTTTTTATAGTTGAGTATCATTCCATTGTGCATATATACCACATCTTTATCCATTCATCTGTCAATGGACATTTAGGTTGTTTCCATGTCTTGGTTATAGTAAATAGTGCTGCTATGAACATAAGAGTGCATGTATTTTTTCAAATTATCCTCTTCTCTGGATATATGCCTAGGAGTGGGATTCTGGAACATATGACAACCCTATTTTTAGTTTTTTTGAGGAATATCCATACTGTTTTCCATAGTGGCTCTATCAATTTATACTCCCACCAACAGTGTAGGAGGGTTCTCTTCTTTTTTTGGGGGGGGTTCTCTTTTCTTCCAACTCCCTCTGGAATTTGTTCTTTGTAAATTTTTTAATGATAGCCATTCTGACTGGTGTGAAGTCGTACCTTACTGTGGTTTTGATTTGCATCTCTCTAATAATTGGCAATATTCAGCACCTTTTATTTCATGTGCCTACTGGCCATCTCAATGTCTTCTCTGGAGAAATGTCTATTTAGGTCTTCTATCCATTTTTTGATTGGGTTGTTTGTTTTTAAATGCATGAGCTCTTTGAAGATTTTGGAAATTAAGGTCTTCCTGGCTGCATCATTTGCAAACATTTTCCCCCAAACATTAAGTGTCTTTTTTTTTTTTTTTTTTTTTTTTTTTTTTTTTTTTTTTTTGGTCTTTTGTCATTTTTAGGGCCGCACCCACGGCATGTGGAGGTTCTCGGGCTAGGTGTCTAATCGGAGCTACAGCTGCTGGCCTACGCCACAGCCACAGCAATGCAGGATCTGAGCTGCATCTGCGACCTACACCGCAGCTCATGGCAACACCAGATCCTTAACCCACTGAGCGAGGCCAGGGATCAAACCTGCAACCTCATGGTTCCCAGTCGGATTTGTTTCCACTGAGTCACAATGGGAACTCCAAGTCCCATTTGTTTAGTTTTGCTTTTACATCTATTGCCCTGGGAGACTGATCTAAGAAAATACTGATACAATTTATGTCAGAGAATGTTTCCCTGTTCTCTTCTAAGAGTTTTATGGTGTCATGTCTTATATTTAAGTCTTTTAGCCATTTTGAGTTTATTTTTGTGTATGGGGTGAGGATGTATTCTAAGTTCCCTGATATAAACGCAGTTGTCCAAATTTCCCAATACCACTTGCTAAGGAGACCGTCTTTTCTCCATTGCATATTCTTATCTCTTTTGCTGAAGATTAACTGAATGTATGTCTGGGCCCTAACCCTCGGGATCTGGGTTCTTTGTTCTATTCCGTTGATCCACACGTCTGTTTTTGTGCCAATACCATGCTGTTTTGATTACTGTAGCTTTGTAGCATTGTCTGAAGTCTGGAAGGGTTATGCCACCAGTTTTATTCCTTTTCCTCAAAACTGCTTTGGCAATTCTGGGTCTTTTATGGTTCCATAAAATTTTTTGGATTGTGTGTTCTATTTCTGTGAGAAATGTCATGGGTAATTTGACTGGGATCACATTAAATCTACAGACTGCTTTGTGTAGTACGGCCATTTTAACAATATTAATTCTTCCAATTCAAGAGCATAGAATATCTTTCTACTTCTTTAAATCATTTTCAATTTCCTTTATAAATGTTTTACAGTTCTCAGTGTATAAGTCTTCACCTCCCTGGTCAGATTTATTCTTAAGTTTTTTTGGGGGGGATGTGATTTTAAAGGCGATTTTTTTAAAAACTTTCTTTTTCTGATATTTCATTGTTAGTGTAAAGAAATGCAACATATCTTCCCTATCCACTCTTCTGTCGATGGGCATTTAGGTTGTTTCCATGACCTGGCTATTGCA
>PVHT021183666.1:16551178-16566531 GCA_004024745.2 Catagonus wagneri
TTTTTTTTTTTTTTTTTGTCTTTTTGCCTTTATGTAGAGCCGCACCCGTGGCATATGGAAGTTCCCAGGCTAGCGGTCTAACAGGAGCTGTAGCCGCCGGCCTTCGCCACAGCCACAGCAACGCGGGATCCGAGCCGCGTCTGCAACCTACAACACAGCTCATGGCAACGCCGGATCCTTAACCCACTGAGCAAGGCCAGGGATCTACCCCGCAACCTCATGGTTCCTAGTCGGATTCGTTAACCACTGAGCCACAAAGGGAACTCCCTACCTATTTCTTTCTAAAATGTTATCACGCATAAACTATGATCAAAGGCTGGTGGTACCTATATGAGGGCCTTGAGGTTTGAATAGCTAGGCTTCTAAGAAGTATAATTAACTGAATTCAAAGATTTTTTTAAAAATCAATTTACTTTCTATTAGAATCTGAACTTTAGTAAATACTAGTGCACAAGTATTACTAAATATATGTCTAAAATCTAATACTTAAGAAATTTACAAAGGTGTAAGTACTATTTGATACTTTACTATTTGATATCCTTCAGAATTTTAATATAGTCATTAAGAAACCCAAAATGTATTTTAATTGACTTCGCTTTTTTTTTTTTTTTTTTTTAGGGGCGCACCCGTGGCATATGGAGTTACCCAGGCTAGGGGTCAAATCGGAGCTGTAGACGCCAGATCGTTAACCCATTGAGCAAGGTCAGGGATCGAACCCGCAACCTAATGGTTCCTAGTCAGATCTGTTAACTGCTGCGCCAGGATGGGAACTCCATGACTTTGAAATTCTTTGTAGAAAAATAAACAACTTGTGCAGAGGAATGGGGGAGGTAAGTAATATCAGAAAGAAGCAGGATATGGGAAGTGGACACTGATTATGTAGAGAGATTAATAAAAAAAGATTTGATTTTCTGTGGTGGTTGACCAGAAATATAGGGAATGGCAAATGATAATGTATTTCTGGATGACCAAGAAGGAACATTTTCAAAGAATTTATTTTACTTCAGAGGCTTTAAGCTAATTCTTGAAAGGAAACAGATATAAAAAGAAGATATCATAAGTTTAACACAGAAAAGGCCATGGTGGAAATGCCGCCCAGCTATTCACAGCCATCTCCTGGCTTGTTTTATTTTCCCCCTACTACTCCTTCAAGAGCTTTTTACTCCATCCTTTCTCTGCTTAGAAGTGCTTTCCTCCTTTGACTACAAGACAAACTACTTATTTCTCAAGACCAAGTTCATATATCTCTTTCGCTATGAAACCATCCCTGACACCCTGAAAAATTTTACTTTTTATTGCACTAATTGCATTGTCAAGTTATTTGTTTATGTGCCTTTCTTCCAGAATGTTCAAAGAGAGACTTAGTCACCAAGATTGATTTCTTACTATACCGCCTCCCAAGCCTGAAGTCACTAAAATAAATTAAATTTAATCTTTCACCAAAAATCACCCAAAAAGGTAAATATGTGAAGATGTATTAACCAACCAGATGGTGGGGATTTATCACAGTGTAAATGTGTATCAAATCAATGTACACTCTAAATGTCTTACAATTTTATATGTAAATTATACCTCAATAAAGCTGAAATGAAAAAGAAATTTAATCTTTCCTCCTCTCAAGTAAACAAGTGACTAAATCATCAGATAAAAACTTTACATCTAGAATTTATCCTTAGTAATTACCTACCTTCTTCAACTTATTAGTTTTCAGCAGAGTGCTAAAACCAAATTTCTGCTGGTAACAATTTCTTGAATTTTGTCCACCTTAAAACAGTGAAAAATCTCAGGTTTTAAAGTTCACTGGAAAATCAATAATTAACATCTCTCGCAGCCACACTAGCATAATGACAAGACTAAAGAGTGAATTTTTATCAATATTTTTAAGGATTTAAAAATTCTGAAAACAAAGAATCACCTGTCTGCCAGGATGGGGCCCTGAATTGTGGTAAAAGAGTAGTTCCTGAAGAAGCAGCCTGAGCAGTTCGGGATTCAACAGCAGAGAGAAAATTCATCACTGAAGATTCTTTAGTGTTAGTGCTGGCATTGTTCACACTAGTATCAAATATTCCAGAAAGACCTACATTTGAAAATAAGATGTATCCCAAAGTAAAAATATATCTTAATATAAAATGATATTCCCATTTTAAAAAGGAATCTCTGAAATTTGAGGCCAAAACGTTTACAACCCTAACCTGTTTTATTTTGAATAGCAAACAAACATTAATTTGTCAAGCACAGTTATAACTTAAAATATACAAAGTTGCATGAAAAAAAATTACCCTAGTAATTAATTATACAGATATTCCTTATCAGTAAAAGACAAAAAAGCTTTTAATCTCATTTTCCCATGGCATTCATAGTCTGTGTACGTTCATAATCCAACATATGAAAAGTGATTTTTCTTCTTATTCACTAAATGTACCCAGATTCATTGTATATTTCACAAGAGAATTTTTACCTGTTGGCTGAGGTGTAGTAGCATATCCAGGAAGCTGATGAGAGGCTGAAAAATTCTGTCTCTGAAGGAGATCTGTTTCAGAGTGTGAAGGATGTCCTTCTTCATAGCTTAAACTACAGGATAACAAAAATAAATGACAAAAACACAAAGCTCAAACCACATGATCAAAAATTTCTAGGAGAGCAATCATCAAAAGTAGCATAAGTCTTTGACTAAAGTCCTAATCAAGAGATCAAAAACATTCCAACAGTACAGTCAAAATGGGGGAAAAATACTAAAGATATACTAGAAAGAAAAATGACATATAGTATTTTTCTTAATACAACTCTACCTCCAACAAAGTCCTTTTTGGAAGAGGTAACATAGTATAGTGGTAAGAACAATTTTCTAGAAAACAGGAGAGATGAATTCACTGTCCAAACTCTACTACTGGTTTACCATGTGAACACAGTAACTCAATTACCTTGGACTAATTTCCTCACCTGTATGAATAAAGGATATAGACAAAATAATTTCTCATATTCTTCTAATTCTAATATTCTCTGGAATATCATTTAATTCAAATAAATTTATAATTAACACTATTTTCCAATAACTCTCTTAGAAAATTTTAATTTCATACATTTTGAGAGTAATTCATAAAGATATTTTTCTCCCTTTGATTTTCATTTTGAATATTTTAAACCCATAGAAAAATTAAAATAGTACTATAAACAACCCATATACCTGTCACTTAAAATTCAACAGCTGCTAACATTGTTATTATTTGTTTTATCTTTATACACAGATACAGACACACTGTTTAACTACTTGAAAATAACTCGGAGACATCATGAGACAAATAATTCAGTTTCATCTCCTAGAAATAGGACATTAAGCTATATAACTAAGTATCAGTATTGAGCTTGAAGAAATTTAACATTCAGTCATTACAGCATGCAATATGGAGGTCATATTCCAATTTCCCCACATTGTTGCCAAAATGTTTGATATTTTAAAGCTCTTTGTAAAGTGCAATCAAAATTCAAGAATTATATTTGGTTATGTTTCCTTACATTTAGAACAATGCCTCCACCTTTGCCTTGATTTCATGATACAGACTTTATTTTGAGGAATCCAAGTCAGTTGAATATAGGCTATCCCCAGTTCAGAATCTGTCTGATTGCTACTTCATGAGAAGCACATAAGTGATGTTTTGTAGTTCTTATTGTATCTCATGAGGTCACACATAATGTCAATTTGTCTCATTATTAGTGATGCTAAACTTGAAGTGGTTAAGGTACTGTCAGATCTCTCAATGCAGTTATTTCTTCTCTTTGGAATTAATATGCAATTGTGAGGTGTTATTTTAAGACAGTGTCAATCTCTCGTCCCAAGAGCTAATGGTTTCAGACACCATCCATTCACGATCTTCATTTCAATAACTGCACTGGAAATTAGAAATAGTAATTTTCTAATTACACCATTTTTCAATATTTAAAAGTTAGTGCTTATCTATAAAATTAAAACAAGCTTTTTCCTTCCCCTTTTCTTGCTCTCATGTATATAAATATATACTTACATAATATAAAATATATATACTAATATATTTTTAAATATGTATACATTATACTTAAAAATATATCATCGCAGACTTTTTTCTTTTGAGGGTTATACCTGCGGCATATGGAAGTTCCCAGGGTAGGGATCGAACTAGAGCTGTAGATGCTGGCCTATGTCATAGCCAAGGTAAAACCAAATCCAAGCTGCATCTGTGACCTGTGCCACAGCTTGTGGCAACACCAGATCCTTAATCCACCTAGCAAGGCTAGGGACTGAACCCACATCCTCATGGATATTAGTTGGTTCTTAACCCACTGAGCCACAGAAGGAACTCATTGTTTCTTTTTTTTTTTTTTTTGGTCTTTTTGTCTTTTTAGGGCCACACCTGTGGCATATGGAGGTTCCCAGGCTAGGGGTCCAATTAGAGCTGTAGCCGCCGGCCTACACCACAGCCACAGCAACGCCTGATCTAAGCCACGTCAGAGACCTACACCACAGCTCATGGCAACGTCAGATCCTTAACCCACTGAGCGAGGCCAGGGATCGAATCCGTAACCTCACGGTTCCTAGTGGGATTTGTTTCCACTGTACCATGACGGGAACTCCTTAAATTTTTATTACATATAAAAATATGCATTCTTTCGAATATTCTTTTCCAATATGGTTTATCTCAAGATATTGATTATAGTTCCCTGTGCCAGTAGAACCTCATATTGTCACTGTGGTTTAATCGGCATCTCCCTAATAACAAATGATGAGGAGCATCCTCTTATACGATTATAGACTATTCTTTCAGCTTCTCTTGTGAAGTCTGTTCAATTTTTTGCCCTTAAAAAAAATGAGTTGTAAGCCATCTTACTGGGTTTAAAGAATTTTTTCAAATATATTCTGAATCAACATTTTTTGTCAGATACGTATTGTGAATGTTTTCTTCTAGGCTGAAGTTTTCACCAATTACCTTTATTGTAAAGAGCACTTAACATGAGATCTACCCATTTAACAAAGTGTACATCACATTATTGTTAAATATGTGTACCGTGTGGTGCAGCAGATTCATTCATGCATGATGAGGAACTAACTCATCGTGCATAACTAAAACGTCATTATCTGCAGAACAACTCTTCACTTCCCCTTCCCCCAGCCACAGGCAACCACTACTCTACTACTCTCTGCTTCTGAGTTTGAATAACAAAGTTTTAATTTTTTTTTTTTTTTTTTTTTTGCTTTGTAGGGCCACACCCACAGCACATGGAGGTTCCCAGGCTACTTGGAGCTATAGCTGCTGGCCTACACCACAGCTCAGAGTAACGCCACATCCTCAACCCACTGAGTGAGGCCAGGTATCGAACTCGCAACCCCATGGTTCCTAGTCAGATTCGTTTCTGCTGTGCCACGACAGGAACTCCCACAATGTTTTAATTTTTGATCAATCCAAATTATCAGTATTTTTTCCTTACAGCCAGTGCTTTTAAAATCCTGTCATTAATTCACCTATATGTTCTTCTGTAAGTTTTAAAGTTTTAGCTTTTATGTTTAGGTCTAGGAATCATTTTGAGAGACTTTTCATGTGCAGTGTGAAGTAAGGTTCATATTTTTCTCTAAAACTTAAAGTATAATCTGTAAATGCTATGTCACTCTTGCTAGTGTACAGACCAGTGAGTTTGGACAAATGTGTAAACACTACAAAAACCAAGGGAGAACGGTTCCCTCACTACAAAAGATTCCCCATGCCCCTCGGTAGTGAACCCCTCCACTCACCTCTATCCCCAAACTGTTCAATTTCTACAGTTTTGTCTTCTCCAAAATGTCAAATAAATATAATCATGTAATACATAGCCTTTTACAAAAATAACTTCTATTGGAGTATAGTTGATTTACAATGTTGTATCAGTTTCATGTGCACAGCAAAGCTAATCAGTTATACATATACATACATTCACTCTTTTTTCCCACTAAGGTTATCACAGAATATTGAGATTTCCTTGTGCTATACAGTAGGTCCTTTTTAGTTATCTGTTTTATATATAGTAGTGTGTATGTATTAATCTCACCCTCCTAACTTATCTCTCCCTTCCAACATGTAGCCTTTTGCAGTTAGCTTCTTTCGTTTACCTTAAGGCCTTTGAAATTGTTTATCAGTAAATTCATTACTTTTTATTGTGGAGCAACATGCCATTAAATGGATGTACCAAAGGTTGGTGGTTGTTTTAAAGCCACTCATCAGCTGAAGGACCTTTAGGTTCTTTCCTGTTTTGGCAATTATGAATAAAGCTGCTATAAATGTGCCTAAGTTTTTGTCTGAACGTAAGTTTTCATTTCACTTGAGTAGATACATAGGAAGGCGACGGCTGAGTTATATGGTAATATGTTTATTTAATTTTTAAAGAAATGGCTTGTTTTCTAAAGTGGCTACAAAATTTTGCATTCTCACCAATACCGTATGTCTGGTGTAGTTACTCTGCAACCTCACTGGCACAATTATCAGTTTGTACGTTGTTTCTTTTCCTCTTTTAAAAAATTTTAGTCATTCAACTGGTGTACAATGGTACCTTATTGTGGTTTTAATTTCTATTTCCTTGATAACTAACAATGTTGAGCATCATTTGCTTAATTACCACGCAGAGATCTTTGGTAAAGTATCCACTCAAATCGTTCGCCCATTTTTTTTTCTGTCAATTTTCTACTGTAAAGCAACGTGACCCAATCACACATACATATATACATTCTTTTTCTTACGTTATCATGCTCCATCATAAGTGACTAGATATAGTTCCCAGTGCTATTATTTTTTTATTGGGTTTTCTTAATTAACAAGTTTTAGGAGTTGCCTATATATTCTTACAGCAACTCCTTGTCAGATACATGTTTATATGTGGTCTTTTGTGATTGGCTTCTCTCACTTAGCATAAAGTTTTCAATGTTCATTCATGTTATAAGATGGATATATCAGTACTTCATTCCATTTTATGGCTAATATTCCATTGTATAGATATGCTATATTTTATTTGGACATTGTTTCCACTTTTGGCTATGACGAATTATATACTGTGATGAGTAAGTTTTTGTGTGGATATATATTTTTAATTCTCTTGGATATATACCTAGGAGTCTTATGACAACTCTATTTTAACATTTTGAGGAATGGCCAACCCAAATGGCTAAAATATTTTACATTCCCACCAACTATGTTCAATGGGTTACAATTTCTCAACCTCTTTGTCAATACTTGTTATTGCCTGTGTTTTTATTTTTATTATAATAGCCATCCTAGTAGGTACGAAGTGGTATCTCACTGTAGTTTTGACTTGCATTTACGTAATGATGTTGAACATCTTTGCATTTTCTTCCTGACCAAACAAATGGGGGGGGGGGGAGAACCTACATTTATGGAGATATGTCAAAGGGACAAAGAAGCACATGAAAGATCTAAATAACCAAAGCTGGAACACTGTGAGCAAAAAATTAAGTAGTAAATATCCATGAGTACATACTGATAAAAATAAATGATTAAAATTTTAAAAACACAAATCTTCCTTGAAGAATTCTAAATAATTTATACAGAAACTCTGCAGTCAAGGAGGGGAGACCAGTGGGCACTGGTGGTAGAGTGGTGAACATAGCTGCCTTCCATGGAGGGGGCTGAAACTCCCCACTCCTTAACAAACTGCATATAAGGACATTCTTACAAAGAGGACAGTATTAAAAGCGGTGGCGGGGGTGGGGGGGGCAATAGGCTTACTAACCTTCTTAAGTAGAAACCTGACAAACACTACCTGCCAGGTGGTAAAACTCAAGATCAACAAGGATAAATCATGTTAATAAGATGTACCCTTTATATATGTTGAAAATAACACTTGGAGTTCCCATCGTGGTGCAGTGGTTAATGAATCTGACTAGGAACCATGAGGTTGCGGGTTCGATCCCTGGCCTTGCTAAGTGGGTTAACGATCCGTCGTTGCCGTGAGCTGTGGTGTAGGTCACAGATGCGGCTCGGATCTGCGTAGCTGTGGTTGTGGCATAGGCCAGAAGCTGTAGCTGCAGTTCAACTCGTAGCCTGGGAACCTCCATATGCTGCAGGTGTGGCCCTAAAAAAGCAAACAAACAAACAACAACAACAAAACACTTGACTTCTGTGAACTTCCTTTGGAAAAACCCATAACTCCAGTCTGATCATGAGAAAAAAACATCAGGCAAATTCCAAGAGAAGGGCATTCTACAAAATACTTCATCAGTACTGCTCAAAACTATTAAAAGGCATCAAAAACAAGGAAAGTCTGAGAAACTATCATGGCAAAGAGGAACCTAATGAGACAAAATAAACAAATGTACAAGGGGTATCCCTGGAGCAATCAAAAAAGACACCGCAAAAACTAAGGAAATTTGAATAAACTATGGACTTCAGTTGATAACAATGTATTAATATCAGTTCATTACTTGTAATAACAAATGTACCATAAGAATGGAGAAAGTAAATAGGAAAACTGGGTGAGGGGGTATATGGGAACCCTATACTATCTGTAACATCTAAAACGGGTCTCAGAGATCCCGCTGTGCTATATAGCAGGTTAAGGATCTGGCATTGCTGCAGCTGTGGCTCAGATTCAGTCCTTGGCCCAAAAACTTCCATATGCCACAGGTGCGACACCAAAAAAAGCTCTCAAAAATACAGTCCACACTAAAAAAAAAAAAATCTGTAATCACGTCAAATCTGAACAAAAATGTTAGAATGATGATCAGGGTAATTTGTAAAAATCAGGAGGGTCTGGTGTTGGTTTTTTGTTTTGTCTTATTATAAATCCATGCCAATTCCAATCACTTCTTTAACAGGCAAGGAATAATCATAACCTCCTAAGTGGTCTCTCTTTTCTGCCCCAAACCCTCCCATCTCCCATTCTTAACCTGAGTCATTCCTTTAAAAAGTAAAGTCATATATTAGTTCTATTTTTAATTTTTTTGAGCCACTATTTTCTACAGTGGCTACACCAATTTGCATTCCCACCAAGAGTGCACAAAGGCTCTTCTTTTCCCACATCATCTCCAACACTTTTTATTTTTTTAAGGGCTGCACCTGCGGCCATGTGTAAGTTCCCAGGCTAAGGGTCAAATCAGAGCTGCAGTTGCTGGACTATACCACAGCCACAGCAAAGCGGGATCCGAGCCTAATTTTTTTCTGAAATGACAATTTGCAGTGAAGATAGCATATAATCATAAGAAAAAACACTTCGAATGTACTATTAAGAATAAGCTCTTCTGGTTTATATTCAGATATTAATAACATGTACAAATCTTCTCCTTAGGTAGCATACTCTTATGTCCATAATACTTACAAAATAAAACACATTCCAAGCTTTAAAATCAATTAGCAAAAGTTCCATGAAATATGTTAAATCCCAGGTAAACAAGCCAGTACTTGCACATAAGTAATAAGTTCTTTAAGACTGAATGAATGATTTTGCCTTACTTTCTTCTTTGTGTTAGAGAGCTTGGCCACTGAAAACATATATTCTAATATAATAAAAATAGAATTCTTTTTAAATTTGGAAATTATTCTTTTAGTCTTAGGTATATTAACTTTTCACTGTTGAGAAAGATAGGAATCCTGGATTGGAAGTTAGAAGGCCTAGATTACAGTCCTGATTCTACAAGTAACATGCTTCAAGACTCATAGCAAAGCATACAATCTTGCGGAGTACTAGGTTCTCCTATGTATGAAGCCTAATGTTCTGTGTCTTCCTTCCTTCCTTCCTCCCTCCCTCCCTCTCTTTCTTTCTTTCTTTTCTTTCTTTCTTTGTCTTTTTGTCCTTTTATGGCTGCACCCGCAGCATATGGAGGTTCCCAGGTTAGGGGTTGAATCAGAGCTGTAGCCGCCGGCCTTCGCCACAGCCACAGCAATGCGGGATCTGAGCCGCGTCTGCAACCTACACCACAGCTCACGGCAACGCCGGATCCTTAACTCACTGAGCAAGGCCAGGGACTGAACCCACAACCTCATGGTTCCTAGTCGGATTCGTTAACCACTGCGCCACCACAGGAACTCCTGTGTATTTCTAATATTCTGAATTAAGCTAAATACTTTTACTATCTAGCATGTTTATCTCACTCATACCTAAATGTCAAATAATATATTTTATTTTAGCTAATCATAGTCCAAGAATTAAAAACAAAAAATCTGAAGCATAAGATTAATCAGCACTTATTAAGAAATTATTTATTGTGAATTTGAAAAAATTCACTAATGAACCATGAAACAACTGTGTAACAGCTGTATAAAAATACAAGTTTTGTAAATAAGCCATGGGATTCCAATCCAGCTCTGTACTTATAAATTCCACAACTTGAGGTTAACCACAGTCTATGTCTCAGTTTCCTCAACTGTAAAATGCGAGGATAACATGTACATTCATAAGGTTGTTGTGAGAGTAATAATGAAGCATTTAGCATAGTACTATGTTTGGCATATAATGTTCAAACAATGCTATTATTATTGCACCTAAAGGTAAGGTCTACATTTATACAATTAGCATCTATTGATTGCCAAGTATTATGCTAGGCACTAGAAGACACAGAAATAAAAAGGGTAAGTAAATAAATAAACATTATGTAATATAAGAAGGCTTACCTCTAGGAAATTACGGCTGAGTAATGAAAAGAGAAATTATTCAAGGAAAGACAAAGAAGAGTAATTCAAGAAGCGATAATACCATATATAGAGACCTGGAAACGTAAATAAGATGATAAATTAGTAGACCTTTAAGTAATTCTATACAGTTGTACTGGGGGTGGGGCTATGAGTCTGATAGGAGCTAGATTATGGAAAATCATATGTGAAAATATGACATAAGAATATCACATTTTCTCTTCAAAGGAATTAAAAGTCTCTAATGAATTTTAATCAGTGTTGTATGACTGAATTTCTATTTTAAAAGAATGTTTTTTAACCAGAGGTGCTTGTCAGCATCACCTGGTAGATTTTTTCAAACTATACACTCCCAGTTCTCACTTTCAGAAATTCGTTTTTCTTTTTTGGCCGTGCCAATGGTTCAGGGAAGTTCCAGAGTCAGGAATCGAACCTGCGCCACAGCTATATACAGAGCCACAGCAGTGACAACACTGGATCCTTAACCTGCTGGCCACAGGGAACTCCAAGAGCTTCTTTATTAGTAGTTCTAAGATGGGACCCTGAAAGTCACCTTTTTTTTTTTTTGCCTTTTAGGGCCACACTAGTGGCATATGGAGGTTCCCAGGCTAGGGATCGAATTGGAGCTGTAGCTGGTGGCCTACACCACAGCCACAGCAACGCAACGCCAGATCCAAGCCGCATCTGAGACCTACAGCACAGCTCATGGCAACATCAGATCCTTAACCTACTGAGCGAGGCCAGGGATTGAACCTGCATCCTCATGGATGCCAGTCAGATTCATCTCTGCTGAGTCACGATGGGAACTCCCTGAAAGTCACTTTTGAAAAGGCTCTTATAGCAATTCTGCCATATACCAAGAAGAGAGAATCACTCTTAGGAGGATAATATAAGTACTGTGAAGAACAGAGCAAGCCTAAAAGTAGGAAGGCCAAGATCCTACTGCAGAAATCCAGGTAAAAAATTATAAGGACAGTGGCAATAGTTACAATACTTGAGAACTCTTAAAATATAGATTTGATAAGACTTGGCCAACAATGACTTGTGAGGGGAAGACAGAGGAATCATGAATGATGGGGAACCACATAAGGATAAACAAGTTTGAAAGAGTTTGATTTTGGATGCATTTTGAGGTGAGGTGTTCATAGGAAATAAAGTGGGAAATACTCAAAAGAGGGCTAGGGAACATTCCCACTTGGAACTCAGGAAAGAAAACTGAGTTGGAAATTAAAAACTGGGAATCATTACTAGCTGGGGATTTTTGAAGTCATGAAAATGGATGAAATTACCCAATGAGTGTCCTCCATGAGAAATGGGCTGAGGACGGATGCTATTGTGACACTACTTTTCAGAGGACACAGCAAGCAACGAAAGTCTCCATGGAAAGGGGTATTAAGCTAATCTTGTGCCAAACCACAGGGAGGAGAGTTATGCATGGCCTGAGGTGGGAAAGTTTGCTACACACAGCAACTGAAAAGACCAATATGCTACGAATGTACTGGAATGTACTGCTGAATGGGGAGAGTGGCAGGAGATATATACAAGAGACAAACATAAAAAACTTTGTGGGTTATGATAAGGAGTTTGGATTCTACTCCACAAGCAATGGAAAACAACTGAAGGACTTTTAAGCAGAGGAGTGATTAAATACATTTTTAAAAGGTGACTCTAGCTGCTACCTGCTACAAAACTTTCTTCAGTTCCCAAACTAAAACTGAAAGCAAAAGGAATCCTAAACTCAAACAGACCTTTCATTGTCATAATGGCCCTCCCATATAAACATTACGCTATAAGCACCTCTAAGGTTTAATAAAAATTGCTTTAAAAATAAATGCCAAGGGATGTAAAGTTCAATGAATTTGGCTACCAACTGCTGAGTAATTCGACTGTGATGTTCTTTAGTTTAAAAAAGTGAAAATAACAAAGTTGTTGATGGTAAAAGATACTCCCCCTTCCATCGAACCCGACTTTGCAGAATATCATGTGAGAAGAGGTAACTGTTTAAAAAAAAAAAGGTGATTTCTTCGGGATACTAATGGCTATAATTAAAAACGTGGCTATAATCATAAGTGTTGACAAAGATGTGGAGAAACTAGAACCCTCATATTTTGCTGGTGGGAATGTAAGATGGTACCGCCAACTTTAGGAAACAGTTTGGAGTTCCTCAAAATGTTAAACACCATTATCATATGACCCAACAATTCCATTCCTAGGTACGTGCACAAGGAAAACGAAACATTTTTTTTTACAAATACTTTTATGCAAATATTCACAGCAACACTATTCACAAGCACCCAAAACTGAAAATAACCCAAATGTCCATCAAGTAGTGAATGGATAAATAATGGAATATTATTCCCTTTTAAGTGTTTATAGTACTAATACATGCTACAACAGGGATGAATCTCAAAAACATTATCCTTAGGCAAAGAGGCTGAACACCAAAGAACACATATTTTATGATTCCATTTATATTAAAAGTCCAGGAATGGTAAATCTTGAGACAGAAAATGGATTAACTGTTGCCTAGGGGTGAGAATGGGAGTGAAGTTTCTCTTTGGGGTAACAAAAATGTTTGAAGATTAGATTGTGGTGACAATTTGGTGTGTGGCAAATACAGTAAAAATCATTGAACTATACATTTATAGTATGTAAATTAAATTTCGATAAAGCTGTTATTTTTTTTTTTAAGTACTAAGGAGTCAAATGGCCTGGATTCACTATCTCTAAGGGGAACCTCAGCAATATACAAAAAATCTTAAGTTTTGTTTTTTATTTTTGAGCCCCCCCCCCTTTTTTTTCCCTGCATATGCAAGTTCTCAGGCTAGGGGTCGAATCGGAGCTACAGCTACCAGCCTATACCACGGCCACAGCAATGCCAGATCTGAGCCGTGTCTGTAATCTACACCCCATGGCACCTACAGCTCACGGCAACGCCGCATCATTAATCCACTGAGTAAGGCCAGGGATTGAACCTGCAACCTCATGATTCCCAGCTGGATTTGTTAACCGCTATGCCATGACAGGAACTCCAAGCCTTCCCCCCCCCCTTTTTTTTAAGACTACCTCACTATGAGGTAACATCTACACTGCATCACCTAGGTTCTCCAGGAGCCATAGAGGAAGGTTCTGCAGGAAACCAGAAAACAGGAGAGGAGTCTAAGTATTACTTGTCCATTCCTTCCCTGTATCACAGCCATGGTTCCAAGCCATTCTATATCTCTACACAACTACAGCGCCTTCTGGGCTTCAATAACCATTGTCCCTTCACAGGCCTATAAATGGCTTCACACTGCTACTCACTCCGTGTCTCAATATCCCTTTTTGGTTCCCTTAACTCTACCCCCAACCATAAAACTGAACCCTTTACCAAAGGGGCCTCAGATAAATCACCTGAGAGAAATTATGTTTCACACAGGGCCCCCAACTGATATTAGCATAAAGGAGGTACAATTGGTACCTTGTACCAGGTTACTTTTAAATCAAGTGTTATTTCTTTCAAGTAAATTTGTTTTAATTTTATATACATCTTTACCCAAAAAAATCCTACTTCATTTTGTATAAATACATTTAAGTTGATTAGACAGAAGGTGTTTCTGTTTTCACTAAAAGGGGAAAATGAATAGTATGGTATTTCCTGCCTAGTGGAGCTGTAGAACATATTCAAAAATCAATCTACCAGTTCCAAAGATTATCCACAACAGGAGAAACAGATTTTGGCATTTATAACTGATGCCCAAGAAGAATGATGCCAAAGTCAAGAGTAGTCAAAAGTTTCCGTCTGTTGTTCTGAGGGGAAATAAATGAAACATGATGGTGATGTGGCATATGCCTGACTATACCCGTGATAACAAGAGTTACCAAGACCTGGATTGGACACAATTCCAAAGTTCCATTTCAACATCTTCCTTTTTTATTTCTCTCATCACCTGCATCACAGACCTCTCCTTCGGACAAAGAAAAAATTTTCAAGTCCAACTTTTTCCACTCCCAATATTTTTCTATAGGTTTAAAACATTTAAAAGAAATTTAACATTTAGGAGTTCCCTTCGTGGCTCAGTGGTTAACAAATCCGACTAAGAACCATGAGGTTGCGGGTTAGATCCCTGGCCTTGTTCAGTGGGTTAAGGATCCGGCGTTGCCGTGAGCTGTGGTGTAGGTTGCCGACGCGGCTTGGATCCCGCGTTGCTGTGGCTGTGGCGAAGGCCGGCAGCTACAGCTCCTGTTAGACCCCTAGCCTGGGAACCTCCATATGCCACGGGAGCGGCTCTAGATAAAAAGGCAAAAAGACAAAAAAAAAAAGAAAATTAACATTTAAAACATTAAATGTTAATGTTATCGTTAATGAAATTTAACATTAGAACATTTAAAAGAAATGCTTTTCTTTTTTTTTTAACTTTAATGGATTTTATTTCAATTATAATTGTACATAAATCAACACAAGTCAATTTTACAGATTTTGTATCCCAAAACCACAGTGCATCCCCCCACCCCACAGATTGTCTTATTTGAAAAAACAAGGTTTTCCAAAGTCTGTGAGTCATTGTCTGTTCTGTAAGAAGGTTCATTGTGTCTTTTTAGTTTCCACATGTAAGCGGTAGCATTGGGTGTTGCTGTCTAATTGTCTGACTGGTTTCACTTCGCATGATAATTTCTAAGTCCATCCATGTTGCTATAAATGTTGGTAATTCGTTCCTTTTAATGGCTGAGTAACAT
>PVHT021183666.1:16567531-16628918 GCA_004024745.2 Catagonus wagneri
CATTGTCTGTTCTGTAAGAAGGTTCATTGTGTCTTTTTAGTTTCCACATGTAAGCGGTAGCATTGGGTGTTGCTGTCTAATTGTCTGACTGGTTTCACTTCGCATGATAATTTCTAAGTCCATCCATGTTGCTATAAATGTTGGTAATTCGTTCCTTTTAATGGCTGAGTAACATTCCATTGTGTGTATGTACCATATCATCCCTATCCACTCTTCTGTCTATGGGCATTTAGGTTGTTTCCATGACCTGGCTATTGCATAGAGTGGAAAAGACAGGTGGAAAGACATACCATGCTCTTGGATTGGAAGAGTCAATATTATCAAAATGACTATACTACCCAAGGCAATCTACACATTCAATGCAATCCCTATCAAAGAAATGCTTTTCTTAGGGCAAACTATTTTGTGATTTGAACTGTCACAGCGTATTAACTATCTGTATCATCCAGACATTAACATTCATTTAAGAGATAGACAAAAACGGTCGAGTGGGTCCTGGATGATTACCTCTCATTTTAGGCTATGAAGGAATTATTAAAAATGAACTGGAGTTCCCACTGTGGTGCAACGGGATCAGCAGCATCTTGGGAGCCCCGGACCAAGACAGTGGGTTAAGGATCCAGTGTTGCCATAGCTATGGCATAGATTGCAACTGTGGCTCAGATTCAATCCCTGGTTCGGGAACTTCCATATACCACTGGTATGGCTGTAAAAGAAAAAAAAAAGAACAAATACATAGCTGGTTACTTCCTACAATACATAATAAAGTCCATATTCCCATGATTCAAATGTACAGATGCTATGAAATGTTGTATTTAGTTTCTTCAATGTATTTTATTGTTTGTGGCCTAGTCTTTCCCTCACCAAATTAAATTTGTTCCTTGTTTGAGAACTAGTATAGCTGATTTATTTTGGTTTTCTTTTTTGGCTACCCTGTGGCATATGGAGTTCCCAGGCCAAGGATTAGATCTGAGTCACAGCTGTGGCAGTATCAGTTCCTTAAACCACCGTGCCAGGTCAGGGATCAAACCTGCTTCCCAAAGCTCCAGAGATGCCACCAATCCCATTGCACCAAAGTGGGAACTCCTGAATTTTTTTTTTTGTCTTTTTGCCTGTTTTTTATGTAGAGTCGCACCCGCGGCATATGGAGGTTCCCAGGCTAGGGATCTAACAGGAGCTGTAGCCGCCGGCCTTCGCCACAGCCACAGCAACGCGGGATCTGAGCCGCGTCGGCAACCTTCACCACAGCTCACGGCAACGCCGGATCCTTAACCCACTAAGCAAGGCCAGGGATCGAACCCGCAACCTCATGGTTCTTGGTCGGATTCGCTAACCACTGAGCCACGAAGGGAACTCCAACTCCTGAATTTTTAATCATCACAATTTTGTTCACTAATATTAACATGGTCTAGCATTTCCGGCATTAGGTAAGAAAAGTCTGTTTAAAGACAGAGGTTTATCATAATAATTCACATTTGTCACTAGTTTTCTAGACAAACATTTATATACCTTTGGTTTAAGAACGTAACAGGATTTTAAAAGGAAAAAAAGACTTTCAGGAGAATCAAAATCCAAAGTTTTAATATTAATCTTGATACTTACTATATTATTTATTCTTGCTCTACAACTTTTAAAAATTAATCAGAAAATTTCCAGATGCTCAAAAGGTTTTCCTAGGGAAATTCCCAGAAATCTGTAACTCCATTAAGCAAAGACTTATAATGAAACCACTAGCATTTTCTACAACTGTAACTGGACTATATTATTTGGACTATTTTAAGATTGACTTCAGATACCAAAGCAGGTGGAATAGTGATAGATTACCTTAAAATATTCTATAAGTTATGGTTATATTAAAAAAAGGTCTTAAGTCTTTACTTTTTAGAGACATACTATGGTTGGAAGAGATACATACACGGCCTGAAATTTACTCTGAGATAAAACAAAGCAAATACAAGTAGGGAGAGAAAGTTGGTAGGGACACATGAAACAAGACTGACCATGTGCTGAGACTGTTGAGGCCGGCTAATAGATACACAGGGATTCATTATACCATTCTCTCTAAATGTGTCTGGTTTGAAATTTTCCATAATAAAAAATGCTGTTGTTTTCAGTTGAGAAAATCAACTTCTAAGTGGCTACTTTATATTCTAGATTTTTCATCCACAACAAAGGTTAATACAGAGGAAGAAATTATAATGAACATTAGGAAAAAAGAATATATTTTGAAGTAACAGTTAAAAAAGATTTCCTAAAACGTTATTCAAGTTTTCATAATTTACAAGCCAAGGTACCTTAACATTTCTTAATAAACATGTTAGTTATTAAACGTAACATACTCCAAAGTCTACTTTATGATGATGTTAAAATGTCCATAATAAAGTTTATAGTAGCTAAATGTTTTGTTTTGTTTTTTGTCTTTTTTTGTCATTTTAGGGCCGCATCCACGGCATGTGGAGGCTCCCGGGCTAGGGGTCTAATCAGAGCTGTAGCCACCGGCCGACGCCACAGCCACAGCAACGCAGGATCCAAGCCACATCTGCAACCTACACCACAGCTCACGGCAACGCCAGATCCTTAACCCACTGAGCAAGGCCAGGGATCGAACCCGCAACCTCATGGTTCCTAGTCGGATTCGTTTCCGCTGAGCCACAACGGGAACTCCTATAGTAGATAAATGTTAATTAGGTGTTATACGAGATTAGCTTTAGTAAGTTTGGAACCATCATCTTCCATGGTATATTAAAATAAATATTAAAGAGGATCAGACTGAATCCAAACTTGCTCTTGAGAAACAAACAAACAAACAAACAAACAAAAAACGAGGGGAATTTCCATTGTGCTGCAGCAGAAACGAATCCAACTAGTATCCATGAGGATGCAGATTCCATCCCTGGCCTCACTCAGTGGGTCAAGGATCTGAGGTTGCCATGAGCTATGGTGCAGGTCATAGATGCAGCTCGGATCCCATGTTGTTGTGGCTGTGGTGTTGGTTAGCAGCTGTAGCTCCAATTTGATCATTTAGCCTGGGAACTTCCATATGCAGTAACTGCAGCCCTAAAAAGCAAAAAAATAAAAAATAAACTAAAATAAAAACCAAAAAATAATACAAAGATATTAAATAACAGCAAAGACCATTGCTGGTTTGTTTTTTTGTTTGTTCATTTGTTTTATTTTTTTATGGCCACAACCATAGCATATAGAAGTTACCAGGCCAGGGATCAAATCCAAGCCACAGCTGTGACCTATGCCACAGCTGCAGCAACATCAGATCCTTACCTCACTGAGCTGTGCTGGGGGATCGAACCCGCAACTCTGCAGTGAGCAAGCCAAGTGACTGTAAGCTCTGCAGTTGAATTTTTTTTTTTTTTTAACTGCCACACCCACAGCATATGGAGATTCCCAGGCTAGGGGTCTGGTCGGAGCTCAGCTGCCAGCCTAAGCCACAGCCACAGCAACACAGAATCTGAGCCGCATCGGCGACCTACACCACGGTTCATGGCAATGCCAAATCCTTAACCCACTGAGCAAGACCAGGGATCGAACCCAAAACCTCATGGTTCCTAAGTTGGATTTGTTTCCACTGCGCTATAATGGGAACTCCTGCAGTTGAATTCTTAACCTATTGTGCTACAGTGGTAACTCCTGTAGTTTTGCCTTTTTTTTTTTGAATAGCCACAGTTCTACTTAAATCCTATCCTTCAAAATGGTTCACTCTTTTATTTTGGCATTATTCCACTAGAGCCTTTGTGGCTCTGGTCAAATCAAACTCTGACCTCAATAGTTTAATGTCTGTTTAAGTGGGGATAGTACCAGCTGCTTTACCAGATTTAATTCATTTTTCAGTCTGCTCAATATGAGAAATATTTTAAAATGTTAAGCCATCTAATTTAAGCAGACCCAAACAAAAGTATTTTAACTTATTCACATTTTTGTGTTTGTCATGCTTCGCTGGGTTAGACAAACCTGGACTCAAGTTATTTAAACAGGATCAGTGATCACACAGTAATGAGAATGATGGTATTAAGTCATATGAAAACTTCATTATTTATGTTTAATTATATCCCATAAATGCCTACAGGCCCACCAAAATAGGACAAGCAACACAGTTAAGATCCCTAAAGAATCTTAATCTTCTGGAGACCAAATTTATACTCCAAAATATTAGATAATAAGTCAAAGCAGAATATATTCTAGCATTAAATATATTCTATATTAAATCAATATCCATTGAATACTTACGTGACAGATACATGGGTGGGCAGGAGAACAAAACAAGTGAAGTTGGACTGTCAAGAAACACCCAGGGGTTAATGATCACCAACCCACAATAAACAAAAAGCGAAATAATTTGTATCAAGGACTGACAAGTGCTATGAAGAAACTTAAGGCAGGACACTGGGCAACACAATGATGAGGGCAGGAGGAGCCCTCTGGTGAGGGTATTAAGGAGCAGCTTCTAACAATGTGACATTTTGAACTGAATTAAGTGAGGGAGAAAGCCATGCAGATTATCAGAGGGAAGAACGGTCCTAGCAGAGGAAATAGGCCAAAGACCCTGAGATAAGAGCATTTCTGCTGTCATTCAAGAACAATGGGAAAGCGGTGTTCCTAAAATTTAAAACAGTGGTAGCAGCAACAAAGGATAAACATTTCACAAAGAAATAAGATTTTTTTGTAAGCAAAGTTAGCAAAGAAGGAAACAATTCTTTTTTTTTTTTAAACAAAACTTGAATATCAGAGTTCTCTCGTGGCTCAGCAGGTTAAGGATCTAGTGTTGTCACTGAAGTAGCTTAGATCACTGCTGTGGCATGGGAATTTCTGCATGCAAGAAAGTGGCCACCCCACCCCCCAAAAAACCAAACAAACCCAAAACACTCTGAAATCTCTATTGAATTGGGGTGTGGGTGGAAGGGAGACAATCCTTATTGAAGTACTGTTTCTCAGTGTAAAATACTTCTTTTTTCAACATTACCACCATCAAGTATTTGTTCAAATACCCCCATTTCAAATATCCTGCCCAGTCCACATTACCTAAAACTGATACCTAGGAATAAATCTGACCAAGGAGGTGAACGACTTATATGCTGAGAACTATAAAACATTAATCAAGGAAATTAAAGAGGATTCAAAAAAATGGAAAGATAGTCCATGCTCCGGGACTGGAAGAATCAATACCATTAAAAATGGCCATACTACCCAAAGCAATCCACAGATTCAATGCAATCCCCATCAAATTACCCATATTTCTCACAGAACTAAAACAAACAATCCAAAAATTTATATGGAACCATAAAAGACCCAGAATCGCCAAAGCAATCCCTAGGAACAAAAACCAAGCAGGAGGCATAACTCTCCCAGACTTCAGGCAATATTACAAAGCTACAGTAATCAAGACAGTGTGATACTGGTACAAAAAGACATACAGACCAATGGAGCAGAACAGAGAATCCAGAATAAACCCAGACACCTATGGTCAATTATCTTCAACAAAGGAGGCAAGAATGTAAAATGGGAAAAAGACAGTCTCTGCAGCAAATGGTGCTGGGAAAACTGGACAGCTGCATGTAAATCAACAAAACTAGAACACACCCTCACACCACACACAAAAATAAACTAAAATTGCTTAAAGACTTAAACATAAGACACAACACCATAAAACTCCTAGCAGAGAACATAGGCAAAACATTCTCTGACATTAACCATACAAACGTTTTCTTAGGTCAGTCTCCCAAAGCAATAGAAACAAAAACAAAAATAACCAAATGGGACCTAGTCAAACTTGCAAAATAAAGGAAACCATAAAAAAAAAGAAAGACACCCTATGGAATGGGAGAAACTAGTTGCAAAAGTTGCAACAAGGGCTTAATCTCCCAAAATATACAAACAACCCATACAACTCAACAGCAAAAAAACAAACAACCCAGTTGAAAAATGGGCTGAAGACTTGAATAGACATTTCTCCAAAGAAGACATACAGATGGCCGAAAGGCACATGAAAAAATGCTCAAAATCACTAATTATTAGAAAAAATGCAAATCAAAACTACAATGAGGAACCATTAATGGCCAATGAAGTACCAGAATGGCCATCATTAATAAGTCTACACATAACAAATGCTGGAGGGGGTGTGGAGAAAAGGGAACCCCTACTACACTGTTGGTGGGAATGTAAACTGGTACAACCACTATGGAAAAGAGTATGGAGGTACCTCAGAAAACTAAATACAGAACTACCATATGATCCAGCAATCCCACTCCTGGGCATATATTCAGACAAAACTTTCATTGAAAAAGATACATGCACCCCTATGTACACTGCAGCACTCTTCACAATCATGAAGACAAGGAAACAACCTAAATGTCATTCGACGAATGAATGGACTAAGACAATGTGGTACATAAATGCAATAGAATACTACTCAGCCATAAAAAGAATAATGCTATTTGCAGCAAAATGGATGGAACTAGAGACTCTCATAACAAGTGAAGTAAGTCAGAAAGAGGAAGACAAGTACCATATGATATCACATACCTGGAATCTAACATATGGCACAAAAGAACCTGTCTACAGAAAAGAAACAAAGTCTTGCAAATGGAGAACAGACTTGTGGCTGCCAAGTGGGAGGGAGCTGCACGAACTGGGAGTTTGCGGTTAGTAGATGGAAACTATAGCATTTGGAGTGGATAAGCATTGAGGTTCTACGGTATAGCACAGGGAACCACATCTAATCACCTGTGATGGAATATGATGGAGGATAATGCGAGAAAAAGAATGTACGTATATGTATAACTGGGTCACTTTACTGTACAGCAGAAATTGACAGAACATTGTAAAACAACGATAAAAATTAAAATAATTTTTAAAAAACCCCACAATGCCCCCCTCATCTACCTTCCATTCTTTGTAACCTTGCTTTTTCTCTCATATCACTTCCCAACATACTAGATAATTTACAAAGTTATGTTTATTATTTACCATCTGTCTCACTCTACATACCCAGTGTAAATTCCACCAAGGCAGAGATCTTGGTTTTGTTTGCTGATGTATCCTAAGCTCCCAAAGCAGTGTTTAATACATGAAAGGTGCTCAGCAAATATCTCTACAATTCCCTTACCTTATGTCAACCATTCAATTTGGCATAAACCCATCTTTTCAAGTTTTCTCCAAAAACTTTCAGTGAAAGTATGCTCTGAGAAAGTAATTATAATTTTTAAACTAATTGAGAAAGTATAACCTTTCAGCATAAACGTTAACACCCAAGAGACCCAACATCCTTCTTAAAAGTCTTCCGTCACCGATGCCTCTGACTGTTTTTCATTTGCCAAGTCTACTTCATCCTAAACCTCCACACCCAAAAAGTTTTCCCCGAGAGCCAGAGCACCCTAACAGGAGTCTTTTAAGTCACACTTCATGAGTTCAAATCCTGCCTCTGCCAAGGACTAGTAGCAACCTTGAACAAGTGCAGTAACAGCTCTGTGCTCCAGTTTCTCTGAGAGCCAGCTAATAGCACCTATCTCAGAGATGTGGAAATTAAATGAGATAATGCATATACCAGAACAGTGCTTGGTATGCAACAGACATTCAGGACCTGCCAGTTATTACTAATAGCTAAGGCTCGGTTCTTAGCCCTCTACCCTTCAGACCTCAAAATCCTTTTTTTTTTTTTTTTTTGCTTTTTTGTCTTTTGTCATTTTAGCGCTGCACCCGCGGCATATGGAGGTTCCCAGGCTAGGGATCTATCGGAGCTACAGCTGCAGCCTATGCCACAGCGACAGCAATGCGGGATCCGAGCCACGTCTGGAACCTACACTACAGCTCATGGCAATGCTGGATCCTTAACCCACTGAGCTAGGCCAGGGATTGAACCCGCAATCTCATGGTTCCCAGTCGGATTTGTCTCTACTGAGCCACGACGGGAACTCCAGTTCTCAAAATCTTAATCCTCTGAGATTCCACTACTGTTTCTAAACAAATTCCTATTTAAACTCCCAAAATTCGTCTTTCTGGCCTTGTCAGCTGAGGACAAATACTTTAAAGAATATAAAAGTGCTGGAGTTCCCATCATGGCTCAGCAGAAATAAACCCGACTAGTATCCATGAGGATGCAGGTTCGATCCCTGGCCCCACTCAGTGTGTTAAGGATCTGGCATTGCTATGAGCTGTGTTATTGGTCACAGATGTGGCTCAGATCTGACATTGCCGTGCCTGTGGTATAGGCTAGCAGCTACAGCTTCGATTTGACCCCTAGCCCGAGAACCTCCATATGCCGTGGATGTGGCCCTAGAAAGACAAAAAAGAGAAAGAAAAAGAAAAAAAAAGATGTCATAATAAAGAAAACTTGGTAGGAGGTGGAGTTCCTGTTGTGGTGCTATGGAAACAAATCCAACTAGTATCCATGAAGATGCAGGTTCGATCCCTGGCCTTGCTCAGTGGGTCAAGGATCTGGCGTTGCCGTGAGCTGTGGTGTAGGTCACACAGAGACGTTGCTCAGGTCTGGCGCTGCTGTGGCTGTAGGCCAGAAGCTGCAGCTCTGATTTGACACCAAGCCTGGGAACTTCCATTTGCTGCTAGTGTGGCCTAAAAAGCAAAAAGAAAAAAAGAAAAAAAAATAAAGAAAACTTGCTAGGAGAAAAACCATCATTCAAAAAGATACATGCACTCCAATGTTCACTGCAGCACTACTCAACAATAGCCAAGACATAGAAGCAATCTAAATGTCCATCAAGAGATGAATGGATAAAGAAGATGTGGTACATACATACAATAGAATACTACTCAGCTGTAAACAAGAATGAATTTTTGCCATTTGCAGCAAAATGGACAGGCTTGGAGAGTAGCATGCTAAGTGAAGTAAGTCGGACAAATACTATATGATACCATTTAAATGTGGACTCTAAAAAATGATACAAATTAACTTATTTTTAAAATAAAAAATGATACAAATTAACTTATTTTTAAAATAAACATTCAGACTTCTAAAACAAACTCATGGTTACCAAAGGGGAAAGGTCGGGGGAGGGATGGGTTGGGTGGAAGTGGCACATGCACAATATTATACATGGAATGGATGGTCAACAGGGACCTGCTGTATAGCACAGGGAAATCTACTCAGTATTCTGTGATAATCTATATGGGAAAAGAATCTGAAAAAGAATGGATACGTGTATATGTACAAGTGAATCTCTCTGCTGTACAGCAGAAATTAACGCAATTTGTAAATCAACTATTCAACTATACTTCAATAAAATTTTTTTAAAAAGGAAAGGAAACTTGGTGGGACTACTTCAGATTTGGTGGTAAGGGAAGACTTTTATGAAGAGAAGATTTTTAGGCAGAAGTAAGATTGGTCAGGAAGGGTGATAAGATGACAAACAGCATTAACATCACCTAAAAACTAGTTAGAAATGCAAATTATTGGACTCCACCCCAGACCTACTGATTCAGAAACACTGGGGTTGGGCCCAGAAACCTGTGTTTCGACAAGCCCTCTGGGTGATTCTGAAGGACTCTTAAATTTGACAACCAATGAGCTAGGGTTAGATCAAGTTAGAGAAGGGAATTACCAGACTTGTTTTAGCCTTAGGACATTTGTACATGCTCTTTCCTCACATTTCAGGGAAATGCAACTTCTTCAAGCAGGCAATTTTCTTGTTTATTTGATTTTTGACTTCCACTCCCCTTGAGAATATAACCTCCACAGGAATAGATGTTGTCTATCTTAATTACCACTGAATCCCCAATGCCTAAAAGAGGTGCAGGGAATATTTGTTGACTAAAATGAATGAATATTTCTACTTTTTTTTACTGTGTCATTCACCAGAAAAAGGTCAACAACCAGTTCTCTTTTTCTTACTTTTTAACATATACCCTGTAAACAGTCTCAGGCAATTTGATCTTTAATATCTCCCACATCCATTCCTTCCTTTCAACACCAGTATCACCACCAATCTCCTATTCCCTCTGTGATGGTTAGTTTTATGTGTCAACTTGACTGGCCATGGGGAGCCCAGATTAACCACTGTTTCTGGGTGTGTCTGTGAGGTTTTTCTGGATTACATTAGCATTTGAATCAATGAACTCAGTAGACTGCCCTACCCAGTGTGGGCTGGCATCATGCAATCCATTGAGAGCCTGAATACAACAAAAGATGGAAGATGGAACCTGCCCTCTTTTGCCAGTCTCAGCTTGAGCAGGGACTTCTCTCGTTTTCTTCTGCTCCTGGACTAGGATTTATATCATGGGCTCCCTGGTTCTCAGGCTTTAGGACTCAGGCTGAACCACAGGCTTTTCTGATCTTTGGACTGCAAACAGCAGATAAATTTCTTTCTTTTTTTCTTCTTTTTAGGGCCACACTCGTGGCATATGGAAGTTTCCAGGCTAGGGGTCGAATCAGAGCTACAGAAGCTGGCCTACGCTACAGCCACAGCAACATGTGATCCGAGCCGTGTCTGCAACATACACCACAGCTCACAGCAACACAGGATCCTTAACGCACTGAGCAAGACTAGGGATCAAACCTGAGTCCACATGGACACCAGCTGGCTTTGCTACTGCTGAGCCACAACGGGAACTCCAAAACAGTAGATGTATTTCTAGACTCTCTACTGGTCCTGTTTCTCTCGAGAACCCTAATATGACCTCCCTCATGTCTGGTCTGATGAACTGCCTCTCATTTGGTATCCTGTTCTCTACCTCTGCCAATTCTAATTCACTCTGTACGTGACTGCCAATTTAATTAAAACACTTTTTTTGCTAATATCATCATCATCATCCTTCTCAAATATCTTTCAAAGCTCTACCTAGCTATAGAAAATAAACTCCACGGCTTGTCATCAAAAGCCCTCTAAAATCTAGTACTAATACATTGTGGTAGAATTCTACTCTGGTGACGTCCCCAGTGAAACAACCCTTTGTGTGGTCTCCCTCCCATAACTCTGCATTATATCCAAGACCACTTTAACCAGGTGACCACAACAGAAGTGATACCGTGCCAGTTTAAGGGGCAGCCCTCAACCTGCCTAGCAGATTCCACTTACTCCCTCCCTCTTTGGAAAACTTATTTTTGGAAGCTCCCTCTTTCTGCTAATATCTTACTCTTTTTATACAACATTAACAATAATTCAGATCAGTTTCTATGTAATACACCTGAAAGCTTTTTTCATGACCTCCTTGAACTTGATATAATTTTCCCTCTATGTCCCCCAAATGTTTTTATACCTCTTAAAAAGAACGAATATCCTGCCTAGTAGTATAGTTATTTCATTCTTTCACTGAATGTTTAATGGGCACTTATAATATGCCAGGCACTGTTCTGAGTGCTGATACCAAAGCTATAGTCTATATGCTATTCTTTGTGCTAGACACCATTCTAAACACTTTTCATTTAATCTTCGAAAAAGCTTCCTCTCGAGTTTCCATTGTGGTTCAGCAGATAAGAATGTAGTCTCTGTAAGGATGTGGATTTGATCCCTGGCCTAGTTCAGTGGGTTAAGGATTTGGTGTTGCCAAGCTGCAGCATAGGTCACAGATGTGGCTCAGTTCTGGTGTTGCCCTGGCTGTGGTGTAGGCCTGCATCTGCAGCTCCGATTTGACCCCTCGCCCAAGAACTTACACATGCCACGGACATAGCTGTAAAAAGAAGAAAACAACAAAGCAGCTTCCTCCTTTTACACAAGGAACTTCAGGCACAGAGAAATTAAGAAACTGAAGTGGTAGAGTCAAAACATAAACCCCCAAAATTCTGACTTCAGAGCTTATGCTATCAACCACTTCTCTAAACAGCCGTCTACAGATGTGGACAAATCAGCTCCTTGTTCTCATGGAACATGCATTCTACTTGTGGTGGCTAGTGGCATGGGGAAAGGGTAGTGATAAATTACACATATAAACCTATAAAATTACTTCAGAGAGTGATAATGCTATGAAGAATATAAAACTCTGTGATAGGAAACAGTGGTAAGGAGTTAGCCTGCATAAGGCAGTCGGAGGTCTTCCTAAGGAAGCAGCACATAAAAGAAGACCTAAGTGTCCAGAAGAAGCAGCAAACAAAGACCTGTAAAGAAACTCCAAATAAAGAGCTCAGGGCAAAATGCCTAAGACACAAATAATCTCGGCATAATTCAAGAACAGAAATAAGGCCAGTGTGGCTGAAGGATGGTGGTAGGAATGGAATGATGAGGTGGGAGAATTAGCTGAGGCTCAGATCGCTCAGGACCTTGTAAGCCATGATAAGGCCTTGAAATAATATTAGAAGGTTTTAAACAGGGTGATGACATTACCTGATTCACATTTTGAAATGTTAACTCTGGCTGTTGCATGTTTTATAAACTCCAGAAAGGTTAAAGCAAGAGCAAGGAAAGCAAGAGGAGGGGACTGCAAGAGTCTAAGTGGGAAATTATGTATATGGAGATCAAACGCACAGGATTTACTGAAGGAGGGCATATGGGAGGAAAGAAATGAATCACAGATGACTCCAAACTTTTAGGCATAAGCTACAAAGTAAACAGTATTATTTACTAATATGGGGAAGATTAAAAGAGGACCTGGTTGGGGGTTAGAGTGATAATCATATTTTGGACATCATATGTTTTGAAATACTAAATGTCTAAATGGAAATATCAGGAAGACAGCTAGATATGAATCTAGAGGGGTAATATGAAAATCATTAGATTTATATGGCAACTTCACCCAGGGTGAGTAGAAAGAGAAGAAAAAGAATGAAGGAGCTCCCATTGAGGCTCAGCAGAAACAAATCTGACTACCACGACCATGAGGACACTGGTTCAATCCCTGGCCTCACTCAGATGCTGGGTTGCTGTGGTGGTGGTACAGACCAGCGGCTAGAGCTCCCACTTGACCCCTAGCCTGGGAATCTCCATAAGCCGTGCGAGCAGCCACTAAAAAAAAAAAATACAAGTTTCTGGGCACTTCAACATTTAGAAGAAGAGAGGCAGTACGTATATTGCCGTCACCCCTCTGGATTACAAGTTTTTTGTTTTTTTAATTGAAATATAGTTACTGTACAATATAATATAGTTACAGATGTACAATACAGTGACTCACAGTTTTTAAAAGTTATACTCCATTTATTGGATCACAAGCTCTTTGAGAGGGAGGAGGACAGTGTTTCCTTCTTCTCTGTGGTACTCTGTAGAACTCAGCTTAGGAACAGAAACTCAGAGATACTCCGTATATTTGAATGAATGAATGAATGTTTGCCATTTGATTTCTCAGACTTTCACTACAGAAGCAAAATACTTGAGGATAAAGCCAACAGTGCCTCCCATACAGCAGGCACTCAAATATTTGTTCAACGAATGAAAGAAAAGACTTGGACTGTGTTTTGCTATATGCATCTTAGTATTCACACTGTTCCACAGGGCATAGGAAGGAATGGTAGAAAACAAGCAGCAGCCTACATCCTTATGCTTGGAACCAATAACAATCACAAATGCCTAAACCCTTCATCTTGGTCCCTTTTACAGGGTGGACAGTGAAGACGGGGACTGGCACTAGAGATTGCAGCAAGGAAAAAACTCCCACACTAAAGCATAAAGCAGGAGTTCCCGTTGTGGCTCAGTGGTTAACAAATCCGACTAGGAACCCTGAGGTTGTGGCTTCAATCCCTGGCCTTGCTCAGCGGGTTAAGGATCCGGCGTTGCCGTGAGCTGTGGTGTAGGTCGCAGACGCGGTTTGGATCCCACGTTGCTGTAGCTGTGGCGTAGGCCGGCAGCTACACCTTCTGTTAGACCCCTAGCCTGGGAACCTCCATATGCCGCAGGTGCGGCCCTAAAAAGACAAAAAAAAAAAGTATAAAGCAGAGTTCTGGGTTTGATATCATAAATATGTATGAAGCACCAGCTATATGCTAGGCACTAGAGTAAGTACCAGGTATACAGCAGTAGGCAAAACAGAGTGTCCCTCAAAGAACTTTCATTCTATAGAGGAAGTTTTCTATTCCATAAACAGCACAGAGGATTGTAATTATATTTCTAAGAGTTCTGCGAAAGCACAGTAAACAAATACTGCTGTACAAAACAAAAAGGGGTGGAGGCTGGAAGGCAGCAGGTTTCTAACAGGAGATACCTTAAGGACTCAGGTTGGGAGGTAGGAAAAGGAGGAGAACTGGCTAGGTGGAGGTATGAAGGTTTTAAGGTAGAAAGGAATTCAGGATGACCCAAGGAATTTCAGATGGGCTAGTTAATGCATGGCCATATTCAGAACACTACAGATTTTAAAAAATTTGACCCTAAGATGTAGCAGTAGCAAAAGTTTTAAACAAGAGAGAAACATGATCAAACTAGCAAATTCATGATTAAAAAAAAAAAAAATCACTGTGGGGAGTTCCCGATGTGGCTCAGCAGAAAAGAACCCAACTAGTACCCATGAGGATATGAGTTTGATCTCTGGCTCTGCTCAGTGGGTTAAGGATCTGGTGTTGCCATGAGTTGCAATGTAGGTTTCAGATGCTGCTTGGATCTGGTGTTCCTGTGGCTGTGGCATAGGCTGGCAGCTGGAACTCCGATTCTACTCCTAGCCTGGTAACTTCCACATGAAGCACCTGTGGGCCTAAAACAAACAAAAAAAATAAAAAAACTGGATGCTATAAAGAGGAAGAATGAATTGAAGGAAGGAAAGAAAATGTTCGAGATTACTTAGTTATCCAAGTAAAAAATAATAGTGGCTTGGATCAGTGGAAACAGAAAGAAGTTGACAATTTCAAGATATTTAAGAGATAAAAAAGCCACAGGGCTTGGTGACTGAGCACAAGCAACTCACAGGTTCTGGCTGAGCAAGAGCCGAGCAGAGGTATGACTTACTGAGACGGGCTTCACTAGATAAGCAGACATGGGGTGGATGGGGAAAGTATGAGCTCAGCATGAACGATGCTCGATATCTACCCAAGCGAAAACTCAAAAGAGGTAGATGGATATGCAGTTAGCGCTGAGAAGAGATGTGGGTTTTAGACACATATATGGACATCTCCAGAGATGGTATTTAAAGTCACGGGCATGGATGTGTTACCCTCAGAAGAAAGTACAGAATGGACAAGAAATCCTGTCAGTCCTAAGCCCTGAGAAAACAGCATGTGGAGATTCGAAGAGTAATAACTAATGATGAACAACACTGAAATAAGGATATTTATAATGCTTGGGTTTCTAGGCCAGTTACAAAAGGTCATTAACTCATTATATATGTAGATTATAGCATTAGACTATCTTATAAGAAAGTAGTTCAGTAATGAAACATGCAGGTTCTAGATCCACAATGTCTAGGTTTAAATTCCAGCTATGTAGCTCTAAGTTTATTAATGTCACTACATCTTGGTTTCCAATTCTTAAAAAAGAAGGTAAAAATAATACCTACCTTAAAGGATTATTGAGGATTAAATAAATTAGTGTGTGTTTATCACATAAAAGAGAAGCTAGCACAAATTAATTGTCAGTAAATGACAGCTACTATTACTTACAACATTGTTTCAATGGGAAAATACTCTTCTGGACAACAGAAATTTGTTCAAAATAACCTTTCACTAATTTAGGATTGTATCTACTTCTTATAAATTTTGATCTTACCAGTCTTTTTCCAAAAGCCTTGAGAAAAACTTCAGATTTAGAAGTTACTCAGAAAGTCCTTAACAGAGTAGCTGACCATTTTTAGAGAAGCTAATCATTATTTTATTTTTTGGAAGGGTACCTATCATACTCATTACACATTCATACTATAATAAAAAAGGATTATGTATTTAAGAAATTCTAGAAACTGGTGGCCAAAAAAAAAAAAGGGCTGTTTCAAGTCAAGTCAGAAAGGCAAAAAAAGAAATATAATTCTACTTTAAAACAAAATATTTCCATTTCCATTTTAGTCACTTTCTGGAGTATATTCAAAAACAAACACATCTATCATCATCATTATGAAACAGCCTCTCTCTTTCCTGTTCTGTACAAGACATAAATGTCAGGTAGAGAAAAGGCAGCAGGTCTGTAGCTTCATATGATCGTCTTATTTACAAAAGCATGAAAAAGTATTTATAGTATTTGAAATAGCCTCGCAAAAAATATTTCCAACTGCATGGTGATAGGCAACAATATTCTCATTTGGTCCCTAAAAGTAAGAAGCGCACAAATAAATGGAGATTTATATGATCAGGTCTTATCCTGAATGTCCTATGAACCTAGGAGGCACTATTTTAGAAACATTAACAAATCTCTCTATACACTCTAGGGTAAAATGCTTAAGTTTTCCAGTTAGCTCTTTATTTTTCAATTGTTAAAACAATGGAAATACCTAATATCTTACAGAGTTTTTATACCAAAAAAGTGTTATTTCAAACTCATGAAAAACTGTGTACCATGCTATTTCCTATCAACTGATGAAAATTTTTTTTTTGTCTTTTGAGGGCCCCACCCGTGGCATATGGAGGTTCCAAGGCAAGTGCTCGAATCGGAGCTACAGCTGCCAGCCTACGCCACAGCCACAGCAACATGAGATCCAAGCCGTGTCTGCGACCTACACCACAGCTCACAGCAACGCCAGATCCTTAACCCACTGAGCGAGGCCAGGGATTGAACCTGCATCCTCATGGATGCTAGTCAGATTCATTTCCACTGAGCCAGGATGGGAACTCCAATGAAAATGTTTCATTTCAGGACCAAGTAAAGACATAAAGTAGGATGTTAGAGCCAGTGTCAGTAACAACTGAACGTCATTACCATCTGTTAGCTTCTGAATAGGTTATTGGAAACAAGGTGACAGACAGGCTAACTCCTTATGGATAAATATCCATATTACATCATCACAACTAGTACTCATTTGCACCTTCATAAAAAACTGCCATAAGGGGGAATAAAAACATTCAACTGATACATGAATTATGAAAAAGCTTTTAAAAATGTAAAAATATGAAAAGGCTTCTGAAAACTCAGAATACTTAAAGATGTACAGGGCATAGTTCAGATTAAGTATTTTTTATGTCACTGACGTGAGAGAGGACACTGAACAGTTTGAGGAATAAAATGAGGTACAATTAAGAAGTGTATTATAGCCCTGTACAGATGGCCTGATCCTAACAAATGATGTTAACAAAGCAAGTGGGTGGGGGAGGGGAAAAGCCTGAATTTGCTATGCTATAATTTAGCTAACTCCACCCCAAAATATATTTTAAGAGGGGAGGGGCTTAGCATTTAAGAATCAATAGTTTCCAGTAAACAGAAAATAAATCCCTTTTAGATTATGTGTTCCAAATAAATCTACTTACTGTTTTCAAATGTGTTTGGGAAGTCATTCTTTGTTACTTTGATAAATAACATTTGGAAAATATGACAAGTAGATTTTAGTTTCTTGCCTCAGAAGTATTCTGCTAAAAGAAATAACAGAAATAACTAGATAGCATTTGTTTCATGTACCTAATAAAACATTTTTCATTTAAAACAAAATATGCTGCACAAATACCGATCATTGATGTTCACTGAAGAGAAAGTAATTTTAATTTGTAAATTATGGTATTTGATGCAAAAGCTACTTGGAAAATGATAGTCAAATTACCACCAAAGGGGAGGGCAAGTATTTTCCATAAAACTTCTTAAAATGTCTTAATTGTACATAATATAACGACTATTTCTGAAAGGTCTCAGCATCTAATTATTTAGGTCCAAGACAGCACATCACATTACTATTTTTTAACACCATTTCTTTTAAACAAAAGACTTAAAATTTTCTAAGAAAGCATATTTCCCTTTTCTTGAGCCAAATTTTTCTCATTCTCTCACAATCATCCCAAGGTACTATCTAAGACAAAGACCAGCCACTCTTCACATATTTTCCAAATCATGAACTGGAACTTTTATAAAAAACAAAGGAGATAAACTAGTATACTGTAAACGTATAAGAGAAGGAAAAAAGTTCACTTCTATCGTGACAATAATAAAGATATCTGATGAGATCATAAAGCTACGAAGCTTCCGGTTGGTAGCTGAGGATGAAGTCATTAGCAACCCAGGATTCCCCAGTCCTTGTAATCAGAAGCTGCACCTACCAGATTCTGCATTGTTCGGCAGAGGTGGCTTTAAAACACCCCGCTCCCGAATCGTCCAAACCAAACCACGCCTTCGAGTTATCATTCAAATGGACCGTTTCACTGTGTGGCACTACTACACATTTCCCGCGAGCTTAAATATCTGGTAAGAGTCAACATTTTAGATTCCCTTGGTCATGCAGGAGCAAAGATGAACTCTTGAACCCCAGGCTACATAATGAAATGGGGCTTCAGAAACCGAGAAGGAAAAGCATGCTTCTGTTCTTCAACGTTTATGGCCTTCACTGACCAGCCCCCTCACCTCCAATTTCTTCCCAACTCTTATTCACCCCAAAACATAGAAGGCAAAGAGAGATCCCTTACTTCCTGCTGTTGTTAAAAGAGGGGTAAACCCAGGAGTAACTCTGAACGCATGAAAGAGAAACAGCTTAATCTTGGCCACCGCTGCAAACATATGTCACCCAGCCCCGGCGCAGCATTCGCGCCCCACCGGGCCCCCTCCCCGGCCCCACGCCCCGGGGATTCTCCCGTAGCCTAGCCTCCTGGGTTCCCCAATGTCAGGGACGTGGCTCCGCGCCTCTTCCTCTCCCGCCTCCCCCACCCTCACACTCACCGCTGGGGCCCCCAAGACCACATTGTTAGTTCCAATACAATGGAATGTCACTGCACGGAACTCCTCGGCGCCCCCCTCTGCTCCCCGGAGCCAGTCCCGGGTCTCTCTAATCACCGAGTTCAGCCACAAACCCAAACTTCACCATGTGAGAGCCCAGGACCCAGGAGGTGACGGGGACCCCTGACTCCCGCCCAACCCTCCCTTCTACCCACGGTCCCCGGCCAGCCCCAGCTGTGAATCCAGTACTGGTCGCCCCCATCCACCACCCCATAGGAGTCATCAGCCGCATCTCCCGGCTGGGGCGAGGGCGAGGAGACGAGCGGGCCCCTGGGCGGTGCTGCACAGGGGACGAAGGCCCCAAACGCATCCCTGGCCTTTCCTGGCCCTCCATGACCCCGCAGCCCACCCACCCTACCTGGCCTTGAGGCTGGGGCTGCTGCCGCTGCTGCTGCAGCTGCTGCTGGCGGCGGCGGCCGCGGCTCTGGGTTCGTAGGCCCAGGCTGGGGCAGGGGGTTGTGCGGCGGCGCTGGCGGGGGCTGCGGGGGGCGCGGGCGGCGGCGGCGGCGGATCGGCGAAGCCGGAGGTCGCGTAGTTCCTGTCCATCGTGGGGGTTGCGTAGGGAGGGCGGGCAGCAGTGGGGGCTTCTCTAGGGCCCAGTGAGAGGGGGCGGGAGGTGAGGGAGGGGGCGGGGGAGGAAGAGGAGGTGGAGGAGGCGGCGACGGAGGGGGCTGCCCCCTCACATGGCCTCGGCCGGCGGACAGGCGGAGGGCGCGTTGGCCAGTCAGTGCTGGGGTAACCCGGGCCGCGGCACGCGACGAGGCCCCAGCCGGGCGTCAGGGAAACGGCGGCATCCGCGGCCGGGACTCACCGCGGCGGCGGCGGCGGCGGCGGCGGCGGCGGCGGTCGCTGCGCCCCATGTTGGTGGATTTCCCAGGATGCACCTCCCGCCCCCCTCCGCCCCGCGACCTCGCCCCGCCTCCCCTCGGCGCCCCGCGCTCGGCGGTTCGCGGGCCGGGCGGGCGGCCCGCGAGGCCTCTACCGCCACCGGCAGCCTCTGGAAGGCCAGCTGGGGCGGTGAAGGCTTGAGGCCTGTCCGGCCCTGCCGGGTCCAGGAACCCGGCGGCTAGCCCGCCAGCCGTAGCCCACGGGCCGCGGACTTCCAGTCTTCCGCTGCTCTGAGGGGAGCTGTCCGCGCTCGCCGCGCCCCGCGTGGGAAGGGGCCGTGCATGCCGCTAGTCCTGCGCGAGGGAGGGGAAATTGAGCGGAAACCCAGCTCAGGGTGCTGCAGAGGGGGAGGCTTGTCAGCGCTTTGCTTGGAGTTCGTTATTTGACCCCTCGAGTTATTTTCAGTGATTCAAATAACTCAGTTCCCACATCGCGATTCTTTTCTCTGCGCTTCGTCCTAAACCAGAAACAGCTGAGCGGGCTGTTTTACAGTTCCGTTTACTCCCTTCCTGCCCAAAGCTTGCCGGGCTAGAGGACCCTTTTCCTGCTGTTAGGGGAGATTTATATTCAAGAGATTCAAATTCAAACGTACTATTTTCCAATCCTCGTTGAAAGGACCTTTCCCAGGGGCTCTTAGTAACTGTCCCCACCCCCACCTTGGGGATTTTCTCGTTCTGGATTTCAGAATCTTCTATCCCAAGATAAATACGGCCTCTTCATTGATTAATACAGTCACCATCTGGATGACTTTAATTGCTGTAAAGCTAAATTCACTGTGCACACTTTGTGTTGGAGTTTTTTGCTTGAGACATAGAACTTCAGCAGGACTCTACACAAACGTTTCCTATCTGAACTCCGAGCCGTTTGATGGCGGGTAAACTAACGATTATTTGCGGTTCTCCTATTGTATGTCAGAGTTGTGTTTCTTCTAATAACTCATGAGTAGTGAAATCTAGGAATCATAGAAGTCGTCATTTGGTCCTTAAGGCATAAAGTAAAAGTTAAAAATGACAGTAAAGCTTGACCACCACCCTTAAAAAATCAATACAGATTTAACACCTGTTTATGTACTTAGCACGGAATTCTGTTCTTCAAAATAAGCCTAACAAAGGTTCAAGCAAATCAGTCAGGCATAATAGAATACCTAATAAATTTGATACATTATCTCTGATCACCATTTAAAAAGCATTTTAAACTTGGGTAATACCTGGTATTGGATCTCCTGTTCCTTCTGAGATTAATTTTGTTCTGGGAGATTCTGTTTTCTTCCTGGCGCCTACATCCTTTTGTTCCTATTCATCTCTTTTTGTAAGTCTTTCGGCACCTGTGATGCTTGGAGTCTGGTCCTGGGGTGGGGAAGCAAGGAAGTGAGTATTCGTTATTTACAAATGAATTCAAATGTGTAGACACAAGTGATTTTGCCAATTTTATGTTAATCCCAGTATGCATTTACGGAGGCTATCTTTGAAAAGTGATTTTCTTTGGGGAAGGAATTTGCAGATAATCTGAGATCCTGCAGAGAAGTAACATAAATCTTCCTTACAACCTTTATTTTTCTTACTGCAGACTGGAGATCTGTAATCTAAATTAAAAAAAAAAAGTTTTCGCTACTAACTATTCATTTATAAGTATTTTTGTGAGCGCTAAAATTTTGTCTGTATGGAAAGTGTAGGAAGTGGAGTGGCATGCTGTAAATGTTTTATAGCACTTAGTTTGGTACCCACAACTGGTACTCAGAATGAGTTATGCAGGCAATACCAAACAAGTGGCAATAAAACCTTTATAGTCCCTCACACCACTATGCAGTTTGTTTATGTCACATAAATCAGATAAAACATATTAAAGGAAATTTTTAGTCAGTATTTTAAAAATAGTATTATTGTCACCATATGTGAGGTTCCTTTGCCCATTTCCTTTGTTTACCCTGTCAATGCAAGTATATTTCCAATGTCACAACATGTCTACAAATAACATCATAAAAGCTTTATGGTGGAATTGATGATACTATCTGAAGAGTGTCTTCTTTCCTACTGAAAATATACTTCCAACACTGTGAACTTTTCATGTTCTCTTTCAAATAATACCAACCAAACAAAATCTGATTTAGATAGGATCAGAAGTCTACAATGAGCCTTGTTTTTCTGGTTTTAAATAAAAATGTTCATTCCATTCTTTGCCTGCAGACCTTAAGAAGCGGATCAACTGGAGTTCCCACTATGGCACAGTGGGTAAAGAATCCAACTGCAGTGGTTCTGGTTGCTGCAGAGGTGCAGGTTGGATCCCTGGCAGGCACAGTGGGTTAAAGGATCTGGCATTGCAGCCAATGCAGCATAGGTTTCAGAAAGGGGCTGGGATTCAGTCCTGTGGCCTCAGAAGTGTTATATGCCACGGGGTGGCCAGAAAAAACAAACAAACAAACAAAAAAACCATCAGAAATGAAGTAAATCTTACTATCATTTTCTCTGTCTCTGAGCCTTGACCCTATCAATTATCTTTGACTGCTCTCTCTGCTGCCTGTCATACCCTCCAGGGAGACAGCAAAGGGTTCAGAAGAAATGCGTTTAAGCCTGCTTCTGTAGAAGCCATAGATGTCACTGAAAGATAGTGATGTGTCACGTTCCAGTGAGCAGAACTTCAAGAAGCATACTTGATCAATTTTGTATGTAGAGGATGTGGTCTGACCTATGGCTATGGATGATCTTTTGAGCTCTAGTGACTAGCTTAGCTGCTGGGTCTGGAAGAAGCCAGGTTGAATGATAGGAGATCAAGAGGTCTGCGGATAGGAGTTCCCATTGTGGCACAGCGAAAATGAATCTGGCTAGTATCCATGAGGATGTGGGTTCAATCCCTGGCCTCGCTCACTAGGTTGAGGGTCTGATGTTGCCATGGGCTGTGATGTAGGTCGCAAAGCCGTCTCGGATCCCAGATCCCAAGTTGCTGTGGCTGTGGTGCAGGCCAGCAGCTGTAGCTCTGATTCTACCCCTAGCCTGGGAACTTCCATGTGCAGAACTTCCTGGTGCGGCCCTAGGAGGGAAAAAAAAAAAAAAAAAAAAGAGGTCTAGGGATAAAGCACAGTTTAAATATGAGCCGGAGAGATAGGGGTGTGGCCTGATCATGAAGTCTATCATTGAGTGATATCTTTTATCTCCCTGAGTAGATCACAGGAAATTTAAACCTCGTTCTGTAGATGATAGCTATTCTCATCAGAATAACCAATATGGAGAGCAAGGGGGGCATTGCCTGTGCTACTGTCACCATCTCCTCAGTCATGCTGAAGCATGACTTGAGTTCTCCATGGACAGGAACTGTGAAGGCTGCTCTAACACAGTCACTTGGGTCCTCAGTGAGCTGGGAGGAATTCAGTTTGATATCGACCTACCGCAGAGTTGATGCAATAAGAAAGTCTGCATCAACTCTGAGCACAGTGTGCACACTCTGCTGGAGACACTGGGGAAAACAGGAAAGGCTGTTTCCTACCTTGGCCCCAAGTAGTGGGCTGGGCCTCAGGCTGGTGGGATAAATGAAAGTAGTCAGGACTCTGATCCACTGCTGCCTTCCAGACAGATCTAGGACCCGGCAATCCTGCTCAGCGGTGGGAGTAAGTGGAGAGACCCTCACTAGCTCCTCTGTAGCTTCCCTGCAATAAAGGCAAGCTGCTTTTGCTAGGAAAAAGAAAGAAAGAAAAGGAATAAACAATATGTATTATGTTTTGAATATGTATGTGCTAGGTCCTGTACTGTGGCCTTTGCATGGTTTATCTCATTTAATCCTCAAAATATCCTTACAATGCGGGTATTTGTTGTTATTATTTCCACTCTCTAGGAAAGTGAGGCTTAATGAAGTTGACTAAATGCCCAAATCATGCAAGTTAACATAGATTGATGATTGTACAAGTAGAGCTTCAAACCAGCTATGTTTGACTCCAAAACATAGTATGTTTGGTTGAAGTGCTGCCACCAGATACCTCCACTGAAGAGTTACTATATTTTCCTTATAATTAATAGCTATTTTTTTGTCTTTTTCTTGTTTTGTCTTTTGTCTTTTTAGGGCCACACCCACGGCATATGAAGGTTCACAGGCCAGGGTTCCAATCAGAGCTGTAGCTGCCAGCCTTACGCCACAGCCACAGCAACGTCGGATCCGAGCCACATCTGCAACCTACAACACAGCTCATGACAACGCCAGATCCTTAACCCACTGAGCGAGGCCAGGGATCGAACCCGTAACCTCATGGTTCCTAGTTGGATTCGTTAACCACTGAGCCACAATGGGAACTCCTGAAAGTAGATTCTTGCTTAGTAAAGCCTGCAGATGAGAACACAGCCTGGCCAACACCTTGATGGCAGCCTTGGCAGATCCTGAGAAGAGGACTTGCTAAGCTGTGTGTGGACTCCTGACTCATAGAAACTGTGGGATAATAAATGTGTGTTGTTTGAAACTGTTAGATTTGTGGTAATTTGTCATGCAGCAAAAGAAAACTACTACAGTGCTCAAAAAATATTATTTGATTTGGAATGTAAATGATGTTAGGCTGCTAATTGCCTTCTTTCTTTCTTTCCTTTTTTTTGTCTTTTTAGGGCCACACCTGCAGGTTTCACTTCCTCACTTCATGTCTCTGGTCAAATACCTTCTCCTTAGAGACTTCTCTTTAGTTCCCTGACTACCTATTCTCTAGAATAGGTCTTCCCACCGTCACTCTCCATTTCCTTACTTTTGTTTTTTGCTTTTTAGGGCTGCACCTGTGGCATACAGAAGTTCCCAGGCTAGGGGCTGAAGGTGCCGGCCTAAACCACAGCCACAGAAATGCAGGATCTGAGCTGCTTCTGCGACCTATACCACAACTCATGGCAATGCCAGATCCTTAACCCACTGAATGAGGCCAGGGATGGGACCCTTGTTCTCCTGGATACTAGTCAGATTTGATACTGCTGAGCCACGACTGGAACTCCATAACTGCCTTCTTTCTGATCATCCTTTTGTTTCTGGATTGTTTAACCCTTCCCCACCTCAACTGCTTTGTGACAAGAGATTCTGATCGGTCTTGCCACCTGTCTTGGGATGACTCTAGATGTCTGAAGATGAGAGCTGCTGGCTTTTATGCCCAACATCCATTTGCCCCTAATTTAGTGACAGCATCATCTTCTTTTGTGGAACTGTCTCTCTGCAACTTCCAATCATGTTATGCTGTCCTCTGGATACCAGTGGGCGCGTGAACCAGGCCTGCCTACTAACTGGCCCAGGTAATATCCTGTGACCCAAACTTGGCCAGTTAGAACCTTGGTGGTAACATGTGGGCTTTGGGTGAGGGAAAATTGCTTCTCTGCAGTAAGCCTCTGACTCTGTCACTATTCCTGGACAGCAGGACAGTGTTAACACGAAGCAGATTTTAGAACTCGAGATGTTAAGGTCCTGAAGACTGTTCCAACCCCAGACTTCCCAGTTTTGTAGCCCAGTTTGAATTAAATTTTTGTGACTTTCAACTACAGTTCAGATTTATATACTGTCTTTTATTTATTTATTTATTTAATTTAAAAAATTTTTTGCCATACCCACAGCATGTGGAGGCTTCTGGGCTGGGGACTGAACCTATGCCACAGCAGTGACACAAGACACTGCAGTGACAAGGACAGATCCTTAAGCTGCTGTATCACAAGAGAACTCCTTTATAGTGCCTAAAAAGCCTCTGCCTCCTAATCTATTTACCACTGACCCCTACATCATTTCTTCTGGTCCCTGAGTGAGACGTAAGAGTTAATAATGGACTTGACAATCCTGCACTGACTATTTAAGGGCATTTCTAATCAGCCCCATCTCCTAAATCTCTATGGTTTTAGCCCTCAAAGTCCTTCTTCTTAAGTATATTCACTAAGCTCCTTTAAATGAAATATAGCTATTCCACCTAGTTTTTAAAAGTTTCTGTGTTTCACTATCTTGTCAGAGTAATCAAAATCTTAGGATATAATTTTTTTTTTGTCTTTTTGCCTTTATCTAGAGCCGCACCCGCGGCATATGGAGGTTCCCAGGCTAAGGGTCTAACAGGAGCTGTAGCCACCGGCCTTCACCGCAGCCACAGCAACGCGGGATCCGAGCCGCGTCTGCAACCTTCACCACAGCTCACGGCAATGCCGGATCCTTAACCCACTGAGCAAGGCCAAGGATCGAACCCGCAACGTCATGGTTCTTAGTCGGATTCGTTAACCACTGAGCCACGAAGGGAACTCCAGGATATAATTTTGAATCCCTTGAAATTTTCCTTATAGACATCGCCTAGTTAAATATTACATAAGATCGTAACTAAAACAATTCACCCTTTTATCCTCTTCAACAGAATATAAGGAAGTATTTTTTTAAAAACTTTTAGTTGGTCCTAAGAAAACATTTTGTCTTAAAAGTATTTTTTTTATTCATTAACTTTACTTTTTAGAGCAGTTCAGAGCAAAACCGAGTGGGAAATATAGAGCATTCCCATACACCCCTGTCCCCACACATGAACATCATCCCTCACTATCAATATCCCACATCACAGTGGTACATTGACGCATCATTATCACCTAAAGTCCACAGTCCTTAGTCCATTCTGGTTCACTCTTGTGTTGTACATTCTATGAATTTGTACAAATGTATAATGGGAGGTATCCACCATTACAGGATCATACAGAATAGTTTTACTGCCCTAAAAATTCTCTTTTCTCCACCTGTTCATCCTCTACACCTACCACCCTCGCCCAGTCCCTAACCACCACCTATCTTTTTATATTCCCATAGTTTTGTCATTTCCAGGATGTCGTATAGTTGGAATCACAGTATATAGCCTTTTGAGATTAGCTTTTTTTACTTAGTAATATGCATTTAAATTTCCATCATGTTTTTTCATGGCTTGATAGCTCATTTCTTTCTAGCACTGAATAATATTCTGTTGTCTGAATGTACCCCCGGGTTATCTATTCACCTACTGAAAGACAACTTGGTTGCTTTCAAGTTCTGATAATTATAAATAAAACTGTTATATCCATATGCAGACTTTTGTGGGACATAAGTTTTCAATTCTTTTGGGTAAATACCTGGGAGCATGAATGCTGGATCAGATGGTGAAATTACATTTAGATCTGTAAGAAACTGCCAGACCGCCTTCCAAGGTGGCTTGGCCACTTTGCATTCCAGTCAGCAATAAATGACCGTTCCTATTGCTCTACATCCTCACCAACATTTAATGTTGTCAGTGTTTTGGATTTTGGCCATTTTAATAGGTGTGAATCTTTTTTTTGCTTTGATTAGCAATTCTCTAAAGACATATGATGTTGGACGTGTTTTCACAGGCTTACTTTTCACCTAAATGTCTTTTTTGGTGAGGATCTGTTCAGGTCTTTTGCCCATTTTTTAGAAGCAGGTTGTCTTCCTATTGTTGAATTTTGAGAGTTCTTTGTATAATTTGGACAACAGTCCTTTATCAAATGTGTCTTTTGTGGAGTTCCCATCATGGCTTAGTGGAAACAAATCTGACTAGCATCCGTGAGGACACAGGTTCATTTCCTGGCTTTGCTCAGTGGGTTAGGGATCTGGCATTGCCATAAGCTGTGGTGTAGGTGGCAGACCTGGCTTGAATCTGGCATTGTTGTGGTTGTGGCATAGGCAGCTACAGCTCTGATTGGACTCCCAGCCTGGGATGCTGTGGCTGCAGCCCTAAAATAAAAAAGACAAAAAAAATGTTTTTGGCAAATTTTCCTCCTAGTCACTAGCTTGTTTTCTCATTCCCTTGATTCAAGTAATTTTAAGGAGTATAAATATTAACATTTATGTATTACCCAATTGGATAAAAAATTAAGGTGGTCTAAATGTTTAACATGAAGTAATATTTAATAATAGAGACTATATGTATGATATGTAGTATTAATCTATTTCTCTTAATTGGAGGTACTGTTAGTCCTATAATTTAGTATAACACTATACTTTTTGATTTTAAAATTATGCGTAGATATAGGTCACAGAAATAAACTCAGTTTTAAAGAGTAATATAAATTTGCTTGAAAGATATATTAAATATTAAGGATGTGTTAAGGAAAGTAGCACTTTCATAACTGCAATTGTTTAAACAGAAAGTTAACACTATTGGGTGAAAATTACATTCAACAATACCATACTGTAAACATTGAAAACATGAAAAACTTGAAAACATGAAAACAGGCAATGTGTTGTTCACATTTCATGAAGAATGTTTAATTGAAAGAAGCAACAAATATTTACTTAGTATAAAGTTTATTCACATGTATAAAAAGTGTCTGTAATAGGAAATACATTAAAACCAAAACATAATCAAGACTATAGGAAGAATGTACATTCAGAAATGGGTTGCTTTTTCCAGATAACAAAAATGCTGGTATATTTGTACTGAATTGCTTTAAACTCTTTTTTTTTTTTTTTTTTTGCTTTATAGGGCCGCACTTGCAGCATATGGAGGTTCCCAGGCTAGGGGTCGAATCGGAGCTACAGCTGCTGGCCTACGCCACAGCCACAGCAACGCCAGATCCAAGCCGCATCTGCAACCTACACCACAGCTCACGGCAACGCCAGATCCTTAACCCACTGAGCAAGGCCAGGGATCAAACCCGCAACCTCATGTTTCCTAGTTGGATTCGTTAACCGCTGTGCCAAGACGGGACCTCCAAAACTCTTGATCTATTAGGGAAATGTTTTTAAATAACAAAAAGAATATGTTGACAGAAACACACAATACAGAAGTTTGAAGGCGTTAATATATGTCATACATGTTCCAGAATTCAATACAGTCAATACAGGCAGGATCTACAAAAGAATCTTTTTATTTTTAGTTTTTAGGGCTGCACCTGTGGCATATGAAAGTCCCCAGGCTAGGTGTTGAATTGGGGCTGAGGCTGACAGCCTACACCACAGCTGCAACAGTGCAGGATCCAAGCCGTGTCTGCAACCTGCACTGCAGCTCACAGCAATGCCGGATCCTTAACCCACTGAGTGAGGCCAGGAATCAAACCTGCATCCTCATGGTCCACTGGTCAGGTTCATAACTGCTGGGCCACAACGGGAACATTAAGAATCTAATTTTTTTAAATTAAGAAATTCTAGACACTCTTCTAGTAGTATAAATGCCATATACAACATTTTAAATCAAACTAGTACAAATTTATTTATTTTGAATACAAATTTATTTCACATTTAATTAGAGCAAAAACAATACGAATACAAAATTAAGCTTTTAAACAGCACTAACAAACTTTTTTTCATTAAAACATTCTCTTATACATATAGGAAGAGTACACACACACACATAAATTATCTGAGAAACAGGAAAAAAAATAATTAGAATTTTACAGGTATACAGGAAACCAGACACAGAGGACACTGTTACTTTAGTTTTTAATTGCTCTGAGAATTTTTACAGAGCTCTGTGTATTCATGCGGTAGACACATATTAGCAGATGGAAAACTCTGACAAAGTCATAGTTTACGTACTTTTTTTTTCATTTTGAAAAGAAAATGTTCTGTGTAGAATTATCTATACTACTGAAGGCATAACCCTATAAATGTGTTTGTCTTTTTCTAGACTTGTTCCCTTTTCATACCCATATTACATTCATTTCCTGATTATAATAGAGGGGAAACTGATCTAATTAAATATAAAATTCTATGTCAAAATAGATTTAATGGTTAGCACTAATCAATTACCCAGAGAAGAAGCACAAACAAAACAAATCAATAAAACCAAAAAACCCAGCACCAAAAACACAACAGGAATAGAAAAGTGTGAATGAGTCAGAAATACATGACAATATTTATATTGAGATAGTCTCTTTTAAATTATTATAAGCATTTGATTATTATGGTTCTATCATATTTTCTTTTTTATCTTTAAAGTATTATGAGCTTGACATTGGAGTTCTACAAATATCAGTGATTTTGTAATTTTTTTGGGGGGGGCATGGCGTGCAATGGCTTGATGTAGGATCTCAGTTCCCAGACCAGGGACTGAAACTGAACTGTAGCAGTGAAAGTGCCAAATCCTAACCATTAGACCACCAGGGAACTCCCAAGTGATTTCATAATTGTAATGATGAATTCTAGATTTGTTCAAGTTAGAGCAACAGTTTTATACTAAATGATGGCATATCTAAGCTGCTGCTGAGGCGACAGGGGTTGTTACAGGCTCTGAAGCTAGCTTTGCAGTTAGATTCTTATGAATCAATGGGCATAAACAGGATTATGGAATATTTCAAATTGTGATTCAGTAAAAGATATATCACATCTTATTTTTCATTCATCCTAAGAAATACCTATGTTTGTGTGAAAAAATATACAGATATGTAACATATGCAACTAGATACATTTTTTTGGCAGCACCCAAGGTATGTGGAAGTTCCCAGGGATGGGATTGAACCCATACCACAGCAGTGGCCTGAGCTGCTGTAGTGACAATGCTGCATCCTTAACCTACTGAGCCACAATGAAATTCCAACACGTTTTTATATATGACAAAGGTTTACACAGTCCTCACACAGACTTAGAATTGTTTGTATTTTATAATTTTATAATTTGAGACAGTGTAATTCTATAAGTATGAGATGGGCCTAGATAAGTGTGCTCGTTCTTGCTAATCCTAGCTCTCACCAATATGTTGGGTTTTAGGCAAGTTATCCTTCTATGCTTCAGTCTGATTGCTAAAGTGAGTAGAATTTGCTGCCAAACTTTAAAAAAGGATTAAAATAAGGTCAAAGTGCAAAGTGCAAAGTTACATGAGGAAAAGTGCCAAGGTATGACTAATAGTAAAAATTTTTATAGGTAATGTGGGTGGCTTTAAAAAGACCACTTTTTCTAATTATATCTAAAGACTGCTGATGATTTCTTTGCCAGAAGAAACCAAAAAGACTCTGAAAATATAAAAGGTAAAGTCTTTAGCAGTCTATAATGATTAAGATCTTTCTTTTTTTTGTCTTTTTGCCTTATCTAGGGCCGCACCCGCAGCATATGGAGGTTCCCAGGCTAGGGGTCTAATTGGAGCTGTAGCTGCTGGCCGTCGCCACAGCCACAACAACGTGGGATCCGAGCTGTGTCTGCAACCTACACCACAGCTCACGGCAACGCCGGATCCTTAACCCACTGAGCAAGGCCAGGGATCAAACCTGCAACCTCACGGTTCCCAGTTGGATTCGTTAACCACTGAGCCATGACAGGAACTCTAAGATCTTTCTTTTATCTGCCTCAAGATCAGGCTGTCTTAAAGAGAGATATACTCAAACACCCAACGTAATATGATTTATACTTTTTAAACATTTAATTTGGAAGGAATTATCAATACATGTGGGTTTTAATCTCACCTCTGTAAAAATTATAAAACAAACCCCAATTTTATAAATGGTCTTAAATAATAGAAAAAAGCAATGCCTGGCAAAAACATAAAGAACAAAATTTTCTATTCCTTAAGAGTATGCTATTTTTTTGAGCTCCTACAAAGAGGAAACAAATTCACACATACATACACACCCACTCAAATAAATTTGTACAATACATTCATTCCAGAGGCTTATAGCTTATACTCTACTACATTCTTAAAGAGAGACTGGTCATATATACAATTAGATGAAAATACAAAATGTAGGTCAAAATGATTACCTATGGTGTTCTGTGCCCAGACATTAAGAGATACAAGGTGTTGCTGGTATCTTTAGTCAATATAATTTTGATAGTACAAAAGAAAGTTACTCTTTCTATGTTCTCAAGTATTATTTATAAAGTTCAACAGATTTTCCAGATTAATAATTATATATAGCTATATACAGGTAACTTAGCAGTGAAAATGAGTTATGCCTGTTACTCATCAATAACACACAATTTTTACGCACAGAACTTGTCAGTAATACACACAACTTTATCAAGTTCTAGTCACTCCTAGATTTGAGGCCTCTACATTTGATAGTATAACAACTCCTGAAAATCCTTTCCACTGCAACCCTGTACCCTCTGAAGAACTGACTCCTTAGCAAGTGTTTTTTTTTCTTTTTTTTTTAAGAAAACTACTGGCCCTGCTCCCCATAATAAAATGTGACTGACAGCAAGAGTTCATAACTAAAACGAGTAAAATGTGGTGAATGCTATGCAATCATTTAAAACATAAAACCCAAGTGATTATATTCAAGTGCACAATTTATATTTAAACATCAGATTCTGTGAAGTTTTTCCAACCAAAAAGAAATCCTAAAAAAAGAGTGCATACAATATTGACTTGAGATAATCTAATGAATTGAAATTCTTGGTTTTTTTTTTATATTCAACACAAGAAATATACGGCTTTCTTCTGTACCAAGGACAGAGACGGTTCGCCAGTTCTAGCTGTAATATCCATAGCACAGATTTTTTTTGAACCATTGAAATGAACAAAAAAGTGCTCTCTTTTTAACTGCAAGGATCCTTAGCTAGCTGATAATAATCAAGTTCAGGTCCAAGAGGTTGACAGAACTTCAGTGGTATAGTACACATCCTAATTCTTCCTTTACTCTCTACAGTTTGTCATAAAGGGATGAAGCGACGTGTTTTTTTTGGTCCAGGGAAAATGAACCGTTTAAATAATGTAAATGTCCTCTATCACCAAGACAAGAAAGTGGATTTAATGAGATGGGAGTGACATAGATTTTTTAAATACCCTAAACCCTTTTGCTGTCCCAGGATATGGTGGTGGCGGTGAAACGCTGTGTTTTCTGGTCAGTGCCACTGCCTGTTCATAAGAAGGTAACCCTGTGTCCTCCACTGAAGGTGGCGATGGAGACAAGACAGCCTCCTCTGGTCTTCTGAAAATGATGGAGGGAGTGTGTCTGCTCCTTCTTACGTAGGTGGCTGAAGAACTAAACAGAGACAGCATTTAGGTCTAGGAAAGGCAGCGTTTTAGGTTAAGATGGCAATATTAAAAAATCCAACCACTTTAAAAAAAGTTGAACCTATTCATTTAATGTAACAGCAGTTTGGGTTTTTTTTTCTCTTTCTTATCCAGTCGTTCATTTATCTGAATAGCTCCTCCTCCCCAGTCTTCATTTACCTTGCATTTCATTCTTATGGCCACTTCTCTAAACTCCTGCCCTCACCAACTCACACTTGGACTCTCCAAGCCTTCTTTTTAAAAGTTTTTTTTTTCTTTTTATGACTGCAGCGTGGCATAAGAAAGTTCCTGGGCAAGGGGTCGAATTGAAGCCACAGCTGCAGGCCTATGCCACAGCCACAGTAACACCAGATCCAAGCTACATCTGTGACCTAAGCCACACGGCGTGTGGCAACACTGGGTCCTTAACCCACTGAGCAAGGCCAGTGATTGAACCCACATCCTCATGGACACTATGTTGGGTTCTTAACCTGCCGAGCCACAATGGGAACTCCAATATAACAACAGTTTTATTTTACCCATAAACTCTGAAAGGGTTTTGGCTTAGTGGAAAGATCAAGAACTTTGAACTCAACCATGGGTAGGAAACAGGATGCTGTCATTTCATGGCTTTGTCACCAAAGGCAAGTTAACCTAACTCAGCTTTCCTCTTTTGTGAAATGAGGATAATAACAGCTAGCTCTCAGAGGGTTTTGTGTGGACTGAGAAAGATGTGTGGACAGACAAAGCATCTAACCAGTGTCTGTATCACTGTCATAAGGACTCAAAACATGTGAATTCTTTTTTTCTTGCTCTTAAAACTTTCTTGGCGTTCCCTGGTGGAGTGGTTAAGGATTTAGCATCACCACTGCTGTGGCTTGGGTTTGATCCCTCGCCTGGGAACTTCAGCATGCCATGGTTGTGACCGAAAAAAAAAAAAAGGCTTTATCAAAGTATGATGTGAAACCAAATCCAGGCTTGGCTGAAAGGCAGCACAACTCCAAGCCAAGGAAATTAATGCCATAGAGATAATCGCAATAATGGATGCCTGTGTCGCTCCTCTGTTTCATACTGCAGCCCTGCTGCTGGTTGATCCCTCCTACACAGGACTTCCTTCATGTCACTCTTCTCCGCAGAAGTCTAACCTGCAGCCTACTTTCCACTGAATCAAGTTCTAATTCCTGTGCCTTCTTTTCAAAGCTTCCCTTATTATGGCCTTGCTTTATTTTATAGCTCTCTGCTCTTGCCAAGGTGTGTGCAATGAATTCTCTGTTCTGTCTCTGTGCTTTCGCTGGTATTGTTCCTTTTCTCAGATTATTGTCTATTCCCCATGCGATTGATCTAAACCCAACATTTAAAAAGTATATATATATGGCCTAGTTCAAGTCTCACCATTTTCACAAACCATTGTCATCTATATCCACATATGAAAATTGAAATGCAACATAGGTCTGGTGTTTTGAAACTACATTTTCTCCTCTCAATTGTGAATTAGAAATTATAATTTAAACATTAGTAAATCGATTTGTTCAGACTGTGAAGTTGGCTGTCTATGAAATATCCTATGGTATGCATATGTATAAATTAATCTCCTAAAGTTATGGCTAAGATAATTAAAATTTATAGGTAATCCCCAACCTCTAGCCAATATTTACAATATTCTTCCCAATAAGAGACAGTTTAGCAGACTCAAAATACCGTAAACTTTTGCAAACTAAATTAGCTGGCTTGCCCTGGAAAATATCCTTTCCTTTGTAGGTAATAACAAGATCTGAAATTGGAGGGAAGGAGTGAGGAAAATTGCAGAAAGAGAGAGAGACAAAAAGAAAAAGATCTGTGTAACCTAGGAACTGGATGGATAATCAGCCCTTCAATAGCTGAGAAGTGACAGAGCATCAGAGGTGTATTTAGAGGGCTCAACACAATTCCTCTCTATTGGAAATCAGGAATGTTTTCATGGGAGGCTTGTCACTTGCCACATTCATTAGTTTGTGTCAAAAAGTTCTACTTATTTGCTTATAGGAAATAGAGACAGATGTTTTATTTGAACAAATAAACTTTTCCATGTTGACCTTCAAAACTTAAGTTATAGAAATAGTATAAAAGCACTGTGTCTACGCAGTGACTTCTTACATCTTATGTGATTAAAATCAGAAAGTATGCACCAAGAACATCTCAAACTGACAACATTGTATTATGCCTATTAGAAGAATGAGACAAACTATTCTGACGATGATCTTACTTTTTACTCTTTTCTTTTTCAAATATTCCCTCTGCCTCCCCCCACTTCCAGACTTGCAAAATATAGAAAGAGAAGAAATAAGTCTGCTGGAAGAATTTCTTGGGACAACTGATGAAAAGTACTTTAGTAAGTATTTAAAAGTTAAACCTAGCACAAGTGAATGTCTAGTTAACCGAGTTTGAAATGTTGTGAGAATCAAAGTGAGACAAGAGATGCAAAACTGTAGAACATTATAGTATACTAATATGAATTTTAACTAATCTTACTTTTAAAACAAGAGATATCCAGATTTTTACAAATTTGTAATAACACACACATATGCATAATCACAGCACTTCTTTGCTCCCTTTGAAATCTGCTTCTAACCTCATACAAGAAAGAAGCTAGAAGGTTTCAGAGAAAAAAGGAATAAAGCAAGAAGATGCAGTGGTGCAGAAAAGCTGAAAAATGAAGAAAAACAAGAAAGAAGAGAGAAGACAATGTCAAGCATTAGAACACTGAACAATGGCCATGCTATCACAGATCTTCAGGGAAATTACTAAACATGAGGCATACATGCATTTTTTTGGAAAAAATATTGTAAATGGGATGGAAAAGAAGGAAAGACAAGAGGCAAGAAGAATCTTTAAAGACAAAGTTTGCTTATTTCTTCATTAACCTGGGAGTTTCCTGGTATCCCAAAGCTTGTAGAAAAAGCCATACTAAATACAATCTTAGTCAAAGTCATAGAAAATGGAAAGAGCTTGCTTATTTCTTGCCTATTAAGTAAGAGAAAACAGAAACCTCTCAGCTTAAAAGATAGTGGTTTGGAGTTTCCATCATGGCTCAGTGTTAATAAACCCAACTGGTATCCCTGAGGATGTGAGTCTGATCCCTGGCCTCGCTCAGTGAGTCAAGGAACTGGCATTGTGAGCTGTGGTGTAGGCTGCAGATGAGGCTTGGATTCTGCTTGCTGTGGCTGTAGTGTAGGCTGGCAGCTGCAGCTCCGATTTGACCCCTAGACGGGGAACTTCCATATGCCGCCAGTGCGGCCCTAAAAAAAAAAAAAGATAGTGGCATAACTATGGAAAACAGTGGGGGGGGGTTTCTCAGAAAACTAAATATAGAACTACCATATAATCTAGCAATTCCTGGGCACATATCCAGAGAAAACTTTAATTCAGAAAGATACCTGCACCCCTGTGTTCACTGCAGCACTCTTTACAATAGCCAAGACATGGAAACAACCTAAATGTCCATTGACAGATGAATGGATTAAGTAGTGTAGTACATATATACAATGGAATTCTACTCAGCGATAAAAAAGAACAAAATAATGCCATTTGCAGCAGCATGGGTGGAAGTAGAGATTCTCATACTAAGTAAAGTAAGTCAGAAAGAGAAAGATAAATACCATATGATATGACATATCTGGAATGTAATATATGGCACAAATGAACCTTTCCACAGAAAAGAAAATCTTGGACACAGAGAACAGACTTGTGGTTGCCAAAGGGGAGGGGGAGGGAATGGGATGGACTGGGAATTTGGGGTTAGTAGATGCAAACTATTGCCTTTGGAATGGATAAGCAATGAGATCCTGCTGTATAGCACTGGGAACTATGTCTAGTCACTTATGATGGAGCATGATAATGTGAGAAAAAAGAATGTATATATGTACGTGTGACTGGGTCACCTTGCTGAACAGTAGAAAATTGACAGAACTCTGTAAACCAGCAATAATGGAAAAAAATAAAAATCATTAAAAAAATAGATGTAGTACATACATACAATAGAATACTACTAAGCCATAAAAAAGAACAAAATAATGCCATTTGCAGCAGCATGGATCCAACTAGAGATTTTCATACTAAGTGAAGTAAGTCAGAAAGAGAAGAACAAATACCATGATATCACTTGTATGTAGAATCTCAAACATGGCAAAAATGAACCTATCTACAAAACAGAAACAAATTCAGAGACATAGAAAACAGACTTGTGGTTGCCAAGGGGAGGGGGAAGTGAGTGGGATGGATTGGGAGTTTGGGTTTAATAGATGTAAACTATTACATTTGGAATGATAAGCAATGAGGTTATACTGTATAGCGTGGGGAACTATATCTACTCTCTTGGGATAGACCACGATGGAAGGTAATATAAGAAAAGGTATGTGTGTGTGTGTGTGAATTTGCTATACCGCAGAAACTGGCACAACATTGTAAATCAACCATAATAAAAAATTATAAAAAAGATAGTGGCTTAAGAAAAATTGCACAAATTTTTCCTTACTTTCTCTTAATTTTCAAAATTTTACAGGATTTACAGAGGTCTCAATCTCCTTAGTCCCTGCCCATGGATCACTTTAATGCCTCAAGGAATTGATCAGGAATTTCAGTTTAGGGATAGAATTACACTTTACATTGTCCTTAACCTCTGCCCCTTTGCTGGCATGTCCTCCTTCTGCACTCTTATTGATGGCTTCCTTTGAGGCTCTGTCCCTTGCATTCTGTCCCTTTTTTTTTTTTTTTGGTTTTTTGTCCTTTTTAGGACTGCACCCGCAGCATATGGAGGTTCCCAGGCTAGGAGTCCAATCGGAGCTGTAGTTGCCTGCCTATGCCAGAGCCACAGCAACACCAGATCTGAGCCACGTCTGCAACCTACACCACAGCTCACGGCAACACTGGATCCTCAACCCACTGAGCAAGGCCTTCTGTCCTTTTATCACACTCAGGAAACTTGTCTACTCTCATGGCTTCAGCTTTTATCCTCCAATGGATTTATCCTAATCCCATATCTGTTGCCTTAAACTCTTACCTTAAGAATAAGGAAAAAAATTTTTACTGTGGTAAAATCTTTATAACATAAAATTGGTCATTTAAGTCATTTTCAAATATACGGTTCAATGGTATTATATTCACAATACTGTGCAACCAGCACCACTATTTCCATAACCTTTTCATTACCTGGTCACCATCATGATCTTCTTCATAGAATTTGAAAGCATGAATAGAGATAATATAAGCATAAATTCTGACAGCCTGCTTAGCATCTGGTGCTTTTATCGAATAAGGTTAGTTTTACATTTTCTCATCTATACTTACAGATAAGATAATATAGAAGATAATAACTTTTTATTTTAATAAGGATGTTGAGATTATATTATGCAAATAGTGATGGCCTTTATGAAGCTTTATTAATGCACTGGAGTTCAGTTAACAGTAATGTACCAATGTCAGCTTGTTACTCTTAAAAATATAGTGCAGTAATGCAAGATGCTGACAACAAGGAAAGCTGGGTAATGGATATATGAGAACTCTCTGTGCTATCTTTGCAACTTTCTCGTACATCTCAAATTATTCCAAAATAAAAAGCTTATTTTAAAAAATAGGAAGCCATTTTTAACCATTTAAAAATAACCAGAGGATGTCTAATAGTGAATTAACTATTTTTACTTGGTACTTACCCTGGATGTCCTTGTCTGTTACACTTAGTGATACAAAGATAGTAGCCAAGAAGTCCGAAAATAACCAAAAATACTCCAGCAGCAATTAATCCAGTCAGAAGGCCCATAACATCGATTTTCTCTCTGTTAGAATCTTAGGAGAAATCATTAAAAAAATGTAAACGTAAAAACTGAAAGTCACCACCTACGAGGAGTAATAAATTTAACACTGGGTGTAAGCACACTATGAAGCATCGAATAATTAATATTGATTACTTTTAAAAGTCTGTGCTAGAGACAGGACCAGAAAGAATTTAGATACACTTTCCCCAAACATTCATTATGGTTTGATTTATTTTAAATACGTTATATTACCAGGATAACATTCAAGACTAAATGGGATAAACATTCTTTGTTCAACTGTACACATTTTGGTATTAACTACAAAGAAATATATTAAGCAACTCCAGTGCTCCAGCAATGCAACACTGACTACCTAGAGCTGGGGCTCTGTGCAAGGGGAAGGAAAGAAGAGCTGGCAAAACAAAATAAATCTGACTAAAAAGCAGCTAGAGGTGATCAATGCAGAGGAAGCAAAGGATCTCCCCTCTCTAGAAGTGACTTAATTCTATCATCTAACAATCTTAATTTACCTAGTAGCATAAGTATTCCATTCACTTGTAATACTAAGAAAGAAAAAAGAAATTAAAATAGTTTACTACTTGGAACTAATAGAGTCCTACTTTTAGCCTGTGCAAGTCTTGACTTAGCTGAGCTGTTTAAAAAAGCATGAAGCCTATTATCTCATTTCCCTAATATCTCACCAAACTTGATTTTCAGTGTGCAAACAGATGAATGTGGACTTCTCTGTCTTAGATAACCCAGTGTATAATTGAGAAATCATCCTTGGATTTACAAAGTATGTATGTTGTGCAAGACCAAACTCAAACAATGAAACTAAAACTGTATTATGACCAGAGAGAGGCTGTGAAAAAACCATTAAAGTTGATCAATTCTTGCCTTACCTGATATTGTGGTTGGTCCTTTAATGGAGTATTCTTGCCAAAATGTCATCTAAGAGAAAGGTAAATTTTCCAAGTTTATTTAATTTCTCTATTATCATTTCATTTGGTCTCAATGACCTAGACTAGGGATGGTAAATTCTTGGCATGTGCCACAGGTTAAGACACCGTTCATTCAAGTTAGAGGTCGTGACTCACTTAATTAAAGCACTACCACCCACCAACATCTAACAGAGTTTCTCCCTGCTCTGGAACTGGTCAGAGGATTACTGCCAGCGCAAGCTCTCTACAACTGTACCCTGCTATTCTCCCTTTACCTGCACAAAGCCCTCGCTTAGGCATCAGGAAACCATTGCATTAGAGTCGATGAAAGTAGCAGAGGTGGAAGTTGAAGCAGAGGTCTCATTATCACGTTTGAAAAGGAGTCTGATTTTTTCTATACTATGTAGGCCCTCAGTTTCCGAGGAGATTTTATGAAAGGTATTTATTTGATTTGGAAAGACATCCCTGAAACTAAGTTCAATGTCTACTGAGGGAATGGAAGCCGAATTTAAGGAACTATTCAAAAATCAGAAAATGGGTTTGTGAAAAACGGAATACAATTTCAACAGGCACAACTATAAAGTATAGACTTTGTTTCCCTTTTCTCACTGATGCAGCAGATAATAGCAGGGAGTGGGAGGCTGGGCACAATTCTGGAAGAAAAAAGAACTGAGTTCCAGCAACACCTGCATTTGAAGGATACCTAGAAAGGTTCTTGTGGACAAAAGAATAAGATGGGATTTTTGAGGAAAGGGAAAAGGTACTGGTGTTATTTAATGTACAAAAGTAAACAGTTTGTACATTAATTTACCTAGTAGCATGAGTATTGTAATACTAAGTAGCATTCACTTGTAATACTAAGAAAGAAAAAAAAATTAAAATAGTTTACTACTTGGAACTAACAGAGTCCTACTTTTAGCCTGAGATATTAAATAATATGCCCGATTATAACAGGGACAGTGCTGTCTGTCTTTGCAGAATTTAATCATATGTTTAGGAGAACTTCTAAAAGTTTATTGCCAAGCAATAAATATGGGGCCTATATATTTCACGTCTTCAGTCTCTAGCAGAGCACTTGGCACATAGTAGACAGTCAATAAGTATTTGAAATATAAATAGAGTAATCAAAAATGGTAAGTCACTGATAGGGAAAACTGCTCTGAGTTTTGAATGATTGAAGCCTGAGGCACAGAACTAACTCAAATAATATCCTGAAGTTTAATTCACTCTGCTTCATGATTGTCTCTGAATATCACAAATATTAAACACACAAAATCAATATAATTGATCATTTGCTAATTACTATAAGCCCAGTTAAGAGTAAAGCCAAGTTTAAATGGGTTAATTAGCATTTTAAGAAAGCAGAAAGAGATAACAGGTATATAATCCTAATCTTATTTAAGGCATACAATCTCGCGTGGCTGAAAGTGGCATTTTCTTAAGTACAATTTAATAAGTGTTTAGTAAGTTAACATCAACAACGAAATTACCGTTTTATCTTCATCCACAAAAATTTCTCTGGCTTCCTCATAATTACAAAGTTCTTCTATGCACTCTCTTTCTAGGTCACCGGGAGTGAAGAGCTCCAAATCAAATCTATTATATAGGAGGTGTCTACGTATGAACCAGTTTGCTTCTTCTTTTGATACAAAGACTAACAAAGAAACAAAGATTTCAAACATTGATTAAAAAAAATAAGGCAGAAAATTCCTGTTTTAATTGTGAGAAAAGCATATAGTTCTATGAATGTGATTAAATTACACCAATTTTTCTTGTGTGGTTTTAAAATCTGACAAAAGGAAATATCATCAGTAAAAATAATTCCTTCTAGATATGAAATACAGATATCAGGAAAACTCCAGACCACACTTGAGTTATGTCTAAAATTATCAGCAGAAATGAAAATTATTTGAGTATTACTTTTCCCCCTAGACAATTATTTTTGCAATAAATGACAGTCCAGACTATTCTATTTCTAAAGCATTAGTTTCCTATTATCTTGACTGAGAAAAATTAGTCTGGTGTAATGGACAGAGTAGTGGACTAAGAGAAGACAGAGATTCTCCTTTTTGATTTGGCTTAGTTATCAGTTGTATATATTGAATTAGTCATTTATATCTCTGGGCTGCCATTTCCTCATTTGTAAAACTGGTACATGACCTAAATAATCAAAAAATGTCTTTATGTTTTAAAATTATAAGTTAATACATTTATATTAAAATTGTTATATCACGCTTATACCAAAAATGTTTAAACTTCCAAGCTAATAAAATCATGTTTAATTAGAAGATTAATTAAAAGCCATTCAGTCCCTCCCAAAGGAGTAGCTCCCTCCACCCATCCTCTAAAACATATGTCTCCAACATTACAAGACTCCTTCTACATTTGCTGGGAAGATAAATGGTAAACACCATAGCCGAGCACAGCCTGACACAAAACCAAAACATCCCACCAAGGCAGTATTTTCAAAACTTGCAAACTTTGAACTCATTCTGGTATCACACAAACACGGCTGAAGTGATCTTGCTCCAGATCACATCACTGAGACTCGAATTCAGAAACTCTGAGAACTACACCAAATGCTTAAAAGGATTTAAAAGTGTTGGTATTTTTCACTTGTGACGATTACTAAAGGAAGAATATATTAAAGTAGGCAACTGAAAGACTGAGGCTGCTGACAGGGCTTGGACGGGAAGACTAAGAACTGACTTGAGAATGACCTCAGGTTGGCCATTTATTGTTAGCCTTTGTGAACAGTCATACCTCGGCTGAGATATTTTCCCTACTAATCAATCACTTTTCCAAGCAGGTCTGAATCCCTTTTTTTTTTTTTTGGCTGCACTGGCAGCATGCAAAAGTTCCTGGGCCAGGGTTGAACTTGGAGTCACTGCAGTGACAACGCTGGATGTTTGACCTGATGAGCCACCAGGGATCTGAATCTTATACAGTTGTTTAGTGTGATACAGTTGTAAGTACTGAGCACTTGAAATGAGACTAGTCTGAACCGAGATGTGCTGCAAGTGTAAAATACCCATGGGACTTTAAAGACATGACTTAAAAAGAAGGTGAAACATCTCAATGTTTTTCATTGCTTATATTTCGAAATGATAATTTGGATACACGAGATTAAATTAAATACATTATTGGAATTAATTTCACCTACTTCCTTTTACTTTTTTAAATGTGGCAACTAGAAAATTTAATTTAATTTTTTTTAGGGCCACAGCCAGGGCGTATGGAGGTTCCCAGGGTAGGGGTCGAATCGGAGCTACAGCTGCCGGCCTTCGCCACAGCCACAGCAACGTGGGGTCCGAGCCGCGTCTGCGACCTACACCACTGCTCACCGCAACGCTGGAGCCTTAACCTGCTGAGCCAGGCCAGGGATTGAACCTGCAACCTCATGGTTTCTAGTTGAATTCATTTCTGCTGTGCATTAAATTATTTACATGTTTCAGATTTCATTTCTATTGGCTAGTCCTATTCTGGTGTATTCATTTCTATGTTATAAATGACATATATGGGCTATCTGAACCAAGGGGGAAGCTGGAATGGGATCATTGGTGAAAGCTTTTCTTTTTTTGTTTGTTTGTTTTGTCTTTTTAGGGCTATACCCACAGCATATGAAGTTCCCAGGCTAGGGATTTAACTGGAGCTGCAGCTACTGGCCTACACCAGAGCCACAGCAATGCCAGATCCAAGCCTTGTCGCAACTTATGCCACAGCTCATGGCAACACTGGATCCATAACTCACTGAGTAGGGCCAGGGATCGAACCCACATCCTCATGGATATTAGTCGGGTAGGTTATCACTGAGCCACAATGGGAGCTCCTGAGAGTTATTTTAAGAAATATTCTAGGAGTTCCCGTTGTGGCTCAGTGGTTAACGAATCCAACTCGGAACCATGAGGTTGCGGGTTCGATCCCTGCCCTTACTCAGTGGGTTAAGGATCCGGTGTTGCCGTGAGCTGTGGTGTAGGTCGCAGACGCGGCTCGGATCCCGTGTTGCTGTGGCTGTGGCGCAGGCCGGCGGCTACAAAATATTCTGAAAGGTAGATCAGTATGATGAAATATTTCTTTTCTTTCCTTTATCTTCTTATAGATTTTATGTTACAACTTAATGGAGACAAAATGAAAATTTCTCAGGTCTCCATCATCTCTCACTGGAATTCTTGCAATGGCCCTCTAAGGTATCTCCTTGTCCCCTACCAGTTACACTGGTTTCCAGTGTGCCTAGTTCCCTCCTGCCTTTGTACTTGCTATTTCCCCTGAAAAGAACTTTCTTCTTTCAGTTTGCTTTCTCACCTCAGGATTTTGTTCAGTGTTACCTTGAAACCCATTCCTACGGACCCACTGCTGGAACTCCCCATCCTCTACTGTACTTTGTTTTTCTCCACAGCACTTATCACCATCTGGAGTTGTATATGCCGTACTTACTTATTTGTTACCACTCTGTTCCCTTCATGAGAAGGAAAGTTCCATTAAAGCAGGGATGGTGGTTCCTGACACACAGAGGTACTCAAAAAATCACTTACAAAATAAATGAATGACCTTGACTTTTCTATAGTAGGAAGGCACTCTTGAACCTAAATTCTACCAGCTGAAGCAACTCAAAGATACAGTCTGTTTCTCAGCTTGGCATAGGTTTAAAATAACCAACCAGGAGTTCCCATCGTGGCTCAAAAGTAACGAACTGGACTAGTATCCATGAGGATGCAAGTTTGACTCCTGGCCTTGATCAGTGGGTTAAGGATCCAGCGTTACTGTGGCTGTGGCATAGGCTGGCAGCTGCAGCTCCAGTTTGGCCCCGGGCTTGGGAACTTCCATATGTCACAGGTGTGGCCATAAAAAGATAAATAAAATAAAGTAAAATAAAATGCCAAACCAGTGATGAAGTAACGCCGAGCCTGCCTAACTTAGCTATATTATACTGACTATGTAAAGTCTAATTTCAAAATGGAGAATTAGAAATCTGCCTTTGTATTGCTACTTCTCAGATATGCCCAGATCTTCGCATTTTATTGCCTAGAAAAACAGTGTCAGTCTTCTGTTCAAGCAGTTATCTGGGTTATAAAATACTCCTGCCCTCCAAACGGGACTTTTAACTTGAAAGGAAGATAAAGAGAGAGAGGCAACAACATTTTTATTGTTCCTGACATGACGTTTATACCAATGAAAGTCCTCACTACTGTATAAAACATGCCTTTAGGAGTGGCTGCTGTTTACCACTTCCCAGAGCGTGAAAATTCTGATTCAGTCTGGGGTTGACCTCCTTAGACCTTCAGTGCCTTATCAAACTTTTTTCTGCCTCTCTTATGATCCTCAGAGAAATACTGTCCTTTGTTATTTGGGCTCTAAGTAGCCATGGATTTGCTTCTAATTAAAAGAGTCAAACTTCCTTGCCCCTGGAGTACCCTAAACTTCCAGTAAGAGTTCTTATTTTCCCTCTGGCCATTGCAGGAGGATGCACTGGCCTGTGCTCTTTTGTATCTGCCTCCTCAAATTCTCTTCTCATCTCTCTCCTGCCTTAGACCATCCTTAGAGGCTGTCTGTGCATTCCACTATTTTAAACCCAGCAACTGAGACATTCCATTCTCTTCCTCTGTCCAGTATCCCTATGTTTTCTAAATAAATTCCCTTTCAATCCTGTTCTTGGGCTTCATCAGAATGTAGCTGAAGGTCCTTTATTGTCCTAGTTACTTTTCTCCATTTCTTATGTCTCATCTGCAGATACAGAGCATTGACTTCTGGGCCATGCAACTCTCCTGAGACAAGAGTTATTGCCAATTCACTCTTTCCTCTGTTTCTACCTCTGTTGTAGAGTTTGTGGAGATTACCGGTTTACACCTGCCGCTCCCACCAGATGAAGCAGTCCTCTGGGGGAGGGATTATGGTCTTTCATTTCTACATCTCCAGTACCTAGCATAGGGTCTAGAATACTAAAGCTTAATAGTTATTAACTGAGCAAATCAGCTTCTTACCTTTAATTAATTTTTTTTTTTTTTTTTTGTCTGTGCCCTTGGCATGCAAAAGTTCCCAGGCCAGGGATCAAACCCATACCACAGCAGTAACTAGAGCCATGTCAGTTACAATGCCAAATCCTTAACCTTTGAGCCACCAGGGAACTCCTCAGCTTTACAAATGTATGATTCCTCATTGACATTTCTCACAGATGTCCCCAGCCATCTGCATTCAAGTATCATCTCTAAATTCCTTCCATAGTTTGTGATGTCCTTGAGAGTGTCTTTTACACCTGTAGCATGTGAATGAATGAATGCACTCACAAGCATTCCGGAGATCAGCATCTGGTTTCGTTGAGTATGAATCATCAATCTTATGCATGAGTGGAATTACACATTTGGTGCAATTTGAGAGGCACCACAAAGGATCTCCTTCTAAATCTCCCCTATCCCAATAGCTAGCCTATCCAATTGCCTAGAATTCTGTTGTCAGGGGTTGATTCCTTCAGGTTAATTCAGGTTAAGACATTGTCCTATCTTAATACACACACACACACACACACACACACACACACCCTCCTAGAAGGTTTGAGACACTAAATTGCATTAATCATTAATAAGTCATCCAGGAATATTAGTGTAACAGATCCTTTCCAAAAAAAAATGAGAGTAGGCTTGGATGAGAATGAATAAGGGACAAAAAAGTGTGGGGACATAGATCCAAAGCACTGGCACTGAATAGGGATACACTAGGCAGTGAGAAGTGAAAGCCAATGTTATTTCTTTCCTGTTTTTTTTTTTCCCCCTCAGGTTAGGTTTTCAAACTGTGAGCAAGGAGTTCCTGTCATGGCTCAGTGGTTAATGAATCCAACTGCAAACCATGAGGTTGCGGGTTTAACCCTTGGCCTTGCTCAGTGGGTTAAGGATCCGGCGTGGCCGTGAGCTGTGGTGTAGGTTGCAGACGCGGCTTGGATCCCGCGTTGCTGTGACTGTGGTGTAGGCCAGCGGCTACAGCTCTGATTAGACCCCTAGCCTGGGAACCTCCATATGCCATGAGTGCGGCCCTAGGAAAAGGCAAAAAGACAAAAAAAAAAAAAAAAAAAACCAACCAAACAAAATGTGGGCAGGAATCAGTCCGTTTATGACCTGGAGGCCACAAGGTGTGTAATTCTAGGTTAGCAAGCTCCAAATCTAATCTTCTCACACTGACTTTACCCAGATAACCAGACATTTTAAAGTTAAAAAAGGAACTCGGAGATCATTCTACTCCCCACCCACCACCATTTTACAAGCTGAAAGGGTTCAAGTAACTTGCCCAAGGTCTCATAACAAATTCAGACTAGATCCTGGATTTCCTGTTCATCTTTCCAGGAAGAACAAGTAATTATGCTCATTATAATGACCACATAGCCTCACCTAGAAGAAGGGCCACTCACTGATTTTCAGAAGTTAAAACAGGCTTTCCATTCAGTCAACCACAAACCTGGTCTTAAGTATATATTTATCAAAAGTAACTCACAGAAGTGAATTTGTATAAATTGCACTTAACATAACAAACCACAACATTACCAAGTAAACCACAAATTAAAAGACATTTTAGTGCTTCTATGATTGATGCGGGGCATGAGCTGTAATACGGCTCGGGTTTCCAGGCGGTTTTTCTTGAAACTCGAAGCCACTCTTACCTTCTTCTCCCGCATGCCTAGACTCCTCTGGACCTCTTGTGCAATGAGGAAACGCGAAGGTAACTACGGGCAGTTGGCTGAGTAGCACCAGGAGTGTAAACATAGTCCGGCAACTGTCAAATAAACTAAAACAAACAAAATAACAAACCAACCAACCAACCAACAAAAAGAAATACGTCAAAAAAGCCCCCGGCTCAGCACTTTCGAGTTCCTGCGGAAACTGAGTCACCCGCTTGTTTTGCGCAAAGCCACCGCGAGACTGCGTCTGGAGCGCGCTTTCGGTCAACAGGGTCCGACCCGCGCCCGGGAAAGCAGCCCCGAGAGCGCCCGGGGACTAATGTCGCCCCCCGCCCTCGGTGTCCTGCCGGCCGCTGAGAGAGAACCTGTCGCCGCCGGCGACCCTCTGCTTTGCACTTGAATCGGATCCGGTCCGCGGAGGTGGACCCCGCCTAGTCACCCATTCCCTTCGGGGCCGGGCCTCCGGGCACTCACCTGCAGCTCCCGGCACATGTTCCAGCAGTTCCCGGGCCAGAGCCCGGTGCTCGAGTGGTTCCTGTGGCCGCCAGACCCTCTGTCTCTGTGCCCCCTAGATCCTCGCCTTTCTCTCCGCAGGGCCGGGGTGGCCCCGCGTTCGGGATAGGGTAGAGCCTGGGGTCCGCGGAGGAGGCGCCCGGGCCGGCCTGGGGACGGGCGGTACGGGTCCTGCCTTGATCCCGGGAGGTTGCGGAGCAAAGCGATGGGAAAGGGAGGAGGCAGCTACCTGGGAGCACCTGGCTGCGCTCCTCCTCCCGGGGGCCGGCCTACCTGGTGCGGGCGGGCAGTTGGCAGGCGTCTCCCGCAAGCCTGCGCCTAGCTGTCGCCGCCGCCGCCGCCGCCACTTCTGCCCTGAGCTCGGCCACTGGCAGCCAGTTCTGGCCCCGCCTAGGCGCGCGGGTGGCAGGCTTGGAACTGGTTTCTAGACTCCGCGTCCTCTGCTAACCGGTGGGATTGTGTTCGGCTCGCCGTGCTGAGCAGAGCGCCCCCGCCCGGGCGCGTCCTGGGCTTTTCGCTTTGAGTTCCACGGGCTGGAGAGTGGGGTGGGCTATGTCTTGGGGTTACCTTAAGTCTCAAAGGGTGGTCCGCCGATGAGAACAAAACAGTCATTAGAGAAAACGCACTTTTGGGAAGTGACCTTAAATTTAATAGATTGCATTGGTTCTCAAATCGTGGTCCATCAGGTCTGGGTCATCGCCAAGATCCTTACCAGGGGGTCTCTCGAGTCCAACTATTTCTTTTCTGGTACAAAGACACGATTTGCCTTTTTCAAACTCATTCTCTAATGAATGTACGGTGGAAATTTCCAGAGGCCGTTTGACGCGTAATGATGTCATCAATCAGCTATGTTGATATTGCATATGTATTATTTTCCAGTGTTTTCTATGGTAGTAAATTACAGTATCAATATGTACAATACATTTTTAGTAGAACTTAGAATGAAATTTGCTTGTTTTCAGTACTTCTGTACTTTTTATTAGTTATCTTTGGTCATACCTTCCAGGATAGCTGCAACCTCATCATTTTCAAACAGTTATCTGAAATCTTGAGCTTTTCTTTTTATTTATTTATTTTTTGTCTTTTTGCCTTTTCTAGGGCTGCACTCGCTGCATATGGAGGTTCCCAGTCTAGGGGTCTAATCGGAGCTGTAGCTGCCGGCCGCGAGATCCGAGCTGCATCTGCCACCTACACCACGGCAACGCTGGATCCTTAACCCACTGAGCGAGGCCAGGGATCGAATTCTCAACCTCACGGTTTCTAGTTGGATTGGTTAACCACTGAGCCACAACCGGAACTCCTTGAGCTTTTCTTTAAGCCTGTAAGAAAACACAAAAAAGAAAGTATACTTTGTTGTCCTTTTTTTTTCCTGGCTGCACTGGAGCATATGTAGTTTCCCAGGCTAGGGGTCGAATCAAAGCTGTAGCTGCTGGCCTACACCACAGCCACAACAACCAGATCTGAATAGCATCTTCAACCTACACCACAGCTCATAGCAATGCCGGATACTTAACCCACTAAGGGAAGCCAGGAATCGAACCCACAACCTCATGGATACTGCTCAGTTCATTAACCACTGACCCACGATGGGAACTGCCTATACTTTGTTGTCTTGATTAGAAATAATATTTTGAAAATTTTTCAGTTCAACAGGTAATATGATAAATACCATTAGATAAAATTCACATAAGTGAAAGCTCTTTGTGGTCCTTGATAATGTTAAAGAGTGTGAAGAGGTCCTGAGATCAAAGAGTTTGAGAATTGCTGCCTCAAGTAATAAAGGCAGAACACCTACGCCAGATGATATTCACATACGTCCTTGTCCAAATAACATGCCTAACAACTCTTTAACGTTATTTATTCTCTTTAACATTATTTAAGGTTTCGCGCTTTGGCCAAAGTGTCTTGGCCCTTTCCCCCTTTTCATCTTTAATTCAAATTCCACCAAATTCTTTTTTCCCCCTCAAAGGCTATTGCCTAATTTATTCTTTTTTTTCTTTTTTCTTTTTAGGGCTGCACCGTGGCATATGGAGGTTCCCAGGCTAGGGGTTGAATCTGAACTATAGCTGCTGGCCTACGCCCCAGCAACTCCGGATCCTTAACCCACTGAGCAAGGCCAGGGATCAAACCTGCGTCCTCATGAATACCAGTCAGATTCATTCCGCTGAGCCATGATGAGAACTCCTAATTTATTCTAAATAATTAGAATCAACTGAATTCTACCTAAGTTTTTCACAGAAATTTTGTTTTCACTGATTCCTTCTAGACAATGCTTTTTCTTTTTCTTCTTCTCAATCTTCCCCTCCTTGATTTCTATTTGTCCATCTTACTCTTCTCTTTTTTTTTTTTTTTTTTTTGCTTTTTGCGGGGGCTACATCTGCAGCATATGGAGGTTCCCAGGCTAGCTGTCCAATTGGAGCTAGGCAGCTGCCAGCCTATGCCATAGTCAGAGCCACAGCAACGCAGGATCCAAGCCAAATCTGCGACCTACACCACAGCTCATGATAACGCTGGATCCTTAACCCATTGAGTGAGGCCAGGGATCGAACCCGCAAGCTCATGGTTCCCAGTCGGATTCTTTTCCCCTGGGCCACAATGGGAACTCCTGTCTGTCTTTTTCTTAAACTGTTTCTATGATAGATGGCTATTCAATCCTTTTATTGTTCTAAGCAATTGAGATCACACTGTGAAGAAGCTAGAAATGATTTCTTTTGGTTGACATCCTAAAACAGGGAACATCTCCATTAGATCACCCATTCTTCTGTTTATTCATTTATTTAGCCCCAAAGATAGAGAGATAGACACCACAGTCTCTGTTTTCAAGGAGAATTTAATCTAAGATTTATATCCAAGAATGTGGGCCCTGTAAAGTTCTTATTGAAGGAAAGAACTGACTTATCTTTATCCTCCGCAGAACATGGTGGAGCTCTTTTCTGTTCATGCTCAGTACACTTGGGGGGTGGGGTGGAAGCAATTTATTTGCAGGTAGGAAAAGTACTTTATACTTTATTTGGAGAGATGAATAGTCAGATGCTTCATGCTGTGGAATAAGCAGACCTGAACTTTGATGACATTTCCTTAGTTAGAATTCGTCCACCCACATATCCGGATATTTGGACCAAAACAAATGAGGCTTTGTGCTCACTTCAAATATCAGAGTTTATTGTCTGAGATGGGAGTCAAATACAGAAATGAAAGTCTGTTTCTCAGTGGTGAATTACAGCTCTGCATGTTTCCCTATAACACTGGATCCTAAAGAATATTGTAGCATTCGGCATTATGAACACACACTTCAACCACTATGGAGCTGCAAGATATTCTGAGATTAGGTAGCAAAGAGAAAAAAGTCAGTAACAATATTGTTCAAGATTGTCAGTTTCTTCTGTTATTCATTTGCTGTTTTCATTTGTTTTATACTTTATTTATTTATTTAAAATTTTTTTGGTCTTTTGTCATTTTTTAGGGCCACAACTAGGGGTCTAATCAGAGCTACAGCTGCCGGTCTACACCAGATCAGAGCCGCGTCTGCAACCTACACCACAGCTCACGGCAATGCTGGGTCCTTAACCCACTGAGCGAGGCCAGGGATCGAACCCGCAACCTCATGGTTCTTAGTCAGATTCGTTTGTGCTGAGCCATGATGGGAACTCCTTTGTCTGCTTTTAAAAGTCACATAAATACACATTTCTCTCAAAACATTTTAAGAGCTTTTATACTGACCATCTCGGGGGTTGGGCCAGATACTGTGTTTCTCTCCCTCTTTTTTCTTTTTAAGGCCGCACCCATGGCATATGGAATTTCCCAGACTAGGGATGGAATCAGAGCTGTAGCTGCCGACCTATGCCACAGCCACAGCAATGCAGAATACCAAACTTGTCTGCGATCTACGCCACAGCTTACGGCAACGCCAGATCATGACCCACTGATCGCGGCCAGGGAGCAAAGCTGCATTTTCGTGGATACTAGTTGGATTTGTTACCACTGAGCCACAACGGGAACTCCCATGATTCTCATTTTAAAGAAAAGGATACCGAAGCACAAAGTAAAGGGTCTTGGACAGTCACTGGCCAAATAGTAACCCAGCTCTTGTATTTTTCCAGTGCTTTTTTGAGTTATTAGCAAGCAATGGAGGGCAAGAGGTAAAAATTCTTTAATTTCAAGAGAAAGAAAAAATAATCAGAGCAATGAGATTCATGAACTTGGACTAATGTGATAATGCATCTCCGAGTTTAAGGAGATACCCACCCACTTACCTGTGTGAACTCAAGAATGAAATGGAAACTCGCTCTACTGTGTGGGCATGAGGATTGACTCAAAGACTGTGACAGGAAATGTTAAGGTGGCAGCCATGAAGCTCTGCAATGTTAAGGTCACATCCATATCCTTAAAGACACAGTGATAACTATGTCGTTACACTACTTGGAACAGAAGATGCAACTTTACTGAACTTAAGTTTCTGTGACATTTTAGCCTTGACATTTCAGCGGCAGTTGCTTGCTGTTTTAATTTATCCCAGTAAAATCAGGAGGTGGAAAATGAAAGACTCCTACTGTTCAAGGCTGATTATACATCTTTACGGAAGTATTTTCAGATTCAACAAATAGGCCAAGGGGATAAAGATTTTATTTTTACACATATTCTTAACATCTTCTAAAGGGACTATTGACTAGAGCTCACGTTTAATTCTATCATTTAAGAACAAAGATTGTTAATAACAAAATAAAATAAAATGCAAAACAGTGTGAGAGGTTACCCGGTTTCCTGGTCATCTGGTTTTGGGCCATGATGTTAAAAAACAAACAAAAAAAGTAATCCTTAGAGTCCTTACAAGGCACATAGGAACTTGAATCAGTGTGGCTCTGAGCTGCCCTCAGGGGTCTGTGACAAGGATTTGTGCCATGGATGGTCACAAATATCTCAGACCTTGGCATTTTTACAGCTGTAATTAATTCTTTGACTTGCTGGACTCATTTTAATCATCATAATCTTACTCTCTGATAGCCAGGCAATTTTTTTGGCCTCTTTTTTGAAAGCCCATGTCTAGGTAATCGTACTATTTTAAGTAAACACAGATTTTTTTTTCATAAACACATCAATTGTGGAGTTCTCTTGCGGGGCAGTGGGCTAGAGATCTGGTGATGTCACTGCAGCGGCCCAGGTTGCAGCTGTGGTATGGGTTCAAGCCCTAGCCTGGGAATTCCACATGCCATGGCCGTGACCACAATAAACCCCCCCCAAAACAAAAAACAAACAAAAGAACCTCCCCACACTTTCATATCCAATGTCTGAAAAGAGAGTTTAGACAAATCACATATTTCCAGTTATATAATTGACATCATTTAAGAACCATTCATTTATTCTGCTTCAAAGCAGGATAATAATGAAGTATTGATGTTGCTGGTACTGATTAAAGGCGCACATTATATGGAAGATCTATTAGAAAATGTACAACTCAGGATCCTGTTTATCCTTCTCCGGTAAAGGATTATCCTTTGTTATTTTAGGTACCGCCCAGGCTTGAAGCTCTCAAATGAGAGTTCTCAGTGACTGTGTTTTGTCATACAAAGTGTGGGTTTGTTTGTTTGTTTTTTAGGGCCAAACCTGTGGCATATGGAAGTTCCCAGGCTAGGGGTCTAATCCGAGCCATAGTTACCAGCCTACTTGAGATCCGAGCTGCGTCTGTGACCTACGCTACAGCTCATGGCAACGCCAGATCCTTAACCCATTAAATGAGGCCAGGGATCAAACCTGCATCCTCATGGATTCTAGCTAAGTTCATTAACTGCTGTGCCATGATGGCAACTCCCTAAAGTGTGGGTTTTTAAGCATTGTTGCTTTTACTGATGTACACAAATGCCTTTTTTTTTTTTTGGTAATAACCCAGTTTATTTATTAATTTTTATTATTTTTTTATTTTTTGCTTTTTAGGGCCATACCCTCAGCATATGGAGGTTCCCAGGCTAGGGGTTGGATTGGAGCTACAGCTGCCGGCCTACGCCACAGCCACAGCAACACCAGATCCAAGTCCTGGCTGTGAACTACACCACAGCTTATGGCCACGCCAATTCTTAACCCACTGAACGAGGCCAGGGATCGAACCTGCGTCCTCATGGATACTAGTCAGATTCGTTAACTGCTGAGCCACGACGACAACTCCACACTAATGCCTTTAGTAGAGTTTATGGCTCTCCTTTTCCCACCCTTGATACTGCCACGCTGACTTGACTTGGGAGCCAGGAACAAAGTTCATTGATCCTGTACCTTATCAAGCACATGGCAGGATTTCCCAATTGCTGAGTGAATGAAAGAAGGAGTGAGTTCTAGTCTCTTTCTCTCTAGCTTTGAACAAATCACTTCTCAGAACTTTTTTTATCTCTTCTGAGACATTGAGAGTTTGGTCTGAATGAATGCTAAGGCTACTTCTTATGCTAAAAATTTATGGTTCTTTGGCCGTTCTTAATAGTGAAAGCATAAAGAGGGCTATATTTAAGTAATTTTCTAATTATTCTTTCCTTTCTGCATAATCTTGGATTATCATTTATTTTTATATAATTTATTATTTAGAAGGAAATTAGTCATATCAAAATATACATTTTAGATTTGCCTATATACACAAATTATTTATTTTATTATTTGTTCATCCGTAATTGTATAAAATGGGAAATTAATATAATTTTTGCATATGGCAAAACAGATAGTAAAGCATTCTTGGATTTACTTTCTTTGACTTCTCTACTCTGATAACTTGATTTACACTTTTTTTTTCTTTCCTTTTTTTTCTTTTGCTTTTTAGGGCCTCACCCATAGCATACGGATGTTCCCAGGCTAGGGGTCCAATTGGAGCTATAGCTACAGCTGCTGGCCTACACCATAGCCAAATCAACATAGGATTCGAGCTGTGTCTGCAACCTATACCACAGCGCACGGCAACGCTGAGCAAGGCCAGGGACTGAACGCACCACCTCATGGTTCCTAGTTAGATTCCTTTCTCCTGTAACAATGGGAACTCCACACTTTTCATTCTTGTGTTATCAAGTGACATTGCTGCATAATCTTTTTCCTATTATCAGGACTCCTATTTTATTTCTTTCCAATTGCTATTTTTTCCTTGGATTTGTATTAAATTTGTATTTATTTTGTGGTATTTCTACTATCATTTTCCCTGTTTCAGCGCTTCCACTGCCTCAATATTTTTTTCTTTTCTCTTTTATCCTTGGAATTTAGAATTTTAAAAGATGGGGCAGAGAGTTCCCCAGTGGCCTAATGGTTAAGGATCTAGCGGTTGTCACTGCTGTGGCTTGGGTTTTGATCCCTGGCCCTAGAATTTCTGAATGCTGCAGATGCAGCCAAAACAAACAAACAAATAAACAAATATGTAAAATGAGGCACGTTGATGTGTCTTTCTTCTTTAAAAGGAATAATGTCTTCCCTTTCTTTTGAGGAACATATTGTGCCTACCATGAAATTATCTATATAGCATTGGACACTCAATATATATTGGATGTGGAGTTCCTGTCGTGGCACAGAGGAAAGGAATCTGACTAGGACCATGAGGTTGTGGGTTCAATCCCTGGCCTCGCTCAGTGGGTTAAGGATCTGGCGTTGCTGTGAGCTGTCGGTGTAGGTTGCAGATGCAGCTGGGACCTTGCATTGCTGTGGCTGTGGCATAGGCAGGAAGCTGTAGCTCCGATTAGACCCCCCTAACCTGGGAACTGGTCTGTATGCTGTGGGTGTGGCCTTAAAAAGCAAAAAAAAAAAAAAAAAAGATATGTGTGTGGGGTGAATTAAATTACTGAGAATTTGTTAATTGTTCAACAAACAAATAAACAAAAACTGAAGTTCATAGATACAGAGAACAGATTGGTGGTTCCCAGAGGTAGGAGGTGGGGAGTGGGTGAAATAGGTGAATGAGGTCAAAAGATACCAACTTCCAGTTCTAAAGTAAATAAGCCATGGGAATGCAATGTATAGCGTGGTGAGTATAGTTACTTATACTGTATTACATATTTGAAAGTTGCTAAGTGGGTAGATTTTGAAAGTTCTTATCACAAGAATAAAAAATTTTTTGGTAAATATGTGTGGTGAGGGATGTTATTTAAACTTACAGTGGTAATCATTTCACAATAGTATATATAAATACTGAATCATTATGTGGTGCATCTGAAACTAACAATGTATGTTAACTATACTTCAATTAAAATTTTTTCAAATAATTTATTAGTTTTGATTACCATATGTTTTGATTGTTCTCTTCTATTTTTGTTTATAGGTTCCCTTCCCCCCGTTTCCCAATTCTATTTTTTTCTTTTTCCTTTCATTCCCTCTTATTGTTATTTTGGAAAAATTTGTTTTTCCTCATGATTCTCAATTCTTCTTTCTTCTCTAAGGAATTTCTGTGATTTTCTTAGGTTGAACTACATGAAATTGACACCACTGTAATTTTAAATAAGGCATGAATTTTGCAGTTTCATGTGATTCAACCAAACTATTTTCCTCAGTGCCTAGCAAAGAGCTTGGCAAATGCTTGATTAGTATTTGTTGAATGAATTAGTAAATACATTCTTCTTTCCACTGGTTTTTCTGAGGGCCTGGGTAATATTAAGCAGAGAACACTTGACCAGCTGTGCACTCAGAAGTTTTTAATCATTAATAATCTTACTTATTAGCGCATTACCTGATTTTATTAGTTCCTTTCATTAAGGTGCCAAAGATAAACCTGAGGATATGCTTGTAAGCAAGTGTATGGTTACTCACATCAATGTTATTTTATATATATTTACATGAATGTTAGTAAACATAAATTTATGGAGCATTTTTTGTGAGCTTTTGTGGACATATACGTGATTAGCAACTCAACAAGCTGAAATATGTTAAAAGAGGAGTAGCAGAAATTGAAAGGAAGGTTAGATTCTTAAAATATTATTTTAGTCTCACTAGCAGTAACATGAAATATCTGTTACTTCCAAAACATTCCCTCTGATATTCCACTACCCTCAGTGAACGTTTGAGAATTTATTCACACTGAAATAACAGCTGAGCTCTGGAGAGGAGCCATTAATTGAGGGAACATTTTAGGTTTCTTGAGTTGCTGATGACTAGAATCATTGACCCTGTTCATGAAGATTTTTGGTTCAAGGTGCTTTTAATACTTTGATATGTAAACTCATAAGTCCATCTTTTGTAATAGCCAAGATTTTTGTTTCATGCACTGACAAATAGGTGGAGAAATTTCAACACATTTTTTCTAAGGAAACTCAGTAAGTGAATCAGGGGGAGCATTGAAACTAGGATTTCTGGTTTCTACACAATATGATTTCCACTTCATCCCATTGTCATTAGAATTCTACTTATTCATTCAGTAATTGCATTTATGATTCACGCCCTATGAATCATGAAGAGTTTCTTTTGTCTTCTTTTAGTCACGAAAAGGTGAAATTCAAGATCTGTCTCTGACATGTGGCATCAACCTCTCATGCAATTAAGGGTATACTTTTTCTTTTTTAAAAAATAAACTTCCAGTTATTTAATAGCAAAGCAATAGATACCTTTTGTAAAAAAATCCAAATTATATAAAAGTTAGTTCGTAAAAAGACAGTGGCTCCAAAAGAAAACTGTTAAAGTTTGCACACAGCCCAATTCTTTTGTAGTGAACTCTGAAGAACTGTTTAAACACTTATGTCATAGAAAGTTTTGTTGTATTATGTGATGACTCCTTGGACACATTTAGTGCTGCAAATATTTTCTTTGCACAGAATTTGTTATAATGTGTAATGTTTTAAAAATGTGTTTTTAAGAGTTGTTTCTCTCACATCTTATTCCAAAATAAACTCCAGTTGGCTTGAAGAGTAAAATGAAAAAAAAAAAAAAACTCCATAAAAGAATTAGAAGAAAATACAGGTGGAGGATATCTTCTAGAGTGAAGAATTTTCTAATAATAAGAACAAAGGAAAAATGATAAAGGAAAAGAATCATGTATTCGACCTCATCAAAAGTAAACATTTTATTTTTGCTCTTTAGGGCCATACCCAGGGAGTATGGAGGTTCCCAGGCTAGGGGTCAAATCCAAGCTATAGCTACCGCCTACACCACAGCCACAGCCCGTGGTATCCGAGCCGCATCTGCAATCTACACCACAGCTCAGGACAACACCAGATCCTTAACACACTTAGCGAGGCTAGGGATCAAACCTGCAACCTCATGGTTCCTAGCCGGATTCGTTTCCGCTGTGCCACGACAGGAACTCCCCAAAAGTAAACATTTTAGACATAAGACACAATTAAGTTAAAAAGGCAAATGACAAGCTAGGAAAAATACTTGGAACATATATGACAGACAGGAGTTAAGATCTTCACCCTTTCAAATACTGTAACAAACCAATAAGAAAAGAAATATGAATAGTCAATAAATAAAACTTAGAAAATGTCCAATTTCACTAATAATCAAGGAGATGAAAAGTAAACTGAGATTCATTTTTTGCTGGTTATGTTCAGTACCGAGAAGGGTGTAGTAAAAAAGGCATTCTCCATTCACTGCTGAAATAACCATTTTAGATGGCAACTAAACAATTCAGCGTGGAGATTCTGTTCTTAAACATCACGAGTGAGATTTCTTTGCCCATTTTCATCACCTCTACTTGCACTTTGACATTGCTGGTTTGTAAAGATAATATCTCATGGGTCATCTAATTGTAGATATAATGTCTCCTCAGTTATTTTTATATTTTACTTATCATTTTCTAGGCATAACTAACAAATTCAATAAAGTTCTAGTTTACTCATAAAATTTAAAAAAAAATTAACAAGTCAACTTAACAAAACGAATTGTTTCCTCCTGCCCCCGTGACTTTTCAAAAAGAAATGCTTTTATTATTTTCTGTTATAAAAGCAATGCTCATGTTTATTGGAGAAAAATTTGCAAATAAAGACAAGGGAGAAAGATGCCTCATTCCCCTTCCACGTGTACCACTTGGAATACATTATTCTAGAAAGTTTTTCTAGCTATAAAAGTATACATACTGTCAAATTAACCTCCAAAAAGCTTAAAATGTATATGCCCACCTATACTGGGAAATGACAAAGAAGATCATAATTTCCTCTTGTCAACAATGGATATTAATGGTTTAAAAATTAAAATTTATTTCTAAATGGCTTAAAAATAACCATTTTTGTTTTAATTAGTTTTTTTTTAAAAAACATACTCAGTTGATATTTATAGATCTTCTTTTATGAGTTCTTTATTAATATTTTTTGCTGGACTGTATTTTAGCCAAGTATAATCCCAAGATTGTTGGAACTGTTTTGTTTTAGTTGGGCCTAGACTATTCTGGGAATTTCTACAGAGCAATAAATTATCTTTTATCTATGATTTATCCTGTATATAAATTGTAATCAATATAATTTATAGAAGTTGCTCCAATTATTCACCTTTGCATTTAAGGTCATATTAAATATCTTTCCCTTAAAAAAACATATGTTCCTAATGATAGCTCCTTAGGCACTCCAGGGAATGCAAAGATGAATAATAATTTAAATAACATTTAAAAAAAGGGTATAATATTCACATCACATAAAATTCATCATTTTAACCATTTAAAAATGTACAATTCAGTGAGTTTTAGTATATTCGTAATATTGTGCAATCATCTTCACTATCTAATCCTGGAATATTGTCATCATTGCAAAAAGAAGCCTCATACCCCTTACTCAGTCACTCCCCATTTCTCCTGGACTTCACCCCTGGCAATCACTAATCTACCTCCGAATCTATGGGTTTGCTTATTCTGGACATTTTCCATATGTTCAGACATGGGACCATACAATATAATATGGTTTTATGACTGTCTTTCACTTAACATGTTTTTAAGGTTCATCCATGTTATAGTATGCACTTCATTCAACTTTATGGCCTAATAACATTCTAATGTGTGGACATACCACCTCTTTTTTTTTTTTTTTTTTTTTTTTTTTTTGTCTTTTTAGGGCCGCACCTGTGGCATATGGAGGTTCCCAGGCTAGGGGTCTAATCGGAGCTGTTGCTGCCAGCCTACGCCAGAGCCACAGCAACGCCAGATCTGAGCCGTGTCTGCAACCTACACCACAGCTCACGGCAACACCAGATCATTAATCCAATGAGCAATGCCAGGGACTGAACCTGCAACCTCATGGTTCCTAGTCAGATTCGTTTCCGCTGCACCACGACAGGAACTCCTGGGCTGCTTCCATTTTGTGACTCATAAATAATGCTGCTATGAACATACAGGTACTGTGTAAGTTTTTGTGCGAACATAAGTGAACAAAATTCTCTTTGGTTTACAACTAGAAGTGGAATTGCTAAGTCATGTGGTAACTCTATGCTTAAGTTTTTGAGGAGATGTCTTGTGACACAGAGGGTTAAGGATTCAGCATTGTCACTGCAGCAGCCTGGGTCACTGCTGTGGCATGGATTTGATCCCTGGCTGGGGAAATTCCACATGTCGTGGGTGCTGCCAAAAAAAAATTTTGAGAAATATGTAACATTCCTGAAGGCTTAATATACTTGTGACATTTAGCTATGCATTTGAGTTACATTTTCTCATTGAATCCTCATAATTTTCTGTGGTTGGTCCAATTATTAGGTCCATTTTATACATGAGGGCAACTCAAAGATTTAAAAAAAAAAAAAACTTGCTCAAGTGCCACAGCTAGTTGGGGTAGATCCAGGGTTTGAACTATGGCAATCTCGTCACAGAATCTGAATTCTTTACTCTTCATTGTCTTAAGACACAAATGGTTCACAAAGGGCAGAAGATAGCTCACAAGTAATAAAACAAGGTGAAATGAAGGAAGAAGTGTAAGCACCATGTAATGTGATCAGAGGATTAGAGGTGGTGAGTAGAATCAGGAAAGGCTTTCTAGAAGAAGGAGCATTTAAAGTGAACCTTAATTTATGGGAACGCATTTAAGAAGAGGAGCTGGGGTGAAGGCCAACTAGGTGAGAGGACTATTACCAGAATGGTGAGTTAATTTTGCATCAAGTGCCAATTTCATTTCATTGGTAGTGACTGTGTGTAGCACTGCGCTGAGATATTATGTGCCACCTCGGTGGGAAAGAAGATGATGAGTAATTAGCAAAAGTTGCCATGGGCAAGGGAGGGAAGATTTGAAGACCTTGCGATATGAATTTTTGTCACTGGACTATTACACTATGGAGATGAGCAATTACGGGTCATGTGCTGGAAAACGATGACTACATGATTTTGACTCTATCATAGGATATGCATAAGAAAGTGGAAGCTGACATAAGATAGAAAATCTGTGATGAAGCTCTATTGCACGGTGATTTAAATGACGTACTGATGAGTTTGTATTTAATTCAGTAGACAATGAAGAGTCACTGAAAGTTTTCGGACTGGTAAGAGTGTCATAGGAATCCTATTATAAGAAGATCAACCTGGCAGTGGCATAGAGAATGAACTGACATGGAGAAAGATTAGAAAATGTAGGTATGGGGAAGTAAACACTCTAACAGACTGCTGGTGATGGATTGGTTCAACTTTTCTGCAAGATATTTTGGCAATGTGTATGAAAAGCATGAAAATGGTTTACCTCTTAAAACCCAATATCTGGAAATTTATGCCAAGGAAGTAATTCTGAATGCATGCAGAGATGTAGCCCAAAGATGTTCATTGCATTGGCATTTAAAGAAAAGGGAAGTTCCTTCGTGGTGCAGCAGGTTAAGAATCTGGCATTGTCACCACAGAGGTTCAGGCCTGGGAACTTCCACCAGCTGTAGGTGTGGCCAAAAAAAAAAAAAAAAAGAGAGAGAGAGAGAGAAAATGTAGGCCAGACTGGCTGTGCAGTTTCCTTTCTTGTCACCATCCACCTGAGTCAGGACTTGCCATTTAATTCACCATGGAAAACTCACTGCATAAAAACCATTTAGTTAGCAATATTGACTTTTTTTTAAAGATTATGTAGGGGAGATGGAAGAGATTTTTTTTTTAAATTGAAAAACACTCAGAAAATACTCTGGTAAATACT
>PVHT021183666.1:16629918-16668933 GCA_004024745.2 Catagonus wagneri
CCCTCCCTCCCCCTCCCCTCCTCCTCCCCTCCTCCTCCCTCTCCCTCTTCCTCTCCCTCTCCTTCTCCTTCTTCTTCCTGTCTTTTGTCTTTTTAGGGCCTAACCCAAGGCATACAGAAATTCTCAGGCTAGGTGTCAAATCAGAGCTGTAGCTTCTGGCCCACACCACAACCATAGCAACTTGGGATTCGAGCCACATCAGTAACCCACACCATAGCTCACAGCAACGCCAGATCCTCAACCCACTGAGTGAGGCCAGGGATTGAACCCGCATCCTCATGGCTACTAGTTGGGTTTGTTAACCACTAAGCCACAATGGGAACTCCCCCACCCCTTTTTTTTTATTGCTGCGCCTGAGGCATATAGATGTTCTCAGGCCAGGGGTTGAATTGGAGCTGCAGCTGTGTCCTACGCGACAGCCATAGCAACTCAGGATGAGAGTCACATCTGCAAATGCCACAGCTTATGGCAACGCCAGATTCCTTAACCCACTGAATGAGGCCAGGGCTCAAACCCACATTCTCCTGGAGACTACTACGTCAGGCTTTTAACCCGCCGAGCTGCAACAGGAATGCCTAAGTAGGCCTCTTTTTTTGAAAAGCTGTTTTCTATTAGGAAAAAAGTGTCATAAATATTGTTGGAGGGTATAAAAATTACTTATGAATTACACAAAACATTGGGAACACGTATGCTAATAAAGTGGAGGCATTTGTTGAATAAAGTATAATATAACTTATTACTACCAACACTTGTTGAGTACCCTTGGGAAATATTTCTTCTCAAGGTGATCGTGTCCTTTCCATGGTCTAAATGTAACTTATGTGCTGACAACTCCCAGATTTATACCTCCAGCACAATCTTTCCTCTGTGTTCCAGGCATATATTATCTCACTTCACTTTGTACTAATATATCTACACTTGGTATCTCCACTTGATGTCTTATAGATAGCTCAGACTTACCATGTTAAACCTGGTCCACCCTGACACTGGTCTTCTAAAATCTGGAAAAAAGGCAGAATCATCAGAAAAGTTACAAAAGTAAGAAGTTTAGTAGGCATGCCTTTTTTTTTTTTTTAAGGACTGCAGCTATGGCTTATGGAAGTTCCTGGGATAGGGGTTGAATCGGAGCTGCAGCTGCTGGCCTACGCCACAGACACAGCCAACGTGAGATCTGAGCCACATCTGTGACCTACGCCACAGCTCAAGGCAATGCCAGGTCCTTAATCCACTGAGTGAGGCCAGGGTTTGAACCTGTATCCTCATGGATACTACGTTGGTTTCCTTTCCTTTTTTTTTTTTTTTTGCCTTATCTAGGGCCACACTTGCGGCATATGGAGGTTCCCAGGCTAGGGGTCTAACAGGAGCTGTAGCTGCCGGCCTTCGCCACAGCCACAGCAACACGGGATCTGAACCGCGTCTACAACCTACACCACAGCAACGCTGGATCCTTAACCCACTGAGCAAGGCCAGGGATTGAACCCACAACCTCATGGTTCCTAGTCGGATTTGTTAACCATTGAGCCACGACGGGAACTCCCTATGTTGGTTTCTTAACCTGCTGAGCCACAACAAGAACTCCTGTGATGTGGGTTTGTTACCTGTTCTAGGGACTCCTAGTAGGCATTCTTGATTCCCTCCTTCCTTTCTGCCTTATGTCCAGTATATTAGTGAGTCCGCTTATTATCATATCCAAAATAAAGCCAGTAATATCTTTTTATACGCATAGCTTTTTTTTTTTTTTTACAGATCCATGTGTCTGGTTTATTAATTCAGGAAATGTAACATTTACATTGCTGTGTTTAATTTTTGTGAAAATGCCAAACAGTTTTCCAAAGTGGCTGCACCATTTTTCATTTCTACTAGCAATAGATTCCAATTTTTCTACATTTTGGTAGCACTTGTCGTGGTCAGTGATTTTTTTTTTAATTATTATTATAGTTACCCTAGGGCTTACTTTCCTTTTCTCTTTCTGAAGTCCTATCTCATTTGCTGGCTAAAACCTAGTATTTTACTTATCATTCTTCATTTTAAATCATCCAAGGATGATCAAAACTGGTGGTCTATATAGTGTTTTAAAAATCATGAAATTTCTGGAAAGTCTAGAATATTTAGAAGTTCAGTTCCAAACTGGGCAATGATTGGGCAACAATTGGCTGGAGCTAAGTGGAAGCCCCCCAATTTCTTTTCCCTTTTTTTTTTTTTGGCTGTGCCCACAGCATACAAAAGTTCCTGGGCCAGAGATCGAATACACACCACAGCAGCAACCTGAGCCAGAGCAGTGACAATGCCAGGTCCTTCTCCTGCTGAGCCACCAGGAAACTCCAGAGGCCCTCCAATCTTCATCGTCTCCTACCGTCTTACACTTGGGCTGCTTTCCACATTGTTCTTTTTCACTTGGATCCAGAGATAATAGAGTTTTCAGGTCCCTGTTAAAATCATCTGGCACAACTTAACTGTGGATATTGACTCTCAGAGCAAAATATAAGGTACTCCACAGAGAAACAGACTTAGAAATAAATCTAACCAAGAAGGTCCATAAACTTTATGGGGAAAATTATAAAACTTTACTGAAAGAAATCAATGGAGACCCGGAGTTCTCTTGTGGCACAGATTAAAAAAAAAAAATGTGCAGAGGAGAAATTAGAATGGCCAGTGGGATCAGCCATGTCTCTGCCGTGCCAGGATGCAGGTTTGATCCCTGGCTGATACAGCAGGTTAAGGGATCTGGCACTGCCAAGCTATGGCATAGGTCGTAACTGAGGTTCAGATCTGATCCCTGACCTGGGAACTCCATATACTGTGGGGCAGCCAAAAACAAACAAACAAACAAACAAACAAATAAACAAATAGATATTGGAACATAACTATTTATCCTAATTACATCAAGGTTGGAAGCATGTACAAACTAAACAATGTATCGATTAGTGCTACATTCACATGTAGTAAAACTATAAAGAAAAACAAAGAAATGATAGGAAAAGAGAGAAGTGACAGGAGAGTGGTTAGTTACTTCTGAGCATGGGTGAAAAGATGTAATCAAGCAGGGATAAAGTGTTATACGAAATGCTGTGTGTGTGTGTGTGTGTACGTACATACTAGTTATGCATGAAATAGTAAAATAAAATTTCAGAAAAGTTTTCATGAAGAAAGTGGTTAGTTGAGAACCTGGGTTTGTGTAGAAGTATAAAATGGGGGTGGGGGGGGGGAGAAGTTCCCTTCGTGGCTCAGTGGTTAACGAATCCGACTAAGAACCATGAGGTTGTGGGTTCAATCCCTGGCCTTGCTCAGTGGGTTCAGGATCCGGCGTTGCTGTGGTGTAGGTTGCAGACGCGGCTCGGATCCCGCGTGGCTGTGGCATAAGCTGGCGGCTACAGCTCCTGTTGGACCCCTAGCCTGGGAACCTCCATATGCTGCGGGTGCGGCTTTAGATAAAAGGCAAAAAGACAAAAAAAAAAAAAATAGGGAGGTGGGATTGAAGAAAATCTCCATTTCACAGTTTTGCCCAAGGCTGGCCTTTTCCAAGGTACTGGTTCTATTTCTTTCCACCTGAATGTCACAAAAAGAAATTTGAGAAAATCCACATATTTTGTCTTATTGTTTTACATGAGGAGTGACTACCTCTCAGGGCATAGGACCTGGAAACACTGCATACACTAACAATGTGAAAAGAGTAATAAAGGAATTTCCTCTTTTCTCCCTTTATGTTTATAATGATTTTCATTTTTTCTATTTTAGCTGGTTTACAGTGTTCTGTCATTTTTTTTTTTTTATTGTACAGCCAGGTAGCCCAGTCACACATACATATATAAATTCTTTTTTCTCACATTATCATGCTCCATCGTAAGTGACTAGATACAGTTCCCAGAGCTATACAGCAGGATCTCATTGCTTATCCATTCCAAAGGCAATAGTTTACATTTACTAACCACAAATTCCCAGTCCATTCCACTCCCTCTCCCTCGGCAACCACAAGACTGTTCTCCATGTCCATGATTTTCTTTTCATTTGTGCCGTATATTAAATTCCAGATATAAGTGATATCACATGGTATTTGTCTTTCTCTTTCTGACTTATTCACTTAGTATGAGAATCTCTAGCTCCATCCATGTTGCTGCAAATGGCATTATTTTTTTCTTTTTTATGGCTGAGTAGTATTACATTGTGTATATATACCACATCTTTTTTTTTTTTTGTCTTTTTAGTGCTGCACCCGAGGCATACAGAGGTTCCCAGGCTAGGGGTTGAATTGGAGCTGTAGCCACCAGCCTATGCCAAAGCCACAGCAACACCAGATCAGAGCAGAGTCTGCGAACTATACCACAGCTCAGGGAAACACCAGATCCTTGACCTGCTGAGCGAAGCCAGGGATCAAACCCGTAACCTTATGGTTCCTAGTCAGATTCATTTCCGCTACGCCATGATGGGAACTCTAGCATACCACATCTTCTTAATTCATTCATCTGTCAATGGACATTTAGGTTGTTCCCATGTCTTGGCTATTGTGAATGATGCTGCAGTGAACATACGGGTGCATGTGTCTTTTTCAAGGAAAGTTTTGTCCAGATACATGCCCAAGAGTGGGATTGCTGGGTCATATGGTAGTTCTATGTACAGTTTTCTAAGGTACCTCCATACTGTTTTCCATAGTGGTTGAACCAACTTACATTCCCACCAACAATGCAGGAGGGTTCTCTTTTCTCCACACCCTCTCCAGCATTTGTTATTTATGGACTTATTAATGATGGCCCTTCTGACAGGTGTGAGGTGGTACCTCATAGAAGTTTTGATTTGCTTTTTTCTAATAATCAGTGATGATGAACATTTTTTCATGTGCTTCTTGGCCATCCTATATCTTCCTGGGATACCTGTATATTCAGGTGTTTTGCTCATTTTTCCATTGGGTTGTTGACTTTTTTGCTGTTGAGTTGTATAAATTGTTTGTACAATTTTAGAGATTAAGCCCTTGTCAGTTGCTTCGTTTGAAACTATTTTCTCCCATTCTGTAAGTCGTCTTTTTGGTTTTTTTTTTTTTCATGGTTTCCTTTGCTATGCAAAAGCTTGTCAGTTTGATTAGGTCCCATTGGTTTATTTTTGCTTTTATTTCTGTTACCTTGGAAGACTGACCTGAGAAAACATTTGTAAGGTTGATGTCAGAAAATGTTTTGCCTGTATTCTCTTCTAGGAGTTTGATGGTGTCTTGCCTTACATTTAAGTCTTTAAGACATTTTGAGTTTACTTTTGTGCGTGGTGTGAAGGTGTGCTATCTTTTCTCCCTTTAAATGGCTTTAAATGAAAGCACTGGAATAAGAGTCAGAAACCCAAGTCTCTTTTCTTTTTTAAAAAAAATTAAAATTATTTCATTTTGTTTAATTTTATATTTTGGCCACACCCTCAGCATATGGAAGTTCTGAGGCCAGGGATCAAATTCAAACTGCAGCTTCAAACTATACCACAGCTGTGGCAACGTTGGCCCACTGCACTGGGCCAGGGATAGAAACTGTGTCTCAGCAGCAACCTGAAACACTGCAGAGACAGCACCAGATCCTTAACCTGCTATGCAACATCGGGAACTCCCCAAGTTTCTAGTTTTGCTGTTTCTTAATTAATTGTGATCTTGAGTAACTAATTTTGTCTCACTGAATCTCAGTTTCCTTAACAAGATAATTTCTAAGGCTCAGCTTTAAGTTCAGTCATTCTCTAAGTTGGAGAGCCTCTCAACCAAAAAGAAAGTAGGATGTACATTCATCATTTTAATAAAGATATATTCTATTAATTTGGAAAACCTGAAGAGAGTATTAATTTTCCTCCCACAGTCTTAATGAAGAAATAAAGAAACTAATTTTCCATTACCATTCAAGGGGCAATCCACTCCTTCACAGATTCTGAAATTAATGTAACAGATCCAACCAACTGAACAGTCTATGCATCTTTATTCACTTCTCCAATTCCAAGCCCAGAAACTGTATTTTGTATAAACAATGTATAAAAAGTTAACTGAAAATGAATGCAGTTGTAAAACTTAAGTTTATGCATAGTGCTATAGTTAAAACAAAATACCTGCTGTTTCCAGTATTTTTGACTCTGTAACATTTATTGAGTATTTTCTGCCTCTGAAGCACAACAGATTTATGATTGTCACTAATTATAGTTTTCCTAATTAATGTAACTTGTATCTGTAATGCCTTATTTTCCTAAGGTGTTCAGTGTAGCTAGCAGATATTAAATCACTCGTCTTTACAACCTATCAGTGAAGCTAGTAGGAGAAGTATTGTTCTCATAATGTAGAGGAGAATATTAAAAGTCAATGATCATAGGTCATAATCATACAGTAATTTTTGTCATGAACATTAAGATTAGATCTCTCTCCCCCCACTTCCTATTTAAGGCAGCCATCTCCCCCATCCACTTCCTTTTTAAGGGCAATTCCCTATTGTGTGCTACCCTACTGGGATGCGGGGGCCTGCCTTCCACTCCTGAAACCAAACAGCAGTGATGGCCCTTCTCCCTGGGGTGGGGCCGCCAGAGTAAAGGCACATTTTCTAGGCTTCAGGATTTGGACACTCCAGCTCAGGGCCTTGAATCTTGAGGGAGTAACACAGATGCAGAAACCATTTAGGAATTACTTGTACCTACTAGCAAAAGACAGCACGAATCTGCAATTGTGTTGAGTGTCTGATGTCAGCTGTGTCCTGTGGTGTCACCTCTCCAGTATCCTAGTCAGACCCTTTCTTCCGGTATTGTCTGTTTTGTGGTGCCTGATGATCAGTCTTCCTTGGCTTCTACCTGTTCTCTGCATCTCCTTCTCCAGGCTTCTCATCCACTTTGTGAGCTGCTCAATACCCTTCCAATGAATTCCTCTTCTGCTTATGTTAGCCAGAGTTGATTTCAGTGTCTTGTACACAAGGACATAGATTTCCTTAATCTTAACTGCTGTTGAAGTCACCATACTATAATCACTGATTCGTCCTGTTTAATCGGGATATTTAAATCCAGCACTAAATTAAAAACATTTCTCAGAATTCCCCTGTAGCTTACCTGGTTAAAGATCCAATGTCACTGCAGTGGCTCAGATTACTGCTCTGGCACAAGTTCAATTTCTGGCCCAGGAATTTCCATATTCTGTAAATGTAGCCAAAAAAAAAAAGATTTTTTTAAAGTTTCTCTGATGTATTATTTGAAATCTAGCTGAAAAATCATAAGCCTGTGTATATAGCCTTTAGGATAAGATCAACTGGACCTAATCAATAAAGTTAAAATGGAATTGTAGATTGAAAATATTCCCAATATATCAAGCAAGGAAATGCAAGATGCAAAGCAGAATGTATAAAATAGTCTCAATTTTATAAATATATTTGAATAGAAAAGTACTGGAAGAATAGATAATGAAAATAATGTGTAGTGGGATCTAATATATTGCACAAATGAATCTTTCTACAGAAAAGAAAATCAGACTTGGAGAACAGACTTTCTACAGAAAAGAAAATCAGACTTGGAGAACAGACAAGAGGGTGGGGGAGGGAGTGGGATGGTATGGCAGTCTGGGGTTAACAGCTGTAGACTATTGCCTTTGGGATGGAAAAGCAAGGAGATCCTGCTGTATAGCACTAGGAACTATGTCTAATCACTTGTGATGAATCTATATATGTATGCACAACTAAGTCACCATGCTGTACAGCTGAAAAATTGACAGAAAACTGTAAACCAGCTATAATGGAAACATTAAAAAAAAAAAGAAAATAATAAGAGTAGTGGGAATATAGGTTAGATTTCTTTGAGCTTTATATGGACATTTAAAAAATTGACATGTCATTTCGTAATTAGTAAAAATCCATAACTTAAAATTCTGTTTCTTAAGGAAATTTACTGTTAAAAGAAACATTTCTACAGTCAATTTACTGATTTAGTAGGTTTTTATTCAGTGATTCATGAGTTGGGCAGCATTCAAACTAGCAGATACAGAGGTGATGGGAGTCTTACAGACCAAAGTGAGTAGGAACAAGGAAGTGACACTGGGCATTTATTTGCTGTTTGGTTAGAGCAGGGTTACTTTCCTTATATGGAACAAGAGCATCTTGGAGCAGGTTAGGTAACTTGTGCTGAGCAGGTAAGCACTGATTGGTTGACCTAGCCAAGCACAGAAAGTTAAGTTTTGGTTTGCTGACACGGGGCTTAGCATGAACAACTCCAGCTTGAGCCTCATCTGGTTACTTTAACATTACAAAAATAGAAAAAACTAGTCCTCGTCTTAAAACATAGAAAAGTAGTCATCGGAGGAGTTCGCATTGTAGCTCAGCAGAAACGAATCTGACTAGCATCCATGAGGATGCAGGTTCGATCCCTGGCCTCGCTCAGTGGGTTAAGGATCCCGTGTTGCTGTGGCTGTGGTGTAGGCTGGCAGCTACAGCTCCAATTGGACCCCTAGCCTGGGAACCTACATATGCTGTGAGTGTGGCCCTAAAAAGACATAAAAAAAAAGGTAGTCATCATTTGGCTTCAGCAATTACCAACACATGGCCTTTCTTGTTTCATCTGATATGTCCCACTCATGCTAAATTTTCAGCTTAGAAATATATTTTCATTTAATTCATAATTCCTTCTTTTGCATATGTTACTCTTTCTTTTAGGAATTCTTCCTCTTTTTTTAGGGCCACACCTGTGACATATGGAAATTCCCAGGGTAGGGACTGAATTAGAGCTGCAGCTGCCAGCCTACACCACAGCCACAGCCACTCCTTAACGCACTGAGCGAGACCAGGGATGGAACCCACATCTTCATGGATACTAGTCAGGTTTGCTTCCAGTGAGCCACAACAGGAACTCCTCATTTAGGAATTCTTAACATCTTTTTCTTTCACTCCTCTAAACCTTATTCTCATATTTTTCTTTCTTTTGTCCTTTATCTCTTTATTTTGGTTAAATTTCTGTTTAACTATTGCTTTACTATTGCTGCTTCCAACTTTGCTGTGTACTGTCTTCAGTGCGACTTTAAATCTAATCTTTTCTGTTCTCAAATTGTTTCACTTTTATGAATGCTTACTTTGTTCTCAGAAATGCGGTCTGTTCTTTAACCTTATTGAAAAAAAGAAATTCTATACTTTCCAGGCTTTTCTTGCTTTTGTAGCAAATTTATTTTAGAAGGAACCATTCCTCAGATTATTCTAGATCAGGAGTGGTCAAACTATAGCTCACAGGTCCCTACTTTGAAAATGTTTTATTGTTATACAGGCACCCCCTTCCATTTATATAGTGTCTGTAAAGGCCACAATAGCTGCTTTCCTGCTACAGTACAACACTGTCTAGTTGCCACAGACTGCATGACCTGCAGAAACTAAGATATTTACTATCTGGCCCTTCAGGAGAAGTTTGTTGACCATTTTTCTAGGTGGTTTCTTCCTTTTGAACTTCCAGAATGTTTTCATAAGTTCAGAGATTTTTTTAAATTTTTTTTTTGGTTGTGGCAGGCAGCAGCCTGATGTGGGGGTTCTTGGGTCCCAGACCAGAGACTGAACATGGGCCACAGCAGTGAAAGTGCCAAATCTTAACCACTAGACCACCAGGGAACTCCTGAGTTTTTCTTTATTTGTACATCAACAAGGATTAAGAACAAGAGGTTAGTACCAAAATCATAAGGGGGCCCTTTCAAATTTTGCCTTCCTGGGCCCCACACTATACGTAATAAATCAGAATTCTCTGTTGTGCCAGCATTCTTTCTTTTGCTACCCTGGCTCCACTTCTCAGAAGATGCTCTGATTGTTTGCCTTTGTGACCAGGTCTGTGATATGTACTGGAGGAGGCTAACTGCCTAGACAATATCTACTTAGAAGACTAGTTTTTTTCCTCCACCTTTTCCCGTTTCTCTTCTACATTAATGTAAACTGATAGGACTCAAAACTGTTATTTTAAGCTCTTTTGGCTTGACATAAATAGCTATACTAAATAACTTACGTAAACTTGAATTTTTAATCTCCTTTAACTGGTTTCCTGCTTATAGTATGGATTATACACACTCTAGAAGTTCACATAGGGCAATGTGAGGTAAAGGCCATTATTATCTTGGGTCAGATTTGTTTGCTACCATATAACAATAAACAAGGGCTTTCCAAAGTAAGTCTTAGACCATGAGTAGGCCACAAAATGAACCACAGATTTGGAATTAAATGTTAGCTTATTTGTGATTTGGGGTAAAGTCTTTGAATTTTCTGTCCTTCTGGTTCTTCAAACCTCAGAATTGTAGTTGGAAATGAGAATTTTATTTCCTTCTGGTTCTAAAATTCTTTTTCTTTTCTTTTTGAATTTTATGGCCACACCCATGGTATATGGAAGTTCCCAGTTTAGGGACCAAGTCCCAGCCACAGCTGCAACCTACGCCACAGCTGCAGTGATGCCAGATCCTTTAACCCACTGTACCAGACTGGCGATGGAATCCACACCTCTACAGCTACCCAAGCCTCTGTAGTTGGATCCTTAACCCACTGCACCTAAAATTCTCCCTATTTTTTGCTTTTTAGGGCCATACCTGCGGCATATGGAGGTTCCCAGGCTAGTGGTCTAATTGCAGCTATAGCTGCCAGCCTATGCCACAGCCACAGCAATGCAGGATCCTTAACCCACTGAGTGAGGCCAGGGATCAAAACCTCAACCTCATGGTTCCTAGTTAGACTCATTTCCACTGCTCCACAATGGGAACTCCCTAAAACTCTAACAATTCTTGAGTACAGTCCTAGAGCCTGTAAGAGCGCTCAGTCTCAGTGAGCCTCCACAGAGGCGTTCTTGGTAGCTCAGAGGACTGGTTAGAAGATAGGAACAATGTAGAAAATAATTGAAATACAGTACTGTAGGTTTTCCCAAAATTGGTCCAGATCTCTCTTGGTCGTGTGATATTGTTTTAAACTGACTTAACAAGGATGTTTCAAGCCTCAGTTGGCCAGAATATGAACTTGTTAGATAAATCTGATCTTTGGAAAATTACCTTAAGCTGGCTTTGTGTTTTATATCTTTGTTTCCTTTTAACCTAGATCCAGTTTTGGATACAGTTTTTATTTACTGAACTCTGTGAATAAAGGGGCCCAACAAGCATTTTATTATATTTTATAGCAATTTAAGTTTTAAGAGCTCTTTCATCCTTTTCCTGCTTACGTGGAATTCCTATTAATGTCAGAGGGATTTACTGTGATTGAAATGAAGGGAGTTTGTGTCCTGGAAAAGTTTTTAAGCCGTCTTTAGATATGTACAGGGTATTATACACTTATGAACAACATATAAATGTTTAAACAGTATTAACGTGAACAGAATAAGATGTTAAAGATATGTCTATATTAGCAACTGAAGGAAATTGGAGAGGAAATGAATTAATTGTCTGGGTAATTTTTTTTTTTTTCTTTAAAGTTGGGACAGCGAATTGGGAGAGCCTCTACTCGAGTTGAGTGATGAATTTGCCTTCTTTCAGTTACAAGGTTCTATATGTTCTATACATTCTCCATTTCACTCAGTGGTCATACCGCCTATTCAGTTGCTCAAGCAGGGGTCCTAGGATTCAATATTTTACTTTCCTGCACCTACTGCATCCAAAATCCATCAGTAAGTCCTGAAACATGGAGGAAAGGAATAAAACAGAGGAAAAGGTAAGACTACTGTTATTCTGAAAACTTTATCTTGATTAACTAGGAGAGTAACGACTCAGCAATGGCATAACATAAAGAAAAGTATTCAGAAAGACGATCTGGTTGAGGGACAAAGAAAGTAAAGTTCACAAACTTGCTGGGTTTGCCTCATTGCTTTGCATTAAGATTTGAATTGGAAATTAAAGAAAAACCCAGTATATTAGGAAAAAAGTCTTAGAAAGAATGTTTAAAGCAAATTTTCTGATATGAGGAATTTTTGCTTTAGTCTCCTATGTAGTACATATACAAAATAAGGTCAAATAAAGTCAACTAATTATAAACTCAAAAAAGCCCCAACCCAATCATAAACTTATAATAAAACTTCTCCCATAGTGTATGTAATACATACAGTAAATTAAAAAAAAAATGTTTTTTTGGCTGTGCCCACAGCATTAAGAAGTTGCTGGGCCAGGGATCAGATCTGAATCACAGCAGTGACAACACCAGATCCTTAACTGCTAGGCCACCAGCAAACTCCCTTAAATTGTTTTAATAGTAAATGTTTTATAGTCGATCAATCCATTGTCTTGATATTGACACCTAAAATTCAATAGCTAATTGACATGCAACATTGTTATATATATCAAAGTGAAAAGACAGAAAATTTTAAATAAAATTCTATCACAATTTGTGGCATGAAATTCTGTAAGTTATATGCATATATAGCCATAAATATTTATTAAATGTATATTATGTGCCAAGCACTGAGCTGAGGCTGCAGGTACAAAGATAAATGATATAACTCCCTCCCACAAACATGGAAACAAATAACTGTGATGACATGAGATAAGTGCTATGACTAACAAGTTATGAGCACTTGCTTTCACTATAGCATTTATATAAGCTATAGAAACCTGTTTATTTACTTCGTGCATATAACATTTTTCTTCAATGTACATTTTATTTCCTATTATTCTCCTAGGGAGTCACTGTGCTTATTCACGACAAATTCTAAGTAGCTAGAATTTGTCTTTCACATCTAATATAGGATGTGAAAACTGTGATTATGGAGAAGCTAGTTTGGGAGACATGTAAATATGCTTACTCCCTTTACTACACCAAGTAAAAATGACATATTTTCAGTCTCTGACAATTAGGTTTAAGGTTGGATTAAGACACTCTGAAGTCTTCATCTATGTCCTGTAAAAATGATTCTGTATGATAATAAAGATTCACAATCTGTTCATAAAAGAACACACACTTGTAGTGAGGAAAGCTTTTACTTTACAAGTATGGAGAGTTACATCAGATTAAAAAGGAGGAGATAATGAAGACAGAGAGCTAAAAGGAAAAAGAGAGAGTGCAGAAGAAAGAAGAAGAACTTCCTATCAACCAGACTTGGACTTAGATGCCTGATAGCCAGCAAACATTTATTTCACTCACTAATCAATTCATTTAATCAATTAATATTTATTAAATTCTTAAAAATGACAGGCATACCACTACTACTACTAATAACAATAATAATATAATAATAACAGTCATCACATATTGAGTACTTACTACCCGCTAACCGCAGTGCTGTGTTCTTTATGCACCTTATCTATCATATTTATATCTTAGAGGTGGGTACTATCATTATTTCTATTTTACTGATGTGGACTTTTGAGGCAAAGAGAGACTGATTCCTTGTCCAAGTACATCAGCTAGTAAATGACAAGAATTTGTATCAAGCTATCTGCTTTTCTTTTTCTTTTCTTTCTTTCTTTTTTTTTTTTTTTTTTCTTTTTAGCGCTGTACCCGCGGCATATGGAGGTTCCCAGGCTAGGGGCTGAATCGGAGCTACAGCTGCCGGCCTACGCCACAGCCACAACAACGCCAGATCCAAGCCGCGTCTGCAACCTACACCACAGCTCACAGCAATGCCGGATCCTTAACCCACTGAGCGAGGCCAGGGATCGAACCCACAACCTCATGGTTCCTAGTCGCATTCGTTAACTACTGCACCACGACAGGAATTCCATCAAGTCATCTGCTCTTAATCACTATGTATGAAACATCCACTGTGCTAGCCTTTGGGATTTACAAGTAAATGTAACTAGAGTCCCTGTTGTGAAGGAATTCAGTCTATTTGGAGAAAAAAATTGCGAATAATTACACCTCAATGTGATAAACACTACAATAAACATGTAGAATCCAGTGATTATACCATGGAGGGAATGATTACTTCTGCTTAGATGGGAGTAAAGGGTTGATGAAATTTTAAAGAGGCTAGAATTTAGAGAATGAGAAAGTGATTTTGGGCAGGCAGGGTAGTAGTAAAAGTACAGGGAGCAGCGTAGGTAAAAAGCTAAGGGAACTTCGGGTGGGGCAAGGTACTGGGGATGGAGAACCCAGAAAGGAGGACTCCAAGGAAGGAGTGTATGGAATTCTAAACACTTTTAATAGGTTTATCAACTTTTATTTTTAAAAACTCTTGTTTTGTCTTCTTAGGGCTGCACCTGCAGCATATGGAAGTTCCCAGGCTAGGGGCAACATGGAATCCTAGTTGCGTCTGCGACCTACACCACGGCTCATGGCTATGCCAGATTCTTAACCCACTGAGTGAGGCCAGGGATTGAACCTTCTTCCTCATGGATCTGTTAACTGCGGAGCCACGAAGGGAGCTCTCATCCTTTGAGTTTTACAGGCCCCTTTATATAGAATCCGGGGCTGGGGGTCAAAGAATCCTAAAACCCTCTTCTAGGGTTTTTCACTTTCAGTCTTTAGACTGCCTTTCATCTCTTCCCCACACAACTGACTAATATCATGAGTTAAATCACTGCCAGATACAGGGGGTAGGTAGAGGTAGCACTGTTTCTAGTATGAGTCAATTACATAATCATATGATAATTATGTAATTAAGTAATTATGGTAATCATATGATAAATAAAATTACATACAGTGACAATGTTGTCATTATAATAAAGAGTTTTTCCCTCACAATAATTTCCCTATTATTATTATTTTTTGTCTTTTTTTTTTTTTTCAGGGCCATACCAGCAGCACATGGAGGTTCCCAGGCTAGGGGTCGAATCAGAAGTGCACCCACAGGCCTATGCCAGAGCTACAGTAACTCGAGATCCGAGTTATGTCCATGACCTACACCACAGCTCACGGCAATGCTCGATTCCTGCTGGATCCCCAACCCACTGAGCGAGGCCAGGAATCGAACCCGTGTCCTCATGGAAGCTAGTCGCGTTTGTTAACCACTGAACCATGATGGGAACTCCTCCCTATTATTTTTTGTGTAATCTTCAAAATATCTTTTTAGTGAACTGTAATTTACTCATTCTTTTATTTTGATATTTAGGTTATTTCCAATTTCATGCCACTATAGACAATGCCATGATAAATAATTTTTCATACATATTTTTTCCGTCATGTTATTTCCTAGTGCAAGTTCCCAGGAGTGAGAGGAAAAAATATTTTTATGGCTTTTTTTGTGTATTACCATATTGCTTTCCATTTGCAACAACATAGATGGACTTGGAGGGTATTATTCTAAGTGAAATAAGTCAGAGAAATTAAAATACTGTATAATTCATATGTGGCATCTGAATGCAACAAACTACTGAATACAACAAAAAAGCAGGCTCAGATGTAGAGTACAAACTAGTGGTTACTAGAGGGAAAGGGGTGGGGGAGGGGCAAGATAAGGGTAGGAGATTAAGACGTACAACCTATTATCTGTAAGATAAATAACATACAAGGATATAAAGTACAACACAGGGAATATATAGAGTATAATTTTTAAAAATTATGAATCATGGTGTTATACTCCTGTGACATATAATACTGTACATTAACTATTCTTCAATTAAAAAAACCCAGACAAAGATAAGTAAATAAAACTAGTCTCTGCCTACATGGTGATTATGTTCTAGGATATAGACAATAAGCAAATATACCATGTTGTATGGTAATTGTATTATAGAGGATAAAGCAAGGGGCAGGGTGGTAGACCTGAAGGAAGGAAAGGAGTAAGAAGAGAGTTCCAGATAGAAGTTTTTTTTTTTTTTTTTTGGTCTTTTGCCTTTTCTAGGGCTGCACCCACGGCATACGGAGGTTCCCAGGCTAGGGGTCTAATCGAAGCTGTAGCCGCCGGCCTGCCACAGCCACAGCAATGTGGGATCTGAGCCGCATCTGCAACCCTACACCACAGCTCACATCAACACCGGATCCTTAACCCACTAGTGAGGCCAAGGATCGAACCCGCAACCTCATGGTTCCTAGTCGGATTCGCTAACCACTGAGCCACAACCGGAACTCCCCAGATAGAAGTTTACTTTGCAAATACGGTTAAATTTTGAGGACAGGGACCATTTCTTTCAGATTTTGGTAGCAAAGCAAAAAGCATGTACGTAAGAGGCCTGAAATATATTGCATTCTATATTATTTAGGTGCCGGGAAAGGTGTGATCACCAGTATAATTGTCTCTATAAAGTTTTTCTCTTTATTATTTCACTTAAAAAAATCAATGTTTAATTATTCATGTTTGAATCTTGTGGATAACACTTCCACAAGATTCAAACATAAAAAAAAATAAGGAGGGAAGGACTGGGAGTTTGGGATTGACAGATAAAAGCTATTATATATAGAATGATAAACAACAAGTTCCTACCTTATAACACAAGGTACTATATTCAATATCCTGTGTTAAAACATAATGGAGAAAAACGTGAAAAAGAATATATAGATATATATATATCTGAATGACTTTGCTGTACACCAGAAATTAACACATTGTAAATCAGTATACTTCAATAACATATATATATATATATACATATACATATATATATATATATATATATATATATATATATATATATATATATATATACACACACACACACATATAGTATTCAGGGAGGTCTCCCTCTCTCTCTTAGCCCCTCTGCAGTTCTTATTGCTTCTATTAAGCTTTTATTTACCCTTTCAAAAAATTTTTTAACATGGGTATATAAGTCAATACTTAAAGAAAAACACTGAACATCTAGAGATATAACCTTCCAAGAGCTTTATCTTAAAAAAAAAAAAATCAGTCATTTCGCTCCAGCTGCTCAAGATACCCCATTCACACTCAGCGAGGGACTAAAGCTCTGAAAGCCGGAAGTACCCTAGGGTGCGAAAAGGTGAACCGGAAACGCGGGGTTGGCGGGAGTTAGAGGCTTTCGACTGAGGTAACTCGGAGCAGTCACTAGCTTGCAGCCAGGCTCTTCAGTAGTACTCCTGGTTTTTTCATCCAGGATCCATTTAAGGTTTGACCTGGAATCTCTGGCTGCGCAGGGGCCGATTTGCCCCTAGTCGTGGACTGTTGTGTGGTGGTTTCTAGAATCTTACACTCAGCAGAGGAGGGAGAGGCCGGCACCCTTGGACCTCGCAATTTTTACTTCGGCTTCACCTGAGTTCCTGAAAAACGATGTCGAGGCCACAGGTTAGTAACGTGGGTCTTGTCTCTTCTAGTGGAGAGCAGATGCGTCTCTCGTGCACTTTAGGGTTGGCTGGTTTTGTTTTAAATCTCGCGTGTGAGCTTTGAGTAAGTGTAATCATGTTCCTGCTTGTAAAAAATTTCAAACGAGTCTGATGCTTAAAGTTTGTAATATTTCGAACTGTGGCTGTTTGACTCTCGACTTGCTTTGGTGAATGTTACTTTGCAGAATGTTTGAAGTATAGTGCAAAAATTCTTATAGGGCTTTGAGTGGTTGTGTACATTCTTAAGGAAATTTTCTCCTTATTCTTAGGGTAATTTTATTCTGAAGTGCCTTGCACAAGCAAACTGAAATGGTATCTTTCTGGGAATGAAATGGCTGACCTAATCTTGATAATGCTGAATTGTAGATTTAAATTAATCATGTTGTCTTAGTCTTCCACTTAGCTTTGCTTTAGGACACAATCAGTGATAACTCAAGGCGTTTATGGGAACCTTTATAATCAGTATACTTCATTTAGAAAGAAAATGTGAACATTCCGTTAAGAATTTTACCCTTAGATTAATGAAATCCTTTAACTTTTGATTATATGCTGTTTTAGTTGTGATAAATGCCTGTGGCTGTTTTTGTTTTGTGCCTTGAAAGAAGAATCCTTGCAGAAATATTCTGACCTGAAAATTAGCAAATAGAAGTTCCCACTGTGGCTCAGTGGCTTAAGAACCCAGCATAAACTCTGTGAGGGTGAAGGTCCAATCCCTGGCTTCCCTCAGTGGGTTAAGGATCCAGTGTTGCTGCAAACTGTGACAATAGGCCACAGATGCTGCTCATATCCAGCAGTTTCTCTGGCTGTGGCATAGGCCCCAGCTGCAGCTCCAATTCGGCCTCTAGCCTGGGAACTTCCATATGCCTCAGGTGTGGCCGTTTGGAAAAAAAAAAATCAGCAAATACTATGCAGGTGGAATTTATTCTGTAGTCCTTCACAGTTTTCTTCTCTAGTTACTTCTTTAGCTAATCTGAGTGTTTATGATAACCCGCCCTGGTTTCAGGATTGGTTTAGAGGAATTAGTGAACCTTTAAAAATTATCTCTCAAGTGCTAATGTAACTTGAGAGAATATTTTAATTTTTATACTGCTTCATACAATATCATCAGGAACTAATATCAATTTTTATATCATACTGCCCACTGGGTGGCAGCATGGTGTTTTTTAGTTTCTTCAGTTTTGACTGGATTTCGTAACTCCTGGTGCTGTAATAGTGTTATTCTGATGGTAATAGATATCTATCATATGCTGAATGCCTGGAACTGGACTAAATACTTTATGCCCATTATCTCATTTAATCATTAAAAACAAATCCCAGACCCTGTGATATAAGTATTCCCATTATTCTTACATGAGGAAGCTGTGGAAAAGAGTTTAAATAATAACGTAAGGCTGATATATATTATTACAGGGCTGATAAACTACACAGCCAGAAAGTGGTAGAGCCAGAATTGAAACAGGTGCTTAACTACTGCTTCTTGCTGGTCAAAGTTATTGCAGGTTTATTGTGACCAAATAGTAAAGAGCCAGCAGTTAAAATGAGAAATTTGTGAATATTATGAAAGAGGTGAGAATTGAATGTTTTTTATGTTTTACATAATGTGCCTCCAGAAATTGGGGTGCATGGTTTCAAAAAGACAGTATTTGCAAATTGTGTTCTAAGGGGTTCTAGTGCTGGAAGATGCTTCTATAAAAAAAAAAAAAAAGGTACCTGTGACCAGAAATGCTCTTGGAGATTCATTGAGGCTCTCAAAATTCCTGCAGTAAAGGAACCTGTTTAACACAACTTTGTTGGAACTGATAGCATCCTTGTTCTTTCTGGTTATATCCCACATTAAAAAATACATTTTACATGCAGACCAGTATAAACATATGTATATATATCTGCAATAAAATACTAAAATAAAATACATATGAGATAGTATTTACCTTTAGTATGAGCAATGTAGTCTTACGTTTTCTATTTTACTTTTTCTAATCTTTTTTTAAATAGTAAGTATCTTTGTTTTTTGTTTTCTTTTCGTCTTTTCTAGGGCCGCACCTGTGGCATATGGAAGTCCCCAGGCTAGGGGTCTAATTGGAGCTGTAGCTGCTAGCCGACGCCACAGCCACAACGCCACAGCCACAGCAACACGGGATCCGAGCTGCATCTGCAACCTACACCACAGCTAATGACAATGCCGGATCCTTAACCCACTGAGCAAGGCCAGGAATCAAACCTGCAACCTCATGGTTCCTAGTCGGATTTGTTAACTACTGAGCCACTATGGGAACTCTGATATCTTTGTTATTATTTATTCTTCTGTTCATCCTGGTAATAGTTGAATGAACACTGTTTCTTGTTGGAAAATTATCCTTTATAATAATAACTAAGGCTACTAGCAAAGTAAGGACATGGGAAAAATTTTTATTGTTAGAATTTCCCAAAATACATTCTTTGGGACACATGTTCCCCAGGATATTAATTTGTATTATGAATTATCAAAAAAGTGTTCCATGGTCAAGATAAACCAGTCTGAAGTTAGGTAGGCTCTACCTATGCTAGTGGTTTTGTTTGTCTCTAAGATGAGTTAGGATGCAGTGTTTCCCAGTTTTATTTGAGCAATGAACCTGTTTTTAGAGAGGTATCTTGTGGACCTTGTGCCTTTTATAATATACTTTGGGAAATGATCAAGTTGATAATTAGTTTTAAAATGTTTTTGTTGTAATATACACATTTTAGGTGAAATTTTTTATTGTAAATTATTCACCTAATTTTCGTAGTTCATTTATCCTATTTGCTAATATCAACATGGCAGAGAAGCATGTCAGAAACTCTTTCAGCTTCTTAGTTTGCTTATGATCCATGGAAGCTTTCTGTTAATAGTAAGAGAAGTCTTTATGAAATTCTGTCACTGATTAATTTCATATAAACTAAAACTTTTATTTGTAGTTTAAATTCAGTGAGCACTGAATTTCCAGCTTTGTTAGAATCAGCCATGTTAAGACATTTTGGCAGTTTTGTTTCATTTTGGAAAAATGCGTTTAGTTAAAGGTTATAAGTGTTTAAGAAATGTTTAAAGGGTTTTGCTACATTTTATTTATAAGGTGGCCAAAATTGGTGCTTATGCACTTGATTCAAAGATTTCTGTTGTATTGTTTTAGTTTAGTTGAATTTATAGTACCTTTAATAGTTTCTTTCATGTTTGATTCCATAATGATCCTTAGGGAGAGATTTTTTTCAATTCTCTCATTTCCTTTACACATCTCAGACCATTAAAGTATAGAATTTAAGTATTTCTAAATTTCTAAAATTTATATATGAAATCCCCACTCCTATTCCTTTTTTTCTTTCTCTTTTCTTTTTTGGCTGCCTCATGGCATATGGAGTTCCCAGGAATCAGATCTGAGCCACAGTAGTGACCTATGTCATAGCTGCAGTAATGCCGAATCCTTTAACCCACTGTGTGGAACAGGGATTGAACCTGCATCCTGGTGCTGCAGAGACACTGCCAGTCCTGTTGCACCACAGTGGGAACTCCCTAGTCCTTTTTTAAATTTTTTATGTATTTTTTGCTTTTTAGGGTCACACATGCAGCGTTTGAAAGTTCCCAGCCTCGGGGTCAAATCAGAGCTGCAGCTACCGGCGGCCTACACCACAGCCACAGCAATGTGGGCTCCAAGCCACATCTGCAATCTGCTCCGCAGCTCATGACAACACCCGATACTTAATCCACTGAGTAAGGCCAGGTTTTGACCCATGTCCTCATAGATACTAGTTGGGTTCATTACTGCTGAGCCACAGTGGGAACTCCCCTACTCCTTTTCTTAAGTCAAGGAGAAATTTGGCAAAGATTTTACTGTGAATATTTTACTTTTAATACTGTAAAACATTTTTTGTAAGAAACTCAGTGTTTTAGTAATTACACATAATTTCTGGCAAATTTAAGGAAATACTTATCAAGTGTTCCCATGATGCATTTCCTACTGGACCTCAATAAACCTTTTACAAACATAAAACATTTAATGAAAAATAGCTTTCATGGTGGCATTATAATTGATATAATAAAGTACAAATTTATGTGACCTAGACAGTAGAAATGGGACAGTATACACAGTAAGGTGCTAATCATATGGTATAGGCAACAAGTACTGTTCAAAAAAGGAGAAGCTGGTGTCAACTGGATTCATAAGAAAATTTCATGAAAGAGATGGAATTTGATCTTACTTTTAAGTGTTTGAACAGAGAAGATAGAGGAAGGCATCCTGTATGAGAGAGCAGAATTTGTGAAGGTATTAATCAGTGTAGGCTCCTTAAAATGGCATGAAAGACCCTTCTCAAGCCTCATCCCATCGTCTCCCAGCTTTATAAGTGACTCTAATCTCCTTAAACTGTTTTTAGTTTCTCCTTTATTGAATTTATGTATTTATCTCTCTGGCCACACCTGCGGCATATGGACGTTCCCAAGCTAGCGAATGATTCCAAGCCACAGCTGTAGCCTGTGCCACAGCTGCTTAAACTATTACCTTACATCTCACTGAACATTTAATTTTGTGAACATTGCTCATCAACAGTCTCCTACTTTCCAAATCAATTTGTGTCAGAAAGAACTATTTCAGCCAAATTTGATTTCCCCTTCCTCAGGATCTATCTCAGAATCCTCCCCCATGGACTATTTCTTGAATTCCTCGAGAGCCTAAAATCTCTTCTCCATAGGTTCGTTATATCAGAATTTTACTGCTAGAACTAGCGCTTGACACCATCTCTTTCAATTTGCTATTACAGTTAAAACTATTTGGGTAATGAGACAGGATATTTACAATCAAATACAAATTTGAACTTAGTTTAGCTTCCTTATTTTATAGTTGAATAAATGTCTTGCGCACTATGTACCTTGAACTCGGAATCCTTAGAGAACACCTTTTTACCTGTCATGTCTTTTATATCATGCCTTGTGTTATCATGTCTGGGATTACACTTATTTGAATAAATGCTTTATCTACCGTTCTATACTTTTAAGGTAAAGACCATTAACTCACATTTGTATCACTTTGGAGTTTCATGAACAGAGAGATATATTGAATTATATCATGCTTATTCTTTACTATATATAAGAAGTCTAATTTAAAAAAAAATCTATGTGTGGATACTTTTTCCATTTTTCTTCATTATATAATTGTTCTTTTCTAGGTCTTTCTAGTGTTATGATATCTTTTTAAAGATATCTTAGGATATAAACTCAGATATCTTAAGATATAAACACTATTATCTACAGGAAACACATTCAGTGCAACATGCAATGCAGTAAATATTGAGTGCCTGACTTTTTAAAATTATTGTATAAGGTAGGATGAGGATATAAAAATGATACTTGACCATGGTATCACTACTTAAAATATAATGGCAAATGCAGTTATTGTTAATATAAGATAGAGTATGATTTAATCAATTCCACTTTGACACTGTGCTATGTGGAACATAAAAACTCCTTTGATTCTTCAGTTTTAGAGGGGATACACTCTAGGAAATGTAATGTTTATTATATTGTTATATTATAAATAAATGGTCCTGATGGAGTTAAGGTGATTTTCCAGTGAATCTTATAGAAATCCAAGATCAGATAATTAAATAGTGTTTATGTAATTTTAGTCATGTTTCGGTAATTTTTTCTCAATCTTTTTCAGTCTACACGTATACCACTTTGTGTATAGTTAATGAATACAGTTTTTTTTTTTTTTTTTTACAGAAGGGCTCACTTGTGACAAATGTCATCCATATTTTACATTTTAATATTATAATAATAATTACTTATAAATGAGATATGCTTATATGAATGATTTAGCATTCAGTTCAGTTCATATGACTGTTCCTAAGAGAAAAGACAATATGATGAATAACTTGTGGGCTGTTTAAGGGAAAAAAAAGGAAACTTGGAACTTACAGCTCTTTAACAATGAATTCTTTTGTAAATTTAGTAACTGAAAAATCACATTATTATATTTGTATAGCTATTGTAGGTGATTTTGTTTATACTCCGAATGTTTTAGCTAATGTCAAAGCCTGCCAGTTGTTATTATGTGAAATGATAGTGTGAAATTGATGCTGTTATAGTATAACAATAAGGACGTGACTCATGTATTTTATGTACACATGCATTCAACTGTAGTGACAAATGGCTTCATGCTGTGTGATTAAATGCATATTAGCGTTTGCCCTAGGCATTTGATTATTACCATCTTTACTTCATTACATTACCACACTGTATGGCCATATAATTTATAAGATAATACACACATCACTTTGTTGCTGATAGGAATTATTCTGTTTTATGGATGGTGTCCTTTAATTTTGCCTTTCATGGATTATAAAATTGGTTAATATCTGCTGAAGTGAATCACTGGAGAAGCAAATAAAGATGTTGGCCTCAGGTCACAGTGTCATTTGTGATACTGGCAAAATCTTACAGGCTCATTTATCCCTGTACATGATTGATAACAGCATGGGTTAAATGGAGAAAGCTTTGCTTCTATTAAAGAATCATCATGAATGAAGACCTCCCACTTAAAAGTCAGGCATGATGAGAAGACAAGAGACTGTCTACAGGTCAAATTAAATAACTTAAATAATTTAAGTAGAATGACAGTGTAATTTGTCCATTTTGTGTTATTACCCTGACCCCTATCAGGATTATAGGCTAACTTTCTTCTGTAGAGTATTTAAAATGTAATTTTAAATAAATATTTTCAAAGATAAAAAAGCATTTAGAGCTCTTAAAATGTGCTTAAATATAGATTTTTATTATATGCTTCTAAAAAAATCTTAAAAAAACCCTGCAGTACTTGTAAAATTCAGAAATATGGTGAATACTGATGTAATGCTTTAAGCTTCTATATTGACTTTATTTTAAATTATTTTATAATGAAATATAAAGAATCTAAATAATTATACATTTTATAAGTTTATTATAAATAATAAATTTATTAATAAAATTACTATAAACAAACTATTTGCAAGCATTCATTCGTAACACTTTGAAGCTAGATGTTAAAAATAAAGATACAGGAGTTCCCGTCATGGAGCAGTGGAAACAATCTCATTAGGATCCATGAGGATGCAGGTTCGATCCCTGGCCTCACTCAGTGAGTTAAGAATCTGGCATTGCTGTGAGCTGTGGTGTAGGTTGCAGATGAGCTCGGATCTGGCATTGTATGGCTGTGGTGTAGACTGGCAGCAATAGCTCCGATTAGACCCCTAACCTGGGAACCTCCATATGCCGCGGGTGTGACCCTAAAAGGCAAAAAATAAAAAAAAAATAAAGATACAGTCAGCATTTTTAAACGATTACTTTCCCGTGTGGAATCATTGAGTTTATTCAAATTGTGGTTCAAAATAGTGGAAGGCATATGTATTTTTGGATAATAAAGGCAGTATTGAATTGTGAAAGTGTTTTGATCTGTTAAGAGAGAAATATGAAAAAAAGAACAAAATGTGAATGAAATCTCAAACATTACATGTCTCCTTTAAATGACCAAAAAGGAACTTTTTGTACATAAAATCATTCTCATTTCTTGTTCATTGGCTGTTGAATGCTTACTGTATGCCAGGACTCTAATATATTGTTTTGTTTAATCCTCACACCCTGTGAAATAAGTATCTCTGATTATAGATGAGGAAACTGAAACCTAGAGAAGTCCACAGCTGTTAAGAGGAAACAGAATTTGAATCTGCATCTGTTGTGGATTTTTTTTTTTTTTTTTTGCTACACCTGCAGCATGCAGAAATTCAGGGGCCAGGGATTGACCCCTGTGCCATGGCAGTGACCTGAGCCACAGCAGTGACAATGTCAAGTCCTTAATCTACAGATCACCAGGGAACTTCTGTTGTGGATTCTTACAGGAATTTACAAATATGGATCTGTCTTTTCAAAATAGATAATAAAAATACTTTACTACAAAATTTCAAAACCATTGCATTTCTCACTTTATCAAGCTGGTCTCATTCCTGTTGTGAAAACTTCTTTTGGACTGTGAATCTCAGAAATACATTTCACATCATGATCCAGTATACTTACTTACATGTATTTACATTTACATGTAATTAAAACAAAACTTTTATCAACTTCCCACATATGAAGATTGCTAATATATTCCTAATCTAATCTATTATTTTTTCTATTCTCTTTCATGATAAAAATTGCTGCTTGCAGCTAAACTGATTTTTATATCTTTTTTAAGAGTTCTCAACTGAAGTAATTCTGTACCAACTTAAAATATATACAATAAAGTTTTTTTCTTCCATTGTAGAAATTATATATACTTTTCACAGAAAGCAGAATGAATAGGAAAACATCACTTATTCCTTGATAACTGAAAGACAACTGCAGTTAACACTTTGGTGTATTCTCTTTCAGTATTTTTTCAGGTGGTGTTTATATTAGTATTGTTTTAACTGTGACGAATATGTAATTTTGAATCCAGATTTTTAAAATTTAGTGTTTATCAAATTTATATGTGCATGTAATGGAAAGAATTAAATTTTTTTACAAGATTTGTTTTCAAAAAAACAGTAATCTCTGCCACTTCCTCCTCTCCAGAGCAACTACTTTAAACTATTTTAGCTTATTCTTCATACATTTACTTCCAGATCTCTAAATAATATTGTTACTTCTTAATTTTCCAGTTTTAGGCATTATCAAATGACTTTCCGTAATGGAAGATGAGGACTTAACTTACTTTCATTTTTTTGCTCCACCCCTTCCCCTATACTCCCCATAAAGTTCATACTCTCCATAAAGTTACATCATAATCTTATTTCAGTATTTAGAGTTACATTATTATGGCTGCATAATGCTTTTCACAGTCAAACCGTTGTAGTATGCTGTGATTATTTTTCCTTTTCAACATTCTTCCCAACTCCATTGTCTTGTTTTTCTCCATTGCTTAATTTTTAATGTATTCATCACTAATCCTAGGCTTTTCTCAGTTATATGAAATTCTTACTAATGGCTTAAAAACAGTTAGTAATCTATTAATTTCATCATATTGAGGAACTTTCTATCAGAACCTGCTAAACCACTCCATCTGGACTGGTGGCTGTCCAGGTGTGCTGTACAAGTGTCATCTTGCTCTCTCCCTTCACCATCCCAGGAATTCCTTTCCTCTTTCTCTCTTGTACATGGTTCCCTGTTTCTTGGATCCCATTCCTTCCTCTTTCTCAGAGAAATCCTTAAGTGGCTACCTGAGAAAAGCTCATGGAAAGTAAATTGTTTTGGACACTGCATGCCAGAAAATATCTTCTAACTTCACACTTGGCATGGCTATAAAATTCCAATTTTTAAAATAATTTCCCCTTAATTTTGAAGGCTTAGCTTCTTCTTCCCTTTTCTCCCTCATTTTTAGCCACCCCCAGCTTATGGAGTTCCTGGACCAGGGATTAGATCTGAGCCACCCTTGTAAGTACGCCGCAGATGTGGCAACACCGAATCCTTAACCCATTGTGACAGGCCAGAGTTGAACCTGCATCCCAGTGCTCTAGAGACACAGCCCATCATGTTGTGCCACAGAGGGAACTCCAAAATTTAGCTTCTTTATTGCAGCTTTCTTTGTAGATTTTGAAAAACTCTAATGTAATTCTTCATCCTTTGTATGAAAAAAATTTTTTTCCCCTTTCTGGAAACTTACAGGATTGTTCCATTTTTCTCTAGTATTTTTTAATTTCACCATTTTTTTGGGGGGGGGTAGATTCTTGATACTGATTTAAATGTCTTGACAATACTGTTTCTAAATCTCCTAAATCCTTTATAATCACTCTTAAGCCATCCCAAACCCCCTCAATCCTGTTTGCGTTTTTTTTTCCCCCACCATGTTGTGTCTTGGCACTGTCTCTTAATGACTTCTTTGCAAACTGAAAGTTTTTAGTTCTGGGAAAATTGATTTTGAAAAAAAATTTTTTCTTTTTATGGCCACTTCCATGGCATATGGAAGTTACCAGGCCAGGGATTGAATCCCAGCCACAGTTGCAACCTGACCTGAGCCACACCTGTGGCAACGTGGGATCCTTTAACCCACAACACTAGGCTGGAGATTGAACCTGAACCTCCGCAGAAACCTAAGCACTGCAGTCAGAGTCTTTTTTTTTTTTAATTTTATTTTTTTATTAGGGTATAGTTGATTTACAGTGTTGAGTCAATTTCTGCTGTACAGCATGGTGACCCAGACATACATATATACACATTCTTTTTCTCATATTATCTTCTCTTATGGTCTATCCCAAGAGACTAAATATAGTTCCCTGTGCTATACAGTAGGATCTCATTCCTGTCCATTCTAGGTGTAATAGTTTGCATCTACCAACCCTAAATTCCCCATCCATCTCACTTCTTCCTCCCTCCGCCCAGCAACCACAAGTCTGTTCATGTTCGTGGGTCCATTTCTATTTTGTAAATAGGTTTATTTGTGTCATGTTTTAGGTTCCACATGTAAGTGATATTATATTGTCCTTCTCTTTCTGACTTATTTTCCTTAGTATGAGACTCTGTAGTTGCATCCATGTTGCTGCAAATGGCATTATTTTGTTCTTTTTTATGGCTGAGTAGTATTCCATTATATATATGTATCATATCTTCTTAATCCATTCATCTGTACATTTAGGTTGTTTCCATGTCTTGCCTATTGTGAATAGTGCTGCATTGAACATAGGGGTGCATGTATCTTTTTGAATGAAAGTTTTGTCCGGATATACAAACAAGAATGAGATTGCTGGGTCATATGGCAGTTCTATATTTAGTTTTCTGAGGAACCTCCATACTGTTTTCCATAGTGGTTGTACCAGTTTACATTCTCACCAGTAGTAGGAGGGTTCTTTTTTCTCCACACCCTCTCCAGCATTTGTTATTTGTAGACTTATTAATGATGGCCATTTTGAATGGTGTGAGGTGGTACCTCATTGTAGTTTTGATTTGCATTTTTCTAATAATCAGTGATGTTGAGCATCTTTTCATGTGTCTACTGGCTATCCATATATCTTCTTTGGAGAAATGTCTATTTAGGTCCTCTGACCATTTTTCAGTTGGGTTGTTTGTTTATATTTAATTGTATGAGCTGTTTATATATTTTGGAGATCAAGCTCTGGTCAGTTGCATCAATTGCAATTTATTTTCTCCCATTCCATAGGTTATCTTTTTGTTTTTGTTTTTGCTGTGCAAAAGCTTGTAAGTTTGATTAGGTCCCATTGGTTTATTTTTGTTTATATTTCTATTGGCTTGGGAGAGACTGACCTAAGAAAACATTTATATGGTTGATGTTAGAGAATGTTTTGCCTATGTTTTCTTCTAGGAGTTTTATGGTGTCAGGCCTTATATTTAAGTCTTTAAGCCATTTTGAGTTTATTTTTGTGCATGGTGTGAGAGTGTGTTGGAATTTCATTGATTGATATCGTAGCACTTGCTGAAGAGACTTTTTTGCATTTTATATTCTTGCCTCCTTTGTTGAAGATTAATTGACCATAGGTGTTTGGCGTTATTTCTGGGCTCTCTATTCTGTTCCATTGGTCTGTATGTCTGTTTTTGTACCAATACCACACCATCTTAATTACTGTAGCTTTGTAGTATTATCTGAGGTCTGGGAGAGTTATGCCTCCTGCTTGTTTTTTTCCTCGGGGTTGCTTTGGCAATTCTGGGTTTTTTATGGTTCCATATAAAGTTTTGGACTCTTTGTTTTAGTTCTGCGAAAAATGTCATGGGTAATTTGATAGGGATTGCATTAGATCTGTATATTGCCTTGTGTAGCATGACCGTTTTAACAATACTGATTCTTCCAATCCAGGAGCATGGGCTATCTTTCCATTTCCTTGAATCTTTTAAGTTTTTTTTTTAATATTCCTTTTCTAATATTTTATGGTTAGTTCCTGTTGTGGCTCAGCAGTAATGAACTCAACTAGTATCCATGAGGATGCAGGTTCAAAACCTGGCCTTGCTCAGTGGATTGGGAATCCAGCATTGCCATGACCTGTGGTGTAGGTCACAGACATGGCTTGAATCCCACATTGCTGTGGCCGTGGTGTAGGCCAGCAACTACAGCCTTGATTCGATCCCTAGGCTGGGAACTTCCATATGGTGTGGGTGTGGCTCTAAAAAAAAGGCCAAAAAAACGATGATAACATTTCATTGTTAGTATACAGAAACGCAACCTATTTCTGAATGTTAATCTTGTATCCTGCTACTTTGTGAATTCATTGATCCGTTCAGGTAGTTTCTGTGTGGTTTCCTATATATTTTTTAAAAATTCAGTGACCAACTAAGTATTAAATGTTTAGGTAAATTTGTATCGGTATTTTTCACACTTTAGTGGACTTGTTAAGACAGGATTTTTGATTTTTGGTTCTTGATTCACTGGATCTTAGGCACTAGAATTTATGTTGCTAGCAAGTCCTTAGGTGTTATTAATATTGTTGATGCAGAACTACACTTTAATAACCACTGATTTACTTCATTGCTTTTGTTGTTTGTTTAACACTATTGATTATTAAAGTTAACAGGTAGTACGACTTTCTACTCTTAACATAAAATACTATTCTCATATTTTTTGAGTGTTTGCTAATGATTTTGAACTTTGAGCATTTAGGACAAGTAATGTTATATGTAGCAAGAAACAAATACCAGGTCACTAAATATATACACTTTAAAGTGTGTTTTTGTTAAATGGATAATATTTAGACATTGACTTCCCATATAAAATAGAGCATTTTGATGGAAATAACTTAGCCTTCTTTAGTAATAAAATTCATAAAGGAAAATATAGCAAGCTTCTTAAAGAGATCAGTAGGTTAAATCTTTTCTGAGATATATTGGAATATAGGTAATATATAATATCTATTTAAAGAAATACAGATTTCTGATAAAATATTAATAATACTTAGACATTACCATTATCATATGTACTATTTTTAAAGATCTCAGTAGTATAGAAAATGAAATCAAACATCATTGTCAATTTTTCCAATACTCCTTTCACAGGTATTTATTTATTTATTTATTTGGCTGCGCCTTGGCATATGGAGCTCCTGGGCCAGGGATCACATCCAAGCCACAGCCACAAACTAAGCTTGCAGCAATGCTGGATCCACTGTGCCGGGCCAGGGATCAAACCTGTGTCTCAGCGCTCCCAAGCTGCTGTTGATTCCATTGCACCACAGCGGGAGTTCCTTTTCACACTTATTTATTAATTTAACTAATTGGGGCTGTTAATCTGTCTAAAATGATATTTTAAGCCTTTAACAGTGCCATTTGTTTAACATATGAACCTATCTTTTTGGGTTAAACTTGAAATTTATTGTCAGATTAGGGAACTGAGCCTCAGAAAAATTAGTCTTTTTCCTCCAAAATTATACGGTTAACAAAGCAATCAGGTTTTTACTCAAGTGTAGGCCTCTGACTTTGAGTTCAGTGATTTAAAAAAAAATTTATACCTTGTAGGAAGTAATACACTACAAACCTCAGAGAAGCAATTTAAGGCTCAAAAGAAAAATTTAGGTGAAATTGCTTTGTAACATGAAAGAAGTATAAAAATAAAGTATTCTAGTTGCCTGTTAATTTACTGGGTATTTATTTTGTTCCTAGAACTGTATTGAATATTGTCAGGGAATAAATTAAAGAAATGTAGAAACGTTTTTGCCTTTAAGAAACATCCAAATTGGAGAGGCAGATGGAAAGCACTTGGAACAACTGGTGAGTTAGCGTTAAACTTTGTAGTGTTGAATTTAAGTACTCAACAGGAACTTAGAGAATGGAGGGATCAGTGATTTTGAGTAATCAAGAAAGGATTCCTGGAGAAAAGATGAGTAGAATTTAGATGGGGGAGTGAAAAATTATTCTCAGTACCAAGATGGGAACGAGCATGGATTAGGTAGGAGACAGCGAGGAAACTCTAATAGAAAATGTCTTGATCCTCTGTTGGGACCTCTATTGTGTGTAGAAGAGGTTTAAGATTGAATAGGAGGGTGAAACTAGAAAGTGGGGAAGCTTTAAACATCAGGCAGATGCATATGGATTTGATTTGCAGATAAGAAGAGACCTCTTGAATTTGGAGATTGATTTTGGGGATTGAGATTTAAGTGGTGGTGTTTGTTTGTTTTGGCCACACCTGCAGCATGCAGAAGTTCCCCAGTCAGGGATCCAACCCACATGGCAGCAGCAACCCGTTGCTGTGGCAGTGTAGGATCCTTAACCTGCCGAGCTAAAAGAAAACTCCTTAAGTGGTGTTTTGAAAAATAATTCTGGAGAAAATATGCAGGGGAGATTGAAGTGGGGGAGAAGATTAAATAAAGAGATAACAGGAAAATGTGATTATAATTCATGTCTGAGGTAATGAGGGTCTGACTAGATTTATAGCAATAGGAGTAGTGATGCAGAATGAATCTAAGGGCCAATTAGAAGGAAGAGCAAACAGGTCCATTTAGAGATTAGATTTAGGGGATGAAGGAGAGTGAACATGAAGACAGAGGTGGGGGGACAGAAAGAGAGGAAGAGAGAAAGAGAAGAGATCAAAGATTTTTGTATATGTTCTTTGGAGATTTAAATAAAATATTGTGGTACTACTGACAGAAATAAAGTTAAAAAGATTTGAGGGAGAAATGCATTTTTTTTTTTTAGGACCACACCTGTGGCATATGGAAGTTCTCAGGCTAGGGGTCCAATCGGAGCTACAGCTGCCAGTCTGCAGCACTGCCACAGCAACGCTAGATCTAAGGTGCATCTGTGACCTACACCATAGCTCAGGGCAATGCTGGATCTTTAGCACACTTAGCGGGGCCAGGGATCAAACCCACATCCTCATGCATACTAGTTGAGTTTGTTTCTGCTGAGCCACAACGGGAACTCCAGAGATGTAAATTTTGATTTGTTAAATCTGAGATGAAAAAATGCAAGTGAGAATTTGAGATGACTGAAGATACATTGGGAATCATTCACAAAGTAGTCACAAGATAGAACTTTGGAGCTGGAAGTAAATTTAGAGGTAAAGTAAAAATGTAGATCCAGAAAGGTCAAGTGTTTGAAATCACATGACTACCTATTAACAGATTTGTTGATATCAACTGATTCCCACTCTGTTGCTCTTTGAATCATTATTTATATACCTATCTATAGCAAGGGTCACTGACTGAATACCTTTAAGGACTAGGAAAGTCAGGTAAATTCATTTAATGTTTAAAAATATGTATTTAATCTCTGACATTACTTTATATCGAGCCCTGTCCTAGGTGCTGAAGACACAGCATGGCCAAGACCAATGAGACTGTGCTCTCACAAAGCTCACTTTTTAAAGGCGGGACATAATAAACAAAGCAAATAGATAATTAACAGATAATTTTGAGTAATGGGAAGTGCTGTAAAGACAATAAAACAGGATTATGTGCTGAAAAGTGAAGAGGTAACATTTGAGCTGAAACTTGAAAAGCATGAAGCAAATTCTGTGTAAATGTGGAGACAGCATTTCAGACAGGAGGAACAGCATATATGTAGAGCTTAAAGCTGAAGTAAATTTGATATTCTTTTTTTTTTTTTTTTTTTTTACGGTTGCGCATGTGGCATATGGAAGTTCCTGGGGTAGGAACTGAATTGGAGCTGCAGCTGCAGGCTTACTCCACAGCTACTGCAACACGTATCCAAGCCACATCTGTGCCTATGCAGGTTGTGGCAACACCAGATCCTTAACCCACTGCGTGAGGCCGGGGTCAAACCCAAATACTCATGGAGACAACTTTGGGTCCTTAACCCACTGAGCCACAACAGGAACTACAAAATTGGTATGTTTTTGAACTGAGTATTCAGTTCCTATTATGTGCCAGACATAATGCTAGACTCTGGGGGATTCAGCAGTGAATAGAACAACACTGGCTCCCAAAGATGAGTGGCAAATTGTCTAGATTTGCACTCTTTTCTGTAACACTCTCTTTAAGTCTTGTGTGTAGAATTAACTACTTTCTTATTTGTATTTTCATCAACATTTTTTGTAAGCTTTTTTTTTATTTTATTTTAGCGCTTATCACACTGTTGGCTTCCTGTCTTCCCAACCAGACTGTGAACTTGTATCCTGAGAAACTTGCACAGTGCTCTGCACGTGCTAGGAACCTAATTAAAGTTTCTTTAATCAGCCACTCTGAGCAACTCATCATATATTTTTTTGAGGGCTAACATTGTTCAAAGTGTTCTACACTTAGCAGAGTTTCTCCAAATAGGAAATAGGTTTTGCTGTCCTTTTTGAATCTTCTAGTTAAAAATGATGGATTAACTACATCCATTTATGATTTCTCACTCATTAAAATGTATAAAAGGAGTATTAATGCAAAGAGAAGAGAGAGCAGAAGATAATTCAACAGTATCTCTCTGAAAGCAAATATAGGAGTGATGACTGACTTAAAAGTTTGGAAATAGCTCAGCAGTTGGAAACACCAAATGCCAAAGACAGGAATAAGGCTTAGGCATAAAAAGAGTGATTTGTGGAAAATCTTTGTATAGAATACTTGAACCCTTCCCAGTGTCCTTTCCCACAGGATGGGAAGTTTATACTCTGAAAAATCTGACATCAGAACTGCTGCACATTGTGGGCAAAAAAAGAAAATTAAAAAAGAAGACAGCAGCTGCATTCTCATATCTGCTTCTGCATTCAGTCTGTTCTGGTATCATATTATGTAGCTTATGGAAAATCACTGTGCATTAATGAGAAAATAAGCATAAATAAGGCAGAGAACACTGTAGTATTAATAACGAAAATATTTTTAACCTTGCAGACCCCACAGTTTTAGAACCACTGGTGTAACTGACCATCTAGTCAACCAAAAACTGCTATGAGTGTGTTGGGAAGATGGATAAAGGGAAAGTGGTGGTGATTATGTGTAACATAAGTGAGCTAAATTACTTTAACAGGATGTAAAAAATGCAGTAAAAGTGGATACATCAAGAAATAGAGTTTTACTGGGGTTCCCATCGTGGCTCAGCAAAAACGAATCTGACTAGTATCTCATGAGGATGTGGGTTCAATCCCTGGCCTATCTCAGTGGTTAAGGACCTGGTGTTGCTATGAATTCTGGTGTAGGCTTGGATCTGGTGTGGCTGTGGCAGACATGACTTGGATCTGGCATGGCTGTGGCGTAGGCTGGTGGCTACAGCTCCAATTGGATCCCTAGCCTGGAAACTTCCATATGCCGTGAGTTCGGCCCTAAAAAGAAAAAAAAGAAAAAGAAAAAAAAGAAATAGAGTTTTATTATTTAGAAATATAAATGTATATATCAGAAGAAGCAGCTGGAATAATTGAAAGTAGCTAACTTTGGGAAGTGGGAATGTAGGCCAGCTGATCACTGTTTTCCAGTGTTTGCTTATCAGCTTTTTTTTTTTTTTTTTTACCAAATGCAAATCTCATTTTGGTTAAAATTAAAAATTAAAACAAAGAAAGAAAATATGTCATTAGGGGTCATCTTATGTAACAGTTGTCTTGTATACCACTGGTAAACGATGTAGATATACATAGTTATAATATATTCTCAAATATACAGTCGCATGATAGATTGGAAATCTCTTCTGAAGAACCTCCATACTGTTTTCCATTGTGGCTGCAGCAATTACATTCCCACCAACAGTGCACGAGGGTTCCCTTTTCTCCACATGCTCTCCAACATTTGCTACTTATTGTTTTTTTTGGTAAGAGCCATTCTAACAGGTTTGGGGTGTTACTGTGATTTCTATTTGCATTTCCTTAATGATTAGTGGTATCGAGCACCTTTTCATTTACCCATTGGCTATCTGTGTCTTCTTTGGAAAAATGTCTGTTCAGAGCTTCTGCTTGTTTTTTAATTAGATTGTTTGCTTTTTTTTGCTAATGAGTTTTATGATTTTTAAAAATATATTTTGGATATTAACCCCTCATCACATGTATGATTTGCAAATATTTTCTCACTTTTGTTCGGTTGCCTTGTCATTTTTTGGTGGTTTCCCTTCCTGTGCGGAAGCTTTTTAGTGTGTTGTAGCAGTCCCATGTGTTTATTTTTGCTTTTGGTGTCAAATCCAAAAAAAAAATAATCACATAGACTGATGTCAAAGAGCTTGCCTCCTGTTTTCTTCTAGGAGTTTTATGATTTCAGGTCTTACATTCAAGTCTTCAATCCATTTTGAATTAACTTTGTGTATGGTGAGAGTCAGTGGTCCACTTTCATTCTTTTTCGTGTGGCTGTCAAGTTTTCCCAACACCACTTAACAAAGAGACCGTTCTTTTCCTATGGTATATTTGTGGCTTCCTTTGTAATAAGTTAATTGACCACATATGTGTGGTTTACTTCTGGAACATATGTTCCATTGATCTATGGGTCCGTTTTTATGCTAATATACTGCTTTAATTACTGCTGTTTTGCAATATAGTTTGAAGTCAGGAAATGTAATGCCTGTAGATTTGTTGTTGTTCCTCAAGGTTGGTTTGGCTTTGTGTGTGTGTGTGTGTGTGTGTGTGTGGTTCCATACAAATTTTAGTATTGCTTATATTATTTCTGTGGAAAATGCTATTGGAATTTTGAGAGATTGCATTGAATTTGTAGGTGGCTTTGGATAGTATGGAAATTTTCAGTGTTAATTCTTACAATCCATGAGCACAAAGTGTCTTTACATTATTTGTTGTCTTCAATTTCTTTTCTTTGCTTTTTAGGGCCGCACCCATGGCATATGGAGGTTCCCAGGCTAGGGGTCCAGCTGGAGCTATAGCTGCTGGCCTACAGCAGAGCCACAGCAAAACCAGATCCGAGCGGTGTGTGTGACTTACATCACAGCTCGTGGCAATGCCCGATCCTTAACCCACTGAGCGAGGCCAGGGATTGAACCCATGTCCTTATGGATACTAGTCAGATTCGTTTCCACTGAGCTGCAAGGGAAACTCCTGTGAATCGATAGTTATTAAAATTAAAAGTTGAAAAGAGAAGTTTATTGCAACCTGATTCATACATTTTCTGAGTTGAGAAAGACATTTAAATGCTTTGGGTTTTAATGAAAAGCAGTTACCCTAGTTCAAGTTTGTTGTGTTTAAAGATTGCATTGCTGTTAATTAGCTTATCCTTACAGTATGCTTTATATCAGGGCAAAATTTAGGAAGCACAGTGTCTACCTCAGCCTTGGTATAAAATGATTGATGAAGGGCCAGTTGTTGTCTGTCACATCATGAACCCAGCCTTTTGGTGTTTAGGGGCAGAAAATTTGGTCTCAGGGGTAAAGTAAGAGAAAAATCCTCAGCTACAAAGAAACAAGATAAGATCATTGTTGCTGTATGTTTGTGTATCAAGATCAGAATAGCAGTAATGACAGAACTATTATTCAGTGTTAAACCTGGAGGATTATAGGATACAGGTTGTTATATCTTTATGGTAACTGTACTTTTACGTGAAAAACCTAAATAAAATTTTTTTCAGTTATAACCTTTTATATTATAGGAAATGAATTTCAGTATGGAGAATGATTTTGAGACTGAGTCAGCATCATCTACTTTTGCTCTTCAGAGTTCTTCAGAGACATTGTTTTCCATTCAGCTGTTAGATTTCAAAACAAGTCTACTGGAAGCATTAGAAGAATTACGTATGAGGAGGGTGAGTTCCTTTTTAAAGTGCTTTTTTCAATCAGAGGACTTGATTTTGTCCATTTTTTTGGTCTTAAGGGGGGAAAACAGGCCATGAAATAAAGAGAAAAGGTTAGATTTAGTCACTATTGGGATGGAATAGAGGAGGGATTTATAAACCAAAGTAAAAATAAAACATCAGATTGTTAAATACTTGGTAAGTCTGCTAGTATTTACTGCGTGCCTTTGAGTGCATAGATAGTATTATAGCTAGACACTGTGGCTGATGAAAAAGAATCACTCTTTAGGAGGTTACGGTTTTGTTTCATGGCCAGAAGATAGCTGCCATGAAATGATTAAATGATGAGAAAAGTAACATGATTAAATGACAAAATAAATGTATATAGTAAGTATTCTTATTTCAAATAATAAAATATCTTTATTTTTAAGTGCTAACCCTGAAATTTTTAGAAAGGAGATATCTAATATAAAATTGTAAAAGATGTTAGATTTCGGTAGAAGATCTATATTGTACAAAAATCTTTAAAAGGATTTCGTTTCAGAGACTCTTTGGGTCTAAATTTGCAGAACAGGTAAAACATTGTAAGAACGATCTAGGGATGAGATCACTAGGATTTATATGTAACCGAAGATAGAACAGAAGGGACAGGAAAGAGAATCAGTAGAATTTGGTGACTTTCTGAAAAAAACCTGTAAGTGAGAGAAAAAGAGATCTGAAAAAACATTTTTATTACATGAAGCCTGTTCTAGGATTTAAAAATATTGAAGTTTGTTGTCATAGTAAGGAAATTTAATTACCACAATGTTCATCCTAGATAAAGCTGCTTGTAGTCAGTATAACAAAAGTCTATTTAGCAAAGAAGAAATCTTTCTTTAAAGAAAGGATATCTTTGAAGTTTCTGTCGTGGCTCAGCAGTTAGCAAACCCGACTAGCATCCATGAGGACGAGGGTTCAATCCCTGGCCTCACTCAGTGGGTTAAGGATCCGGTGTTACTGTGAGCTGTGGTGTAGGTCGCAGAGGCGGCTCGGACCCTGTGTTGCTGTGACTCTGGCATAGGCCAGTGGCTATAGCTCCAATTGGACCCCTAGCCTGGGAACCTCCATATGCCAGGGGTGCGGCCCTAAAAAAAGACAAAAAGACCAAAAAACATGATACTGGGAGAGGCTTGATGAGTACTTGCACGTTAGGACTTGTTCTCATTGACAGTTAACCTCTTGGAAGCCGGTTGCCATGCCATAAAGTTCCAAATAGATTATTTAATGATGAGAAGCTACATGGGCAGAGACCTAGAGTGAGAGAATATCATGGTTATCCTAGCACAGCCAAACTACCAAATGAATGCATTTGTGTGAATAACCTGATCCGTAGCTTGTGAAGCAGAAGAACTGCCCAGGCAATGTATAGAATTGTAAGACATAATAAATTATTTTAAATCACCACGTTTTGGGGGTATTTGATAAACAGAACTAGGTGACTGACACAGATATGTAGAATACTATGTAGCTCTTAAAAATAAGGGAGTTACATATGTACTAAAACGGGAGATGTGCATGGTATATGGTACCATGGGACAATAAAAATGACCCTGCAGGTTGAAAATGTGCAAAATGATCTTAATCAATATTAAAAGTTATGATTGTTCTGTGACTTAAAAATATTTCTGAAAATATTATATACTTTCTTCTGTTATAAATGTAAAGGAAAGTGAAAATAATATTTAATACACCTTAATTTAAAATATTAGATACATTAAAAATCAAAGTGTTTTTTTCTTTGTAAAATAACAAGTCAATTTAACAGTACTTGCTTTATTCTTGTTATGTAACTTACAATGTGCAGAGAGCATCATTTCTCTGCCTTTGCAAATTATAGTACTCCTGTTCAAGTCTGGATCAGCTTCTCACATTTTATCTGTTGCATTTTTGATGTTGTCAGATACTTTAGAGAGCTCCTTTAATAAGTGATATTTTTTCTGCCATCATGTGCTCTGAGACATCTTCATCCTTTTCATCCTGAAGCAAGAGTTTTAACTAAGGGACACCCCCACCCCCACCCCCGCCGCCAGCCCTCCAGGCTGAAAAGGCAGCTGCCTGCCTGTTCAGCTTTGCTCATCACTATACCACCCTTCTTGTAATTATATAGCAACTATGGGCCCTATGTCCAAGCCAGCAGCCCTGCTAATTGTGTTCCTAGCATTGCTTATCAGTTTCACTTCTGTAACCTTGCTTGCTCAGCTTCTTAGGAAGAAACACTGCTTGGGGAAGGGGGAGGTCTGGGGATGCTTACAAGACCCTGTATTTTTTTTTTTTTTTT
>PVHT021183666.1:16669033-16714750 GCA_004024745.2 Catagonus wagneri
GATCAAACCCACAACCTCATGGTTCCTAGTCAGATTTGTTAACCACTGACTAGGTGGTTAACGAACTCCAAGACCCTGTGTTGTATAAAAGTTGCTGAGAACAAAGACCTGGTTCTCAGACTCTGGAGGTGACTCCTCTGAGCCCACACTGGTGCTGAATAAACCTTGCTATTCTGCATCTCTGAGTGAGGTTTGTCTCTTTCCACTGCCACAGTTTCTGCAATTTCTGCAACAATCCCAATCAGCCAGTCATACATTTATGTACATTATTTTCCTCGTTTATGTCGATATGTTTAGCTTGTCTGTGTTCCCTTACCTGCACTTCTAGGATCTCAAGTGGTGGTAGTACATTCCTGTGGTCAGCTATTTCTTCTTCTTCCTCTTTTTTTTTTTGTTTGCTTTTTAGAGCTGCACATGCGTCATATGGAAGCAACCAGGCTAGGGGTCAAATTGGAGCTGCAGCTGCTGGCCTACACCACAGCCCACAGCAACACCAGATCCTTAACCCACTGAGTGAGGCCAGGGATTGAACCCACAAAATCATGGATCCTAGTCAGGTTCATTACCGCTGAGCCACAACAGGAACTCTAGCTATTCCTTCTATAACTCTCTATATATTTGATTTTAATTTTACTTTCAGTGTTATCTTTTCTCCCTCTCTCTGTCCTTCCCACTCCCCCCCACCACCATTTTTTGCATTCTCACTTTGTTGGCCAATTCCCTTTATAAATTATCTCTTTCTGTAAAACATTACATGGCTTTATCACTAGGAGACAAAAAAGGAACATACCTAACATGCTTTTACTGCCTTTGTGTAGACTGAATAACAAGATACACAATGACCAGTCATTGACTGTGAAAGAAATGACATAATTGATCACTGATCATGTTGCACCTGTGTTATCTGTGTAGTGATTTATGGAATGAAGAGTTAGCAGTGAAGTTTGTGCAATTGCAGTAATTAACAATGATAACTGAAATTTCGATCATGTTGTTGGGTAACCGGTGTTATTCAACCAAACCAAAGTAATTGAAATTTGTGTGTATGGGAACTGTGTAATGTGGGGACTATGTGTATATTGTTAAATGAAAGTGCAAGTTGTTAAAAAAAATTTAGAAATGTTCATGTAGCCACTGAAAACAGTTTTGGAAGGATATATGTGAACAATTATCCATGGCTACTTCAGAAGTATAAAGTTCTTTGTAGTATTCTTACACCTTTTCTGTTAATTTGAGCTTTTTTTACTATAAAAATTAAAAATAATTATTAGATATACCAAGAAATACTGTATGACCAATATCAACATAAAAAGCAGACAAGAAAAATAAAATTATATGTGATTTGGTTGTTGGAGTTTAAACAGAAAAGGACATTTATTTATTTTTATTTTTAAAAACATTTATTTAACAAATATTTATTGAGCTGCTCTTTTTGCCATACACACTGTATAAAAATGATGGCATAGATATCTTAAAGTATAATTATTGAAAATCAAATTAAAATGTAGAAGTAGGGATTTTTGAGACTACCTCCACATCACCAGGTACTAAAATTGAGTATAGACCAGTTAACAGATATTGATTCCCCCCCCACAATAGCTAGAGTATATGTTGAAATGAATTCTGAAAGCCAGCCTGGTGTGTTTGAACCATTATTCATTCCATATCTTTTTTTTTGTTGTTATTAGAGTACAGTTGATTTACAATGTTGTATCAATTTCTGCTGTACAGCATAGCGATCCAATCATACATTTATGTACATTATTTTTCTCACACTACCCTCCATCATGTTTTACCCCAAGAGATTGGACATAGTTCCCTGTAGGACCTATTGTTTATCTATAAATGTAATAGTTTGCATATAGCAGCTCCAGACTCCCTGTCCATCCCACTTCCTTCCCCCTCTCATTGAATCTGTAGATTGCCTTTGGGAGTATGTTCATTTTACCAATATTAATTCTTCCAATCCAAGAACACAGTATATCTTTCCATCTGTTTATGTCACCTTCAGTTACTTTCATCAAGGTCTTATAGACTTTTGAGAACAGGTCTTTTACCTCCTTAGGTAGGTTTATTCCTAGTTGTTTTTTTTTTTTTTATGTGATGGTAAAAGGGATTGTTTCCTTAATTTCTTTTTCTTATCTTTCATTGTTAGTGTGTAGTGCAGTGGATTTCTGTGTATTAACTTTATATCCTGCAACTTTCCAAAATTCACTGATGAGCTCTAGCAGTTTTCCAGTAGCATCTTTAGGATTATTTATATGTAGTATGTCATCTGCAAACAGTGACAATTTTTCCAATTTGGATTCCTATTTCTTTTTCATCTCTGATTGCTGTGACTAGGACTTCCAAAACTGCATTGAATAAAAGTGGCAAGAGTGGTCATCCTTGTTTTGTTCCTGACCTTAGAGGAAATACTTTCAGCTTTTCACCACTGTGTATGATGTAGCTGTGGGTTTGTCATATTTGGCCTTTATTGTGTTGAAGTAAATTCCCTCTGTGCCCACTTTCTGGAGAGATTTTATTATAAGTGGATGTTGAATTTTATCAAAAAGCTTTTTTTTGTATCTATTGAGATGATCATATGGTCTTTATTCTTTAGTTTGTTAATGTGGTGTTTCACACTGAGTGATTTGTGGTTATTGAAAAATTCTTGCATCCCTGGGATAAAGCCCACTTGATTATTATGTATAATTCTATTAAAGTATTATTGGATTCAGTTTGCTAGTATTTTGTTCAGGATTTTTGCCTCTATATTCATCAGTGATATTGCTCTGTAATTTTCTTTCTTTTTTTGGTGGTAGCTTGGTCTGGTGTAGGTATCAGAGTGACAGTGGCCTCACACCTGGCCTCAGTTTAGAGGCATTCCTTCCTCTGTAATTTTTTGGAAGAGTTTGAGAAGGATAGATGTTAAGTCTTATCTAAATGTGTGGTAGAATTTGCCTGTGAATCCATCTGATCCTGGACTTCGGTTTGTTGAGAGTTTTTTAATCACAGATTCAATTTCAGTACTTGTAGTTGGTCTGTTTCTTCATGGTTCAGTCTTGGGAGATTGTACCTTTCTAAGAATTTGTCCATTTCTTCTAGGTTGCCCATTTTTTATTGTCATAGGGTTGCTCTTGGTAGTCTCTTATGGTCCTTTGCATTTCAGTGTTGTTGGCTATAACTTCTTTTTCATTTCTAATTTTATTGATTTGGGCCATCTCTTTTTTCTTGATGAGTCAGGTTAAAAGTTTATCAATTCTGTTTATCTTTTCAAAGAACCAACTTTTAGTTCCACCGATCCTTTCTACTGTTTTCTTCATCTTTATTTATTTCTGCTCTGATCTTTATGATTTCTTTCCTTATACTAACTTTGGGTTTTGTTTGTTCTTTCTCTGATTGCTTTAGGTGTAAGGTTAGGTTTTTTTTTTGTTTTGAGATTTTTCTTGCTTCCTGAGGTGAACTTGTATTGCTATAAACTTCTCTCTTGAGCTGCTTTTGCCACATCCCATATGTTTTGGATTGTTGTGTCTTTGTTGTCATTTGTCTCTCAGTATTTTTTGATTTCCTCTTTAATTTCTTCAGTGCATGTGTTTTTTTTCTTTTTTACAGTTTTTTTCTTGTAATTGATTTCTAGTCTTATAGTGTTGTGGTCAGAAAAGATGCTTGATATGATTTCAGTTTTCTTAAATTTACTGAGGCTTGATTTGTGGCCCAAGATGTGATCTATCCTGAAGAATGTTCCATGTGCACTTGAAAAGAATGTGTATTCTGCTGCTTTCAGATGGAATGCTCTGTAAATAGCAATGAGGTCCACTTGATCTAATTCGTCGCTTAAGGCTTGTGTTTCCCTATTGATTTTCTGTATGGATGATCTGTCCATTTATGAAAGTGGAATGTTAAACCTCCTGCTATTATTTTGTTACTGTCAAGTTCTCCTTTTATGGCTGTTAACATTTGCCTTATATATTGGGGTGCTCCTATATTTGGTACATATATATTTATAATTGTTATGTCTTTGTCTTGGGTTAATCCTTTGATCATTTTGTAGTGTCCTCCTTTGTCTCTTATAACTTTATTTTAAAGTCTGTTTTGTCTGAATACTTCTACTCTACCTTTCTTTCTTTTGATTTCCATTTGCATGGAGTATCTTTTCCCATCTGTTCACTTTCAGTTCGTATGTATCTCTAGATCTGAAGTGGATCTCTTGTAGACAGGGTATACATGGGGCTTTTTTTTTCTTTAATGGACTGCACTTGTGACATATGGAAATTCCCAGGCTAGGAGGTCGAATCAGAACTGTAGCTGGAGCCTATGCCACAACCATAGCAATGCCAGATCTGAGCTGCATCTGCGACTAAGCTGCAGCTTGTGGCCATGCCAGATCCTTAACACACTGAGCAAGGCCAGGGATTGAACCCATATACTCATGGACACTATGTTGGATTCTTAACGCACTGAGCCATAATGGGAACTCACGGGCTTGTTTTTATATCCATTCAGCCCATCCATGTCTCATTTGGAGCATTTATTCCATTTATATTTAAGGTAGTAATCGATGTATATGTTCTTACTGCCATTTTGTTAGTCATTTTGCATATATTTTTGTAGATCTTTTTTCTTCCTTTCCTCTTTTGTTTTCTTCTCTTTTGATTTAATGACTGTCTTTAGTATTATGTTTAGATTGCTCTTTTCTTTTGTGTGTGTGGATCAAATACAGATTTTTGGTTTGCAGTTACCATGAGGTTTTTATATAGAAGTCTCTCTCTCTCTATATATAGGATTATTTTAAGTTGCTGGTTTCTTAATTTCAAATGCATGTCAAATATCCTGCATTTGTACCAATCTCCTCTTCTATGATACCTTTTTTTTTTTCCCTTGCCCATGGCATGTGGAAGTCCTGGGATAGGGATCAACTACATACTACGGCAGTAACCACAGCCACAGCAGTGATAACACTGGATCCTTACCCTACTGAGCCATCATGGAACTTCACATGATACTGGCTTTGGTATCATATTTCACATCTAATTGTTTTGTGTATCCTTGAATTGCCTATTGTGGATACAAATGCTTTTATTACTTTTGTCTTGTAACTTCCCTGATAACTTTGTGTGTGGATGATTTCCTTTTTTTTTTTTTTTTTGTTATTTTAGGGCCACACCCATGGCATGTGGAGGTTCCCAGGCTAGGGGTCGAATCGGAGCTGTAGCCTTCAGCCTATGCCACAGCCACAGCAATGCAGGATCCGAGCCGCGTCTGTGACCTACACCACAGCTCATGGCAATGCTGGATCCTTAACCCACTGAGTGAGGCCAGGGATCAAACCCCTGTCCTTGCGGCTACTAGTCGTGTTCGTTAACCACACTGAGCCATGATGGGAACTCCATATTTTGTAATTTTCTAGTTTCTAGTTGTGGCTTTTTCTATTTTTGCCTAGATAAGTTCTTTTAACACTTGCTGTAAAGGAGAAGATATCTGCAAATGATATGACTGATAAAGGGTTACTATCCAAAATATATATAAAAAACTCATGTAGCTCACATTAATTAAACCCAATTTAAAAATTTTTCAAGAAACCTGAATAGACATTTTTCCAAAGAGGATTTTCAGATGCCCAATAGCACATGAAAAGATTAACATCACTAATCATCAGGGAAATTCAGATCAGCACTTCAATGAGATACCATTTCACACTGTTCGAATGGCTCTCATTAAATAGAACACAAATCACAAATGTTGCAAGGATGTGGGAAGAAGGGAACCATCATACACTGTTGGTGGGAATGTAAATTGGGGCTGACACCGTGGAAAACAGTATGGAGGTTTCACAAAAAAATAAAAATACAACTACCATATGACCCAGAAATTCCACTGCATGCAACATTCAGCCAGATTATGGGGAGATGTCCAGGATGGAGTGCAGACTGAAAATATACATAATCCTGTCACCAATGTGACTTGGTGACAATTGACTTGATATTGTAAAGTTAAAGATAAAAAGTTTGAAAGTTTATGTGAAGCGCTATCTGGTTGGTAAATTTGTTTCTTATGGGAGTAATACTGAAACTACTTCGCAGATGTACTAAGGCTGAACAAATAAGCAAATTGTAGATTATGAAAGCATATATTTTCTAGGTGTGCTAAAGGACCTAAAAGTAGCAACACCCCAGTAGCAGCAAGCATCTATAGTACCCGGCTCTTGGTTCTAAATATCATTATCTAATAAGAGGAACCAGGACTCCTTAGAGAGATGTCTTATTCTAGGGTTGTATATCTTGTGGTGGTGGAAGATAAGGAAGTACTTAAAACAACAGGTCAAAAGGATACAGAAACTACCCTGGGAGAGCTCCTGTGAGCAAAGTTGGAAGAATTTGAGCAATGAATAAATAATGATATATTATTGGATTATAATCCAAAGGATAAAATAAACATCCATTATGCCCTCTAACATAAATAAGTGATTAAATAAATAAAAGGAGATTGGACAAATCTTTGATTTAAATTAGTAAATATAGGAGGAAGACAGAAATAGAAAGCCACCCTTAGAATATCACAGTAATAATTGTTGCAGGCAAGATCCACTGATGAATGCTAAAATCAGTGGATGAAACTTTAAGGAGAAACAGAGTAGTTACATAGTCACACGGTGTCTTCACCAAATTATTTAGTAACTTACTGTGGTGGTTTTATACATGTTTGTAAATTGTTTGATGCTCTTTCCTCTAGGAAGGGGAGCTTAATTTCCTTCGCACTGATTGTGGATTATGTTCTAGCAGATGATTTAAAGGAAAAATAGTTAATTATACTGTGGAGAAACCTGGAAGATAGTACCTTAACTAAGTGATTAAGATTCCCAGAAAGAATTTGTGTGGTTCAATAATTCCTGTGAGTATCAGATACTCATGATATGATGTGATGCGAAGGCAACTTTACCTCTGTGGTATTCTCCCCCTAAACCTAGCCTAATCATGAAAAAAATTTCAGACAAACCCCATATGTGGGACATTCTAAAAGATATCTCAACAATGCTTGTCAAAAAGTGTCAAAGTCATGAAAAACAAGGAGACTGAGAAGCTATCCCAGATTGGAGGAGAAAAGGAAACATGTCTAAAGGTAACATGATATCCTGTATTATATCCTGGTGCAGATACTGTTGGAAAAAATAGTGAAATCTGAATAAACTGTAGTCTCATCAATAATACTGTAACAGTGTTATTTTCTTAACTTTGATAAATGTATCCTAGTCATGTAAGTTTGTTTGTTTGTTTTGCTTTTTAGGGCTGGACTTGAGGCATGTGGAAGTGACCGGGCTAGAGGTCCAATCAGAGCTGCAGCTGCTGGCCTATGCCACAGCCATAGCAATGCTGGATCGGAGCCACATCTGTGACCTACACTACAGCTCACAGCAACACTGGATCCTTAACCCACTGAGCAAGGCCAGGGATTGAACCTGCATCCTCATGGTTACTGCTTGGATTTATTACCGCTGAGCCACAACGGGAACTCCCATAGTTATGTAAGATTTTAACTTTAGGAAAGCTGGGTAAAAAGGAGACATGGACTCTACTATCTTTGCAAGTAAATCTAAAATTATCTTCAAATTCAAAGTTTATAAAAAGAAATTAGGCCTTGAAACAGTAAAAACTCAATAAATACTATAGTACAAATTAATGTGATTTTTTAAAGAGATATTAAGCAAGCAAAACTATATTCGGTCATTCATTTAATGTTTCTTGAGCACTTACTGTGCCAGGTTTTAGAGATTATAACACCATGTAATAATAAAGGAGTATACAATATGAGTGTATAGACAAGGAACCACTCCTACCACTCCTAAGTATATATCCAAAAAGACCCCAAACACTAATTCAAACAGATGCATGCAACCCAGTTTCATAGCAGCATTATAAGGAAGCAGAGACTTTAAGAGACTGGTACCCTGATCTCTACTCCTTGTCTAGTGCTCTTCCATTAATATATGTAATAAATTAACTAGAATGCATAATACAATCAACATAAAATTGGACCATACTGTAAAGGATTAGATAGTAAAGTTTCTTTAAAGAAGCAAAACACAGTTGACAATAAAGTTTAAAAAGAAAAGAGGCTTTCTTAATCTACTAAACTGTATGTCAGTACTTAACTATGCTGTAGTTAACAGAATTACTCATTTTTTTCTTATAGATCTAAATTGGTAATGATAATATTTGAAAAAACAGAATTTTTAAAATTCATAATGATCTACAAATAAACAATACAAATCAACAGAAAATTTGTACTAAATCCTTAATATGTGTTTTTCAGAAGTTAGACACCATTTTTGGTAAATCCCGTTATCAAATAAAGCTGTAGAATAACTGATGAGTAGGGATGAACATAGCAGAGGGGTCACAAGTTCAGCTTCCTTCAGGATCCAGGTAGTTGGCATGTGATATGAATGGGATAGGAATTCATATTGAATGGAGAGTCTATATCTTCAGTTTAACCTGTATTTGGCATTCAGTTCCAAAAAATTATTGCCATATAGAAAAAAGGATCCTGTACTGTTAGCCCTTCTAATTATTGAAGAGAAACTGGAAATTCAGACTTAAATGAAATATATTAGATTCTAAAAATTGGCAGAAGTTTGAAAGTTTTTTTAAAGTATATCTCTAAGCCAAATTATCTATACAGTGGGGATAAAAGACCTCTATCACAGAACTTTCAAATTTTTGAAATAAGCATTCATTTGATAATTTTTGAAAAACAACTACTCAATGTAGCCCTAAGAGAATTTAAAATTAATTACTGCATACTCTCACGTAGTATATATTATGTATCACAATAGAATTGTGAAGTATTATGGGAGTTCAGAGAAAGTCACATTACACTTATTAAATATCTAAACAGAAGTAAATCCTGGAATTTTAAATTAGCAATAAATAAAAGTCAATGGAAATTTGAGTATTCTAAAATAATAATGATTTGCTAAAGAAATTGTAAAGGAAGCTGAGTAATGGTATAATATGTGGTAAAAAAACATTAAGCAGAACCTCAGTGCCTCATAAAATTAATTATGCTACAAGTAGACTCATATCGCTTTGTGATTATAATGATTTGTAGAATATGTGTCTTTTTACAACATGAAAGGCTAATAAAATGAGTGTTTTCCACATTGCTGAAAGGTAAGATTATAATATGCTTCTGCTATATTAGTATTTGATTTAATTTAGTGCTTTTTATCAACGGTTATTATTTAATTTTTCATTTGAACTTTTCATTTTTATTTATTCCTCAAACAGCTTTTGAGTTATTAATAAAAATTCTTATTACATTGTCAATGAGAAAAAGTATATTAAATTTGGTAAGAAAATCTCATGTGTAACTTCAATAAAGTATCCAAGAATATAGAGCCTTAAAAGTGTTTATTTTTTATTAGCTGCCTTAGGACTACGAGGATTTAAGTGTCTTTACAAAAACAATAAAAGAGGAGTAATTTGATGGTTTATTTACTCTTTATAACCTTTAGAAAGTGTCATGCTTGTTTTTAAAGTGCTTGCTTCAGGCTGTAGTTTTACAAGATGGACTATGTATTGGTCAGGCCTCTTTAATTCTTGACCCTGAACAGATTTAGGGACATAGTACATACAGCAAGCACTTGTCCAAGCAGCCAAAACTGTAAGAGGGGACTTTTATTCTCCTTTTCAAACTCATAATCCACCTCCTACGAAATTCAGTTTCTCATGTTGTCTGACACAATACTAACTACTCTTTCAGAAAGTTCTAGGTTTGAATAGCTATAAAGTATCCAAGATAACTATCTCTGATATGCATGGGGTAGCCTAAAAATTTGTATTTAAAAAAAAATCTCTTTCCTAATTAGTATTTAAATTACTGTTTTCATATTAGTCAACATAATGTACTACAAAGATTTCTGAAATAGAAAAATATTAATATTTTGAACATTCATAGCAGTTTTAAAATTCTTTTGTTTTTCCCATCAGCAAATATTTCTAGTTCTTATTTTGAAGTGTTCTACTAAGTAATCAGAATGCACTTGTGTATTTAAAATAGATAGTATGATTTTGAACTTTTGTGGGATATAAAGATTAAATTTTGAAGATTTTGAAAGAAAGGAGTATATCATAACAATCCATGCTGTCGTATCCACAATTTCTTAAAGGTAGTGTAATGGCGGCCCTGGAGACAGATCATCTAGATTCAAATATTGGTTGGCTCTTTACCTGCTTTGTGACTTTAGGCAAGTTATTTATCCTCTTGCTAATAACCTGGTTTCCTTATCTATAAAACAGCAGTTATTAGAGTACTTATCCATAAAATTATACCTCAGCTTAAATTAATCAATACATAAAAAGTGCTTAGAACAATTATCTAAATCATAGTAAGATCTTAGAACCCACTGTAGCCACTAAAGGAGAAGTGTATAACCAAGCCCACATGAATAAAGCAGTATCTTGCAGATTTTCAGTCCAACTGTTTTGGGAAGACACATGCGATATGTACTTCACCCCTCCCCAACAAATGCGTATACACTTATTTGCTTTTTGACTGCATATGTATCTGTGTTTTGACTGTAAATACATATTACTGTAAGAGCTACTACAATATTATTTCTGTTCTTTCTTCACTTTATTTATCTCATAGCATGCCCTGTTCATATACATTGTCTCTTATTCCATGTTGGGAAAACCTTGACTGTATCTTAGGGTCCACCTCCCACCAATGTGAGTTAGGTAAATCCTTACTGTCTTAGCTACTCATGAAGACCCAGTGCATTTCACCAGCCAGTGACTGGTTTAGAAGAGGGCATATGACCTAGCTATGGCCAATGAAATATCAGAAGATGAGTATTCGGAAGCTTCTGGGAAAAGTTTTGTTATCCTTTTAATAAGAGATTACACTTTTTCTACTACAGAGTAATGTCCTTTCTGTCCTTAATGACTGCAACTATAGTAGCCAAGGGGAGAAAAGCCTAAGGAAAATCACTTGGATAATGGCAAAATGGAAGGAAAGATAGGTAGAATCAGTCCTTGATGATATTATTGGGCCACTGAAAATGAATCCTAGAAGCACTATGCCTTCAGACTTGTCATGGAAGACTGTTAAGTCCCATAAGCTTTTGTGAGGTGGGGTTTGTTGTTGTTGCTACTTGCTACTGAAAGTGTTTTAAATAAGACAGCTTTAATGAAGGCCTCTTTGAATACTGTGTGTGTGTGTGTGTGTGTAATAAAACAACATGTAAAAGAGTCATAAGAAAATATTTCATAACAACACATTTTATCTGTAACACGCACTCTTTGATTTTTCCCAAATGTTTTCTTATGAAAATTGTCAAACATATAGCAAAACTGACAGAATTTGACAGCTAACACTCGTACATCATTTTAACATTTTACTGTTCTTGTTTTATCCCATATTGGTCCATTTACTTATCCTTCCTTCAACTTTATTCTTGATGATTTCAAAGTAATTACAGGCATAAGTGCACTTCCTCCTAAATGCTTCATAATGCATATTATTAAGCAGAGTACAATATTTGTTTAAAGCTTTTTTCTTTACAGTAAAATTTATATGGAATTAAAGACATAAGTCTTTACTATATTTTTGATGAGTTTTAACAGATGCGTACACCTGCATATTGCAAACTGTTATGCAGATACAAAATGTTTCCATCAACTCAGAAAATTTCTTTATGCTTTTTCCCCAGGCAAGTTCTACTCCTACACAGTCCCAAAAGGCAATCATTCTTTTGGTTTTTTTCCACACTTGGGAGATCAGATTCCTCCCTCTCCCCAGGGTTGTTACTTGTTTTTGTCATTGTTTATTTAGCGATTTTTCTGAAATAATTTTAAGTCTTTAGTTTTTGTCATGTGTGGCTATTGAAGTCATTGTGCTTAGCTTAGTGATCAGCTTGTGCATTGCTTGACAGAGATTTTCTGGAACCAAAATAAACAAACAACCAAAAAACCCCACCTAGTCTTGGCAGAAGAGCTCTGTGTGTGTGTCTTGGGGCATCCCTTTAACACTCAACCAGGCAGCTTTCAAGTTTACCTGTTGAATTTTCCAACAGAAGCTTTACAGTTCTCTACTTGATACCTTGTGTTTATGGTGTGGCCTAATTCAAGAGCATTACAATATTTTAAATAAAACCAGAGGATTTTCCTAAATACCTGCTTCCTGCTTGGCCTTGGGCCTCCTTCCTTGACTCTGGGTCTTCCCTTTATGCTGCTTCCCAGAGAGTCCATCTTTGCAGCTCTCCCAGCTGTATCTCCCTGTTTTTATAACTTGGTGCTTATTAGTTCCATGTTGGTGGCATGTGGGGAAATAGGAACATTCTCTGATGTTCTTATTAAGTGTCAGTCCTTGGTGAACCTGAGTCTCACGAGACTCAGGTTATAAGAACTCTGATCCCCTCTATCAAAGGGCCTAGCATGTGTTCTTCCCCTCCCCTAATGATAGAACTGTTGTTTTATTTTTTTAGACTTATCCTCTCAGCTGGTTTCCTGAAGTGCTCTCATGGAATAGAGTTTTTTTTGGGTTTTTTGGTTTTTTTTCCCCCTCCCTTGCAGATTAAGGAACAAATGGGAAGACAGGTCTTTCTAGATAGAATTTTCAGTGGTGGCTGTTACTCCCCTTTCCAGCTGCAGAGGATTTCCACTAGTGTCCTTAGAGATAGTTTTCGTTGTCCTTTCCCCTGCAGATTAAGGTTTTTGGTCTATGGGAGATATAGGGAAGATGGCTTGTGTCCATTCTTCTCTTCCTTAGCCAGTACCACAGAGGAAAGCTTTCTCAGATTCTTCCCATCCTTACCTGTAAGCACCTGGTAAGTTTAATGGAGAAAAAACTTTTAAAAGGTATAAACCGCTTATTTCTGGGGCCCTGAGGAGATTCATGTTCTTACACTAGCCCATGTTCTGATTTTAGAAATTTATTAAGGACTTTTAGCTGATTGTTTTTATCAGTACTCAGTGGCTTATGTAAGCAAATTCTGTGTTATGTTTTCCCTGTAGGCATCCGTCTGTGCAGATTTTGGAATACTTGGTTGATTTGGGACCTCAGCTCTCTGACAGATTTGTCAATTTAATTTGCTATTTTTTCACAACTTGCCCTCCCCCCCGTTTTAAGGGTGGGAGTCTTTTTTTTTTTTTTTGTCTTTTTAGGACCACACTGCAGCATATGGAGGTTCTCAGGTTAGAGGTCGAATCGGAGTTAGAGCTGACAGCCTCTGCTACAGCCACAGCAATGTGGGATCCTAGTCAACATCTGCAACCTATACCACAGCTCATGGCAACGCTAGATCCTTAACCCACTGAGCAAGGCCAGGGATTGAACCTGCGTCCTCATGGATGCTAGTCAGATTTTTTTCTGCTGAGCCATGATGGGAACTCCAAGGGTGGGAGGATATTATTTTTATCTCTCTAGAAAGAGCTGAAACTTGAAGTTTTCAAGTGCTGATTTTCCTAGCATTTTTCTTCTTTTTGACTTAGGAAGCAGAAACTCAATATGAAGAGCAAATTAGTAAAATTATTGTGGAGACACAAGAACTTAAATGGCAAAATGTGAGTATTTCCCCCCTTTAATTAGCATTTTTAATGTCTATTTAAAATGTGTTCTAATCTTTAGTTGCAAAATTAATTTTTAAATTGCTTAAACATATTTGGGGGATTGTGCATCATTTTAGAGATTCTCGAGAAAATTCCGGTTAAAACTGCTAATAACATTTGGGCTTCCAGAAAACTGAGAATAACCATTTTTATTCAGGCTTTCCAGTAAGAAAATTATTGAGGATAACTCTGAAAACTACTATGAGTTATTATATATCTGAGAAATATGTTGTGTGTTATAGAGGAGTTAAAGTATTTTTTAAGATGTGAAAGCTCATTAGCATCATATTTTGCTAGTTGTTACTATATCCAAATATTTAAAAAATATGATCAAATTTGATTTTCTTTCTATCCTTATTCATATAGAGGCATTTATGCCTTTCCATTAAAGTATTCTTAACAGCTAAAAATTAAAAGTCTAATGAAGAGGACTCTATTCTCATTATTTGGCAATATTGAAATAGGAACTTGGAGATAAAATATAAGAATCAAAATTCAAGTAACAGAGGGTAGGCCAACAATGGAAATTTTGTCCCCCTCCCCCCTTTTTTTTTTCAGGGCCATACCTGTGGCACATGTAAGTTCCCAGGCTAGGGGTCTAATCAGAGCTGTAACTGCCAGCCTATACCACAGCCACAGCAATGCAGAATCCAAGCCATGTCTGCAACACCACAACTCATTGTAATGCCAGATCCTTAACCCATTGAGCGAGGCTGGGGATTGAACCCTCGTTCTCATGGATACTAGTCGTGTTTGTTACTGCTGAGCCACAATGGAAATTTTGAGGCTAGGCAGGCCCACAGGGTGGCGTAGAAATGGGAGTCAAACTGGTGTTGGGTTATATATGAGGGACAGGTCTGAAAAAAAGAGAACTGTCTGTGGAGAGAAAAAAAAGAGATAAACACCAAGTATAATCTAAAGCTCCAAGCAGATTTTAGAATATAAAGTCATAGCTTGTTTTTTGTTGTTTGTTTTTTTTTTTGGTAAGATTTTTATTTTTTCTATTATAGTTGATTTGCAGTGTTCTGTCAGTTTCATATCTTGTTTTTGGATAGAGAGAGTCAATCGTAGAAAGTTATCAGAATCCTTAAGTTAATCAGTAAGTTTAATACAATCCAATTTAAAATGTCAGGTGTGTTTAGGGTACTTAGGCTGATTCTAAGGTTTATGTGGAAATAAACTTTTAAGAGTGGCTGCAACAGTTTTGAAAAGCAAGAGGATAAGATAGTCACACTAGATTCTTAAATATATATCTGTAATAATAAAAATAGCTTGGTAGTATACATGAACAGATAGAACATAATAGAGTCCAGAAATGCATCCAAATATGTAAGGTAATTTAGTGAATGATAAAGATGGCATTTCAACTCAAGGGGGAAAAGTAGATTATCCAAGAAATGATATTAGAACTGGGTACCATTTGAAGAAAAATAAAAACAGATTCTTATGTTACTTTATAAACTTGTAGAAAAATAGAACTTTCATATATTTCTTTTGGCAGTGTATTGAGTTCCCCCGGATACCTAGATCCCATAACCTTCTATATATCCCAATTCTGGCTTTCCCTTTTTGAGACACTAGTAAGACACTGTCAAGCTAATATTGTTACTTACTGCAATGAATTCTAATAAAAATAGTTTTGCTTTGGTAACAGGTTGTTTGGTGGTTTGGTTGAGTTTGTTTTTGTATATGGTGTTAGGTAAGGGTTCAACCCCATTCTTTTGCATGTGTATATCCAGTTTTCCCAGCACCTTTGGTTGAAAAGATAGTTCTTTCCCCCATGGAGTGATCTTGGCACCCTTGTCAAAAATAATTTGGCCATATTTGTGAGGGTATATTTCCGTGCTCTTTATTCTATTGCATTTGTCCGTGTGTCTGTGTTTGTGCCATTACAACACTGTTTTGATTCCTAGAGCTTTCTAGTAAAATTTGAAATCAGGAGATGTGAATTCCCTAGCTTTGTCCTTCATTTTCAGTATTATTTGTCTTGGAGTTCCTGCTATGGAGAAATGGGATTGGCCGTGTCTTGAGAGCACTGGGACACAGGTTCCATCCCTGGCCTGGCACAATGGGTTAAGGATCCAGAGTTGCGCCAGCTACAGCTTATGTCGAAACTGTGGCTTGGATCTGATTCCTGGCCTGGGAACTCCATATGCCATGGAGCAGAAACAAACAAACAAACCAACAACAAGCGAAAAAACCCAACAAGATTATTGGCTATTTGGGGGTTCCTTGAGATTCCATATGACCTTTAGGATTTTTTTTTGTCTTTTTGCCTTATCTAGGGCCGCACCCTCAGCATATGGAGGTTCCCAGGCTAGGGGTCTAACAGGAGCTGTAGCCGCTGACCTACGCCAGAGCCACAGCAACGCAAGATCCAAGCTGCATCTGCAACCTACACCACAGCTCATGGCAACGCCGGATCCTTAACCCACTGAGCAAGGCCAGGGATCGAACCCACAACCTCGTGGTTCCTAGTCGGATTCGTTAACCACTGAGCCACGACAGGAACTCCAGAATGGGTTTTGTTTTTTTTTATTTCTACAAAAAATATCATTGGGATTTTAACAGAGATTACATTGAAACTGCAGATAACTTTGGATACTATTGACATCTTAACAATATAAAGTTTCTAATCCCAGAGCAAAGAATATGTTTACATTTTTAATGTCTTATTTAATTTAATTTATTTTGGCAGTGTTTTGTAGTTTTCATTGTACAAGTCTTTTAGCTCCTTGGTCAAGTTTTATGTGTTTTATTTTTGTTAGTGCTATTGTAAATGTAACTTTTTCTTAATTTCACTTTTGGGTTGTTCATTGTTAGCATATAGAAATGTAACTGATTTTTGTATAACTTTGTATCTTACTACTTTCCTGAATTCCTTTATGAAGTTTTTTTTGTGGAATCTTTACGGTTTTCTCATATAAATTTATAACATCTGCAAACAGAGATAAATCTACTTTTTCATTTCCAACTGTATTTCTTTTTCTTGCCTCATTATTATGGCTAGGGCTTCCAGTACTATATTGAACAGAAGCTGTGAAAGTGGGCATCTTTGTCCTGTTCCTGACTTTAGAGGAAAAGCTTTCAGACCTTTACCATTGAGTATTATGTTCACCGTGGGTTTTTCAAATATGCCTTTTATTATATTGAGGTAGTTTCCTTCTATTCCTATTTTACTGTGTTTTTTTATGAAAGGTGTTGAATTTTGACAGATGCTTTTGTTTTTACATAAATTGAGATGTTTTTTCCTCCTTCATTCTGTTAATGTGGTGTATTATACTGAATGATTTTTATATGTTGAATTTTCCTTTTATCACAGGGATAAGTCCCACTTGGTCATGGTGTATGATTTTTTTTTTTTTGGTCTTTTTAGGGCTGCACCCACAGCATATGGAAGTTCCCAGACTAGAGGTCAAATTGGAGCTGTAGCTGCTGGCCTACACCACAGCCACAGCAACATGGGATCTGAGCTGTGTCTGTGACCTACACCACAGCTCACGGCAATGCCAGATCCTTAACTCACTGAGTGAGGCCAGGGATCAAACTTGTGTCCTCATGGATACTAGTCAGATTCATTTCCAGTGAGCCATGACGGGAACTCCTGATCCTTTTAATATGCTTCTAAATTTGGTTTACTAGAGTTTGGTTGAGGAATTTCACATTAATGTTCACTAAGGGTATTGGTCTATAGTATTCTTTTCTTGATGTGTTTTATCTGGCTTCAGTATTAAGGTAGTACTGGCCTCAAAATATGTTAGGAAGTGTTCCTTCCTGTTCAACTCTTTGGAAAAGTTTGAGGAGGTTTGCTAAGATTCAAGGCTTTTTGGTGGTGATGGTGGAGGGAGTGTTTTTGATTACCGATTCAGTCTCCTTACTAGTTACAGGTCTATTAAAATTTTCTATTTCTTCGTAATTTGGTCTTAGTAGGTTTTACATTTCTAGGTGTTCTCTGTTTCATCTAGGTTATCCAATCTGTTGGCATACGATTATTCATGGTACTCTCATGTTACTTGTTATTTCTGCAGAATCAGTAGTAATGTCCCTACTTTTGTTTCTGATTTTAGTAATTTGAGTCTTATCTTTTTTCTTATTCCATCTAGCTAAAGGTTTGTCAATTTTGTTATCTTTTCAAAGAACCAGCTTTTAATTTCACTGATTTTCTCTCTTGTTTTTCTGTTCTCTATTTCATTTATCTGTGCACTGATCATTGTTTCCCTCCTTCTGCTAGCTTTGGGCTTAGTTTGTTCTCTTCTTTCTTAAGTATTAAGATAGATTGTTGATTTGAGATCTTTCTTGTTTTTTAATGTAAACATTTAAAAATTTTATTCTCAGTGCTTCTTTTGCTACATCCTATAAGTTCTGGTATGTTGTGTTTTTGTTTTTTTTTTGTCTTTAAGTATTTTCCAGTTTCTCTTGTGATTTCTCCTTTGATCCATTGGTTGTTTAAGAGTTTTTTCTTTAATTTCCACAAATATATGGGTTTTCCAGTGTTCCTCCTGTTATTGATTTCTTAATGTCATTCCATTGTGATTAGAGAAGGTACTTTGCATGTTATCTATTTTTTGAAATCTATTGAGACTTAATCTGTGGCCTAACATATTGTCTGTCCTGAAAATGTCCCATGTGCACTTGAGAAGAATGTAGACTTTGTTTTCAGGCAGTGTTCTGTATATGTCTTTTTTTAAAATTTTTCTTTTATGTTTCCATTATAGCTGGTTTACAGATTTCTGTCAATTTTCTGACTGCACAGCATGGTGACCCAGTTACACATACATAAATGGATTCGTCACAAGTGATTAGACAGAGTTCCCGGTGCTATACAGCAGGATCTCCTTGCTTTTCCATTCCAAAGGCAATAGTCTACAACTATTAATCGCAGATCCCCATGCCATCTCACTCCCTCGCCCACCCTCTTGGCAACCACAAGTCTGTTCTCTAAGTCCGTGATTTTCTTTTCTGTAGAAAGTTTCATTTGTGCAGTATATTAGATTCCAGATATAAGTGATATCATATGGTATTTGTCTTTCTAAGTGGTTTACTGTGTTGTTCAGGTCCTTTATTTTCTTGCTTATCTTCTGTCTGGTTGTTCTATCTGTTATTGAGAATGGGGTATTGAAGTCTTTAACTATTATTGTAGAACTATTTATCCCTCATTTCTGTTCTCTTTTGCTTTATATATTTGGATGGTCTGTCATTAGGTGCGTAAATGTTTATAATTGTTATATCTTCTTGCTTACTGAACCTTTTACGAATATATAGTTTTTTGTCTCTTGTAACTTTTTAAAAATTTAAAGTCAATTTTTTGTTTTGTATTTTTGGAGTATTTTTGTTATTATTTTCAAGAAATACCTTTTCCCATTTTCTCACTTTGAATCTGCGTCTTTGATCTAAAACGAGTCCCTATATACAGTATAAAGTTGGATCATTTTTTTAGCCATTCTTCAAACTTTTCCCTTTTGATTAAATACTTTAAATGTACATTTAAAAAATTTCAGATAAGGAGCATCTGACTTCTATCATTTTGCTATGAGTTTTCTGTGTATCTTACAGCTTTTTGGCACTTATTTCCTGCATTGCCATCATCTCTTATGTTTAGTTGATTTTTTTTGTAGTGAAATGTTTAAATTCCTTTCTCATTTCCTTTTGTGTATATTCTATATCTATATGGTTACCATGGGGATTACAATTAGTATCTATCATTATAGCACTCTAATTTGAATTCATATCATCTTAAATTTAGTAACATTCAGGAACTCTCTTCCTTTATAGCTCCATCCATACCCCTTTCAGTTGTTAATATTAAAAAATTACATCTTTATATATTGTGTGCCCAAGAGCATAAACTATTAATTTAAAAAAATGCATTAGTTTCTGAATATGTAGAAAACAAATGTGGGGTTACAACCCAAAATTTCAGTAATACTAGCTTTTAGTCTAATAATTGTTTTTTTTTAATGTATTAGTTTCTTCTGAAAACAAAAAGGAATAAAAGCAATTATTAGAGTAATACTAGCTTTATAATTGTTCATGTATTCACCTTTACTGAGCTCTTTATTTCTTCATATGACCTTGAATTACTCTCTTGTGACCTTTGATTTCAATCTGTGGGACTCCTTTTATTATTTCTTGCAGGGCAGATATAATGGTAATGAACTCTCTCAGCTTTTGTTTATCTGTATTTTAGATTACATAAAGAAAAGACAGCATGTATGAGATAATGATAAGACTATGAAGCAGATTTCTTGAGTCCTTGGGGTATTTGCCAGTTTTGACTGAAGTAAGAAAGTGTCCAAAATTGGGGCACAGGTAGTTAGTTTCATGTGGTAACCTCTAACAGGTGTATTTGGTGGAAGCCACTGAGTATAGGATGGTGTGGACTTTATGGTGTTGAGAGTTAGACATAACCTTCTTAGTCATGAAAGTTCAAGAGTGTCAGATTTAATATACTGTAAACTCTCTCTGCTTTTCCTCAAGGTTGGGATGATAGGGGCAATGAGGTGTCTAAATAAATGGCAAGGCTTTGCAAGGTTGTCTAATAATTGACCCAGTAAGATGAATGCTTCTGTCACTGGACGTCCTCATATTGAGAGTACAAAATCAAGAAAAAGTTTTAATCCATCCAGAGAAGTAGCAAGCAATGATCAGAACATATTAGAACCCTTTGCGGGAGTTAATTTTAGGAAATCCATTTGGACATGCTCAACGGGATCCTGAAGCTTGGGTTTACAAGGGTAATAGTTTTATTAGGACTGTGCTGGAGACAGATGAGATTTTCATCAAAGACATCCTCAAAAATCTTAGTAAAATGTCCCACGCGTGCTACTTCAATATAGTTTTCAATATGACCTTGCTCTGATGGGCAATTTCTTATAAAAATTTTTGAAAAGTTTCCTCGAGGTTCTCTGGTGCCACCAAGTGTCTGTCCTAGAAGTGCCAGGGATTCTTTTGTAGTTTACAACCATATATTCATTGAATTCTGGAGCTAGTTGTGGGCATTCCAAATAGCATTTTTGAATCTCCACAAAGATTTAGCTTTTTAGAGTATCATGGGGCCAGGACCTGACTGACGGCTGCCTGTGTGTCATAAGGATAAACTAGGATATTTTCTTTACCGCTTGTTATTCTTTATAGTGTGGCTTTATGATAGCCATCTTCTTAGGAAGCATTAGAACACTTAAAAAGTACTGTCCATTTTACATTGAGATTCCTATTGAAGTTAGAAACTCTCATTGTTTCTATAGTATTACAAAATCATGGACTACCCCAAAAGGCATACTTGATACTAGTTTTATGTAAACTCTCTTACCTTTTGACAACTAGCATGCTCTGCTGAATGGGTAAGTACTGTCATCTGGGCTGGCTTTACTCCTCATAAGGAGTCATATTTTAGAGGTCATTTGAGACTGTTAAAGTGTGTCTTGCCTGACATTTTCCCATTTCAGTTTCAAAAAATGGTATATCAACAAATAATATTAAACCTGCATTTTCTAGAAGGAATTTCTAATAAATCTGTTTGAGACATAGTCATTACTTGAACAGAGGTTAGATCTCAAGGAATTCCTCTTCTTTGGGTAATAGGAAAAGAGCAGTAATCTTTAAAGTACAGCCCTGAGTGGAAATATGTGAGGGAGAAAGTAATAAAAGTTCATAGGAGGTAAGCCTGCTTGCCGAGAAATGTATTTTCAGTAAGCAGCAAGGTTTGTACAGCGTACAGAAACATCAAATTTGAATAAGATCCTTGAACCAGCTTTGTAGAGGGCTTTACTAGTTTGACTGCTGCTAATATTATCCTTAGATAAGGAGCAGGATTTTGCTGAACAATTGTGTTTTCAGTCTGGTATAGGTGTGATTCATCCTTTCTTTGTTAGGCTCTTGGGGATTATTCACTTTAGTTCTTCTTAGTTTCTGGTTTTAGAGGCATTGTATAAACTTAGGTAGAGGTGTAAATGGATCAATCTGAACACTTGCTGCCACTATCACTAAGACATTTTTGGAGTTCTCTTGTGGCTCATCAGGTTAGGAACCCCACTAGTATCCATGAGGATGTGGGTTTAATCCCTGGCCTCGCTCAGTGGTTTAAGGACCTGGCATTGCTGCAAGCTGTGGCGTATGTTGTAGATGTGGCTTGGATCTGGTGTTGCTGTAGCTGTAGTGAAGGCTGTCAGCTGCAGCTCCAGTTTAACCCCTAACCAGGAAACTTCCATATAATACAAGTGCAGCTCTAAAAAAAATAAATAAAAATAAATTTTAAAAATAAAATTTTTTAAAAATTTAATAAAAGAAGACGTTTTGCCCACAAAGAGTGCCATTTTCATGGAGAGCTTTAATTTGGTTTGATAGTACATGCGGGTACCTAAATCAATATCCAAATTAACTATGATCTGATTGTAAATTAAAAAATCCCTAGGAATCTTTTTAAAAAATTAAGAATTTAATTTTGCAATTTTATTTGCATAGTTAATTCCTGTCTCTCTCTCTCTGTTTTTTTAATTCCCCAGGCCTCACTCGAGGCATATGAAGGTTCCCTGGCTAGGGGTCGAATTGGAGCTGTAGCCCCTGGCCACAGTCATAGCAACATGGGACCCAAGCCGAATCTGTGACCTACACCACAACTCATGGCAACACTGGATCCTTAACCCACTGAACGAGGCCAGGGATCAAACTCTGGTTACTAGACAAATTTGTTTCCATTGAGCCACAACTGGATCTCCTAATTCCTATGTCTTAAGTTAATGGGTGTGGTGTCCTAAAGGAGAAAATATTTCTCACTCTCTGAGAATCTAAGGATAACAGTTTCAGGCTGAAACAGCACGAGTATTTTAGGATTATGAGAGATATGCACTATTTGAGTAGCTCCTTGACTCCGAGGGAGAGGTTATGTAATGCTGCCAGAGTTTGTGGTATGAATAAAATTTTCAAGGTTTCTTGTACTATTTAGAGAAAAATCTCTTTGCAAGTTTGAAGAATGAGTGGGAGGTTGGATGCATGATTTCCCCTTAAAGCAGTGTCATTGATTTGCCCTCCTGATAATTTTTCCCTTTGTTTTCTTATCGAGTTCAGGATTTATTTTTCTCAGTGTCTTTTTGTGCTTATAATAAGTATTTACAAGTGTCTTTACCAAGAGACATGCTTGTCTGGTGCTTGATGACTGGAGTGGGAGTGTTAAATTGTTTTATCTGTAAGGTCATTAGTTTATTCTTCTTCTGTTTTAAGGCTTTTTGAAGATTGGGATTTGGAAATCTAGTAAGGGGACAATTTCCCATTCCGGTTTTTGTTGCATGTTAAATATCTTATCTCTGGATTTAAGACTGTTCACAAAAAATTGGGAAAGAGCTGGAAATTGCATCTACTTCAGAATCTCCTCCTCAAAGAACCTATCCCTGAAGTCTCCTATAAATGTATTCTTTCTGTGCTTGCAGGAGTGGATTAGAGTCTTATATTTTCACGGGAAGACTTTGGGCAATAACCTCTGAAAGATTTTATTCAACATCTACAGCTTCCCTAAATGCCTGGTTTCCTATGCAGTTGGGATTTCCTAAACCATTCTTGGGATTTTTTCACTTTGCCTTTTCTGTTCTTTTTTTTCTTTTTCTTTCTTTCCTTTTTTTTTTCATTTGAGAATATGAACCAATTAATACAGACCCGAGAACTAGCAGTATAATTTTTTAATTAGTTATGGCAATTAAAATATTTTAAAGTAATTGCTAACATCAGGAAAAATAAAATGTTATATGAGAAGATATAATCATGATATACTATCTGACTCAGCATTGAATAAAAATTGCATAGTTATAAGAGTATAAGTACTGACTATTGATTTAAGCACAATTTTTATGTAACTTAGAAGAATAGAGGGAGGAAATGTAGGATAATGGTTGTATAAGAAAGCTAATCTCCTTACTATCGAAATAGGGGATCAGGGAGATAAATTTTTAAAATTGATTAATGTATATTTAGAAACATAGAATAAAATAACAAACATTTGGAAGTACCCATTTCCTAGGTTAATATTTTAAATTATGAGACTAATTTGATAAAAACAGAAGAAAAATTCATCTTGAAATCTGAAGGACAGAACATACAATTACTACTAAAAAAAAGGTGGGAGAGGATGGAATCATATATATAAATATTTTTTCAAAAATGCCCTGTGGTAGTTTTGCTTTTGTAAAAAATATGTTTCCGTGAATTTAAAGAATCATATGTTGGGCATTCCTGCTGTGGCACAGTGGGTTATGAATCTGATTGCAGTGGATTGGGTCACTTTGGAGGTGTGAGTTCCATCCCCAACCTGGCACAGTGGATTAAAGGGTCCGGCATTGCTATAGCTATGGCAGAGATTGCAGCTCTGGCTTGGATTCAGTCCCTGGCCCAAGAACTTCCATGTGCTACGGGTGCAGACATTAAAAAAAAAAAAATCATATTACCATGTAAACATTTGCGTTTAGAAACTAAAATTTGTTTCTTTGAAAACTCTAAGACTAGTCTGCTTGCACACTAGGACTGTTGATTTTAATAACTTTTGATAAAGGATATTCTCTTGAAGAAAACTTTGGAGTAAGCTATATTCAGAGTTTAAAATTTTAAAAAGCAATATATTTTATCATGAAAAAGCAGTTGGGAGCAATATCATCGTATGCCAAATCCATGACAGTTAAAAAGTCATTAAATTGTCCTAAGCTGCATCTTATGAACATAAAGTAACGTATGGAATAAATATGTTTAGCTTTTATTTAAATTGTGAATATTTGAAAGAGTTGCTAGCATTTATATTTTAACTTTTCATAATTTTTAAAATAGGAAACTCTTCAGAATCAAAAGGAAACCTTATCAAAGCAACACAAAGAAGCAATGGCAGTTTTTAAAAAGCAGGTAAATTCATAAGGACAGAAAAACATGTAGTTTTAAATATTGCACTTTTCTCATGAATATTATCACAAATTATTCTCCATAATCACTGAAGACAAAAAGAATATTATTGGAAGCAGGAAATGAATAAGGTTATTTTGGATAATAACTGATAAGAAAGAATGTAATGTGGAATTCCCTTTATGGCGCAGTGGAAATGAATCCGACTAGGAACCATGAGGATGCAAGTTCAATCCCTGGCCTCGCTCAGTGGGTTAAGGATCTGGTGTTGAGCTGTGGTGTAGGTCGCAGACGTGGCACGGATCCTGCGTTGCTGTGGCTGTGGGGTAGGCTGGCAGCTGTAGTTCTGATTCCACCCCTAGCCTGGGAACCTCCATATGCTGCGGGTGCGGCCCTAACAAGCACAAAAAGAATGTAATGTTGTAAAATTATTTAATTAAAGAGAATAATCAGGAAAATGATTTTTTTGGCTATATATTTTCATTTGTCCTTAATAAAATATGTTAGTGATATGTGTGTTCTTGCACTTTCTCTCCCTTCTTCCCTTTCTCTCTTTAATTAGTGTGTACTAGGAGCTTACCTTTTCCATATTATTCCTTTATTCATGCCAGAATTATAACAGTGAAAAGCTGAGATGCAAGTAGGGAGATATAAGGATAAAGAGATGTGATTATCATCCATTTCCATAAATATTAGCCATCAGCAACTGAGAAAGATTAGTAGAAAATAGAAAAAAGTATTTTAAAGAAAACAGCAACTCCTTCCATTTTTTTAAAAAAAATTCTATGGCTCCTCTTTACTACCTTGAATTTTTATTCAGTCTCTAGTTAGAAAATATAAGAAATGTGCGTATGTAAAATATACTCTGGAAGTGCTTTTCCTTATAGCCATGCCAGCATCACCATTTTTTCTTCCTTTTTCCTTCTTTTTTGTTTTCATCATACAGGTGTGTGTGTGTTTAGGAAGAAATGCATGAAAAATAAACTTACATAACCTAAGTCACTAGTGGGTTAAGGTTATTGATAATTTACGCTATAGTGTGAATTTCTTTAAGCAGATGATTAACTTCTTCCATATAGTCTGAAACTGGCTTTACCTAAGTTTTGAGAGTTTTAACTGAAGGGTAAAGAAGCAAAAGCCAAATGTACAGTGTAATATTTATAATATTTATTCTTTAGGAGAGAGTAAGTCTATGTCTCTGTTTCCCCAAGGGACTCTGGGCAAGATAAGAATATCCAGGTATCTGTAGGGTAGAGGAGAAAATGCTACTTCATTTTCTTCCCTGCTTGGTTTTTTATTGTTTTTAAAAAAATTTGTTTCTTTTCTTCCTCTTCTTTTTTTTTTTCCTGAAGAAAATGTTCTTGAATGTAAATGAGGAATATGGGAAGTGAGGCCGAGAAATTTCAAAGAAAAGTTTTATTTCTTGACAACTTTGCTTAGTATCTTTGTGTTGCTTGAAATATTTGTTTTGGCAAGTTCACTCTAGTTTTTCTGTTTAAAAAGTCATTATTTATTTATTAGACTGCCACATGCATTTTTTAAAAATTTCAGAAAATACTGTCAATGCAGATACAAGTGAGTATCAGTTTCATAAAAGTGTGTCTTCTGAAAATGTTATATGTTATTATTTATGAGTAGATGGAAAATATTAAAACATTTAAGAAAGAAATCTAGAGGGAAAAACTAAACTGTCAAGGCTGAGTGATGCTCTGATCATGTGAGTAAATTGTTCATTTCCTTTGATGGCTGGCTCCCCCCCCTTTATATCTTTTGTTATTTATTTTCTCAGTGTAAAAGTAGCATGATCACATTTACTAAGTTCAAACAGGATGGACATGTAAAACATATCTATAGTCTCACTGACTAGTGTAAATAAGTGGTAACATTTCACTTACCTGTGTTTTAATTTTTAAAATTCTCTATCAGTTGCAAATGAAGATATGTGTCTTGGAAGAAGAAAAGGTATTTATTAATTTTTGAATAATTTGAAGCATAGTTAAATGCATTTAATTATCAGTTCACCATAATAGAAAGGAGCTCTAGGAATAAACAAATGGAAACTATTCTTAAAATTTTAGTAACGGACAGGACCCAAGGGAATTGTGTTACTTGAGCTTTAACTGTTTGACAGTTGACAGTACTGAGGCCTAGTAAGATGTAAATGACTCAGCTGAAGCTGAAGATTCCATTTTGAAGTGGCAAGGTTGGGTATGGAACCCAGATCTGTTCAGCCCCTAAATCGATGCTCTTTCCATTTTACTGCAATATTTCTGTTAATTGCAATATATTTTTAGTGCCTTTTCAATGAAATTACTTTCTTTAAAATAAAGATTTGCATCTACATGCAGACCAATAGGAAAAGAATATACAATTCTAAACGATCCTAGAAATTCATCTGGCGTTAAATATTTTCTCTAGCTATTTAACATTTAATGCATGTTTTATTATATCAAAGGATATGTCATTCATAATATTAACAATTTATAGTTATTTTTAGCAAAAGACCTTTTAAAATTTTTCTCATATTCTTATAAGACAAAGGTGCTTGTGTCTTATTATTAGAATATGTTTATTCTACTACATGAAATTAAACATATAGTGTCCATAAGTTCTCAGGAATACTGTATTGATAGCATGATTTATTGTTATAGTGAAATTTTCCATTTCATGTTACTTGTGGTCTTAAATAGATCTTATTGTAATTTTTTGATATTTTGAAATCATTAAAGATGTAAATTATAGTATAGATCCAAATTTAAAGTCTGTGAAGTATTGGGTTTAAAGTAGAGACTTTGGTTATTGAACTCTTAAGTTTTCCTCATTAATAATGCCATTTATTTTGGAAAGTACTGAAATATAGTTTTTTACTGAAAGGGAAAATATCAACTTGCTACAGAAGTAAAAGAAAAAGAAATAGAAGGATTGAAGGAAACACTAAAGGCATTACAGGTAAAGAAACTTTGTGTTGCTTGAAAGGTAATTTGGTATTTTAGCAGTATATGGGTAAAACACCATTAAACATGGAATCTAGCAAAGTAAAGCTGACAAAAATTCATATATCATATCCTATATAATTCAATACTTTTTCCTGAGAGCCTTGAATTTCAAATTATAATTTTTGCTTCATCTCTTATTTTAAAAGGAAATATTGGAGTTCTTGCTATGGTGCAGTGGTTTAAGATCCCAACTGTGGTGGCTTAGGTTGCTGCAGAGGTTTGGGTTCAAGGTTTAATCCACGGCCCAGGGAAATGGGTTGAAGGATCCAAGTGGATTAAAGGATTCAGCATTGCCACAGCTGTGGTATAGGTTGTAGTTGTGACTTGGATCTGATCCCTGGCCTGAAAATATGGAATATGGGTACATGTAGATATCCAGTTTTTCAAACTCCATTTGTTGAAGATTATCCTTTCCCTATTATGTGTTCTTGGTGTCCTTGTCAAAGATTGTTCATTTCCTTTGATGGCTGCCCCCCCCCCTTTTATATCTTTTGTTATTTGGCTACCTACATGTAGATGTATTTTTGGGCTTTCTATTTTGTTCCATTGGTTGATACGTTTCTTGGGTTTTTTTGGTCAGTACCATGCTGCTTTGATTACTGCAGCTTTGAAATACATTTTGGAATCATGAAGTATGAAGTATTCAGTTTTGTTTATCTTGTTCAAGATTACTTTAGCTATTCAGTGTCTTTTGTGGTTCTGCACAAATTTTAGGGCTTTAAAAAAAATTTCTTTAGAGACTGGCATTGTGATTTTGATAGGAATTGCACTGAATTTATAGATCACTTTGGATAATAGAGACATTTAAACAATATTAACTTTTCCATCTGTAAACACAGGATGCCTTTATATTTATCTGTCTTTTAAAATTTCTTTTATCAATATTTAATAATATTTAGTGTGTAAGCCTTTACCACATTGGTTAAAATTATTTCTAAATATCTTACTCTTTTTGTTACTATTGTGCCTGGAATTGTTGTCTTAATTTTCCTTTCAAATGGTTTGTTGTTTGTAGAAATGTGGCTGATTTTTGTATGTTTTGTATCCTGCAATTACTGAATTCATTTATTAGTTCTAACAATTTGTTGTTGCATCCTTAGGGTTTTCTACATGTACGATTGTGTTATCTTCAAAGAGAAATAATCCCTTTCCTTTGTGATTTGGCTTCCTTTTATTACTTTTTCTTTTCTCATTGCTCTGGCTAGGACTTCGAGTACTCTGTTAGATGCAAGTGGTGAGAATGTGCACTATTGACTTAGACTGAACTGATTGTGATGATCACTATGGGTTTTTTTTTTTTTTTAAATACAGGGCCTTTATTTTGCTGAGGTATGTTTCTTATATACTTATTTTGTTGAGAGTTTTTATCATGGATGGATATTGAATTTTGTCAAATGCTTTTTCTGCATCTATTGAGATGAACATGGGTTTTTTTTTTCTTTCATTCTGTTAATGTGATGTCTCACACTGATTGATGTACATATGTTGGACCATCCTTTTAGCCAGGGGATTGAATCCCACTGGTGATGGTGAATGATTCTTTTAATGTGCTGTTGAATTCGCCATGCTAAAATTTTATTGACGATTTTTGCATCTGTGTTCATCAGGGATATTGGCTTCTCACTTTCTTATTTTTTCCCCCATTAAAAAAAAAAATTTATGGACATGCTCACAACATATGGAAGTTCCCAGGCTGGGGATTGAATCCAAGCCTTAACTGTGACCTCGACCACAGTCACAGCAACACCAGATCCTTTAACCCACTGCACAGGCCTGGGGATGAGACCTGCTCCCCTACAGCTACCCAAGCTGTTGCAGTTAGATTCTTAACCCACTGTGCCATGGTGGGAACTCCTGGCCTGTAGTGTTTTTTTCTTTTAGTATCTTTGTCAGGTTTTGTTGTCAGGATGACCCTGGACTCATAAAATGAGATTGGACGTATTCTCTGTTCTGTATCTTGGAAGAATTTAAGCAGGATTTGTATTAAATCTTCTTTGAATGGTTGGTAGAATTCATCCATGAAGCCATCTAGTCCTGGGCTTTTCTTTGTTGGGAAGTTTTAAAGTATCCTTATTTGCTATTGGTATGTTCAAGCTTTCTATTTCATGTGCAGTTTTTGTAGGTTGTGTGTCTTTAGGAATTTATTAATATTTTCTAGGTTATCTGATTTGTTGGCATGTGATTGTTCATTATAGTCTTACGATCCTTTTTATTTCTGAGGCATACATTGTAATGTCTCCTTTTTTATATAATTTTACTTATTTAAGTCTTCTCTCTTTTTCTCAGTCCAGCTAAGCGTTTGTCAATTTTGCTTATTCTTCCAGAAAGCCAACTCTTAATTTTGTTGATTTTTCTAATTGTTTTTCTATTTGCCATTTGATTTATTTCTGGTCTACTCTATTATTTTCTTCCTTCTGCTCATTTCGGCCTAGTTTGTTCTTCTTTTTCTAGTTCCTTGAGATGTAAAGTTGGGCATTTATTTGCAATTTTTTTAGTGTAGGCATTTATCACTATGAAATTTCCTATTAGTAATGCTTTTGGTATACCCCATAAGTTTTGGTATGTTGTATTATTTTCAACATACCAAATTCTCCTTTAAAAAAACCACAGTGAATATTCAAAAGTATGTTGTTTAGTTTCTATACATTTGTGAATTTTCCTGTTTTCTTACTGTTATTGATTTCTAATTTTATCCCATCGTGGGCAGAGAATATACCTGGAATGATTTTTGATCTTCTTAAATTTAAGATTTTTTGGTGCCCTGTCACATAAAAGTGATATACCATATAGTAAACATATGATCTATCCTGGAGACTCTTCCAGATGTGCTTGAGAAGAATGTGTTCTTTTGTTTTTGGGTGGAAAGGTCTGTATGTGTCTGTTAGGTCCATTTAATCTATAATAATGTTCAAGTCAATTGTTTCTTTGTTGATGTTCTATATGGATGTTCTTCTGTCTGTTATTGAAAAGATACTGAAGTCTCCTACTATTGTATTTTTGTCAATTTCTCTATTCAGACACATCGATATATTGTATATTGTATATTCACTTGAATATTGTATATTCAAGTGCTCTGATATTGGGTGCATATATATTTGTTATATCTTCCTGTTGAATTGACTCTTTAGCATTGTATAATGACCTTCTTTCTCTCTAGAGGCAGTTTTGACTTATCTAAGTTTAGTCAGCCACTCCTACTTTCTTTTGGTTAGTCTTTGGTATATTTTTTTCATCCCTTTACTTTCAGTCTATGTGTGTCCTTCTACAGTGACTCTCTTATAGATAATATATCACTATATATTATATATTATATTATCTATGAATATATTATCTATGAATAATAAAAAAACAATGTTTTTTTATTATTCATTTAACCACTCTATGCCTTTTTATTGGCGAGTTTAATTACATTTAAAGTAATTATTGATAGATGTGTAGTTACCATGGTCATTTTCTTGATTGTTTTCTGATTTAGTTGTTTTATACATCATTCCTCTTGGTATCTTTTGTTATTTGATGTTTTTATATAGTGAATTTTAAAAATTCTCTTTATCTTTTGATGGTGTTCTATAAATCTTAGAAGCTTTATTCACTCTTTTTTTCTGATTGGATAGTTTAAAATAATCTGTCTTTGAGCTTTGAGTTCGCTGTTTTTTTTCCCGCCTCTTTGATTGTGCTGTGAAAACTATTGCCCTTTTCATTTCATTCATTGTACTTTTCAGCTCTAGAATTTCTTTTTGGTTCTTATGGTTTCTATCTCTATTGAACTTCTAATTTTATTCATGTATTATTTTCCTGATTTTGTTGAGTTTTCCATGTGTTGTAGTTGGATGAAGTCTAAAATAATTATTTTGATTGTTTATCAGGTAGTTCATAGATCTCCATTTCTTTGGAGTCAGTTACTAGAAATTTATAATGTTCCTTTGATGGTGTCAGGTTACCTCGATTTTTTTGTGTACCTTGTAGCCCTTGTTGGTATTTGTGCATTTGAAGAAGCGGTAATCTCTTTCAGAGTTTCTGGACTAGCTCCGGCAGGTATAAACCTTGACCTACTGGTAGTGGAGGATGCTGGCTGAGTGGGGTATGTGGTGGTGCCACATGTAGTGCTGTGTCTAGCAGCTCTGGCTTGGTGGGGAAGCAGTGGGGCCTCTGGCTCCAAGAAAAGTCACAGTGGCCTGGGCTCCAGACAGCTCCATTAATTTGGATAGGTTTAGATATTAGCAAAGATTGTGAGGGTCCTTGAAGGTTGCTGGTGTCCACAGTAGTGATGAGGACTGCTGAAGTCCTTGGTCGTGAAGGCTACTGATGTCTTCCTGCTCTCCCTTTTCCCATTTGAGGGAAGTTGTGGCTGAGGGCATTTCTTTTGGTTCTAAGCTAGTGTGTGAACCTAGAGGATGGAATGGCACAGGTGAAATACTTTTCTATTCAGATATCCTTGTTTTCTTGTGTTCTTCTGGGTTGCTGCAGCTTCTTAATTATACTCCAGAGGTCTTCCAGAATTAATTAGTAGGTATTTGTTAAATCATGTGTGAGTATTGGTGGGAAGAGGGGAGTGGGGTAAGAAGGGCTAGGACCTCCTGATATTTTTCTGATATCACCCCCATGAATTCTTTATATTTCTTAGAAATAAGCCCTTAATGTTTGTGTTGTGGACTTCAGGTGTTTTTTCCAGTTTGCCATTTGTATTTTGATTTTGTTTATTTGTTTTTTTGTTTAATATGTGCTATAAATTCTTTATTTTTCTTTTATGGATTTTGGAGTTTGTCATGGTTAGAAAGGCATTCGCAGCTCCAAAGTTACAAAAGGACTTGCCCATGCTTTCTTTTTTTACATCTGTGTACTCAAATTTTATATTGGATCTTTGATCATTTGAAGTTTATCTTTGTAACACAGTATGAGATGGATCTAAGTCTACATTTTTCAGATTGTTATTCAGTTGTCTTAACACTATTTAAATTCTCTTCTGATATATTAAGCAATTTATATTTTGGATTTCTTTTGTTACTTCAATGTAACAAACTAAATAAAAATTAAACAATATGTCAATGAGTTCCAAGAAGAATGTTTTCACTAAAAAAAAAGGCATGGATTCTGTGCCTCAGATTGGATGAATAAGAGATTGGATGAATTAGAGATATGATAAAGAATCCTTGTTATCTTGTTTCAAGAACAAAAGCAGAAATTTATTAGAAACTCCAGAGAAAACAGATTACTCTATAATTAAGGCATTAGAGTACACTAAAATATGGGATGGTTTGAGGCAATTTATGGATTATAGGAAGAGAGAAGATATTTAGGTCCTGACTCTAGTAAAATCATCCTTCATGTAGTACACAGGACTAATAGAGAAGGAAATATAGTATTAACACCCCATTGGGCTCTGCATTAAACAGTATCTATGTTAATTGTAATAACATAAACACTGTTGACTTCCACTTTTTTAGAATTAACCCATAAGCAAAGAATAGAAGACTTAATTGTGATCACAGAACAAAACTTAAATGTTACTAACGTTGTTGATAAAAAAGTAAAGGTATAGTTAAGATGAAGTTGATGGTGATATCCAGAAATATTCTTTAAAGTTAATGGAAAAGAAATAGAGGTTTAAGTCTACTATTTAAAGTTTATATAGTTCATAATTATACATATCCAGTTTAAAATGACCTCAGTAGGTAAATTTTTTTTTTGTTTCTTTTCTCCTTTTGGCCTTGCCTGCAGTACACAGAAGTTCCCTAGGGATCGAAATTTCATCACTGCAGCCACCTGAGCCACAGCATTGACAATGCTGGATCCTTAACCCACTGAGCCACCAGGGAACTCCTAAATTTTTTCTTATTATTTAGAGAAATTAAAAAATTGTTCTTAAAATTGAGTAAACAGAAATAACCATTATAGCTATTATAAAAGACTCGCTAATGTGTTTTCTTACAGTGTCTTGAATTAGGTATAATATCTCTTATTTGTGGATAAATCTTGGAAAAAGTATTTTTTTCCACTAAAGTATTGTCAATAAAGAATATGTCATTTTTGTTATAAGTGCTTTGTTCTTTTAGCACTTTTTCTTAAAATTTTTTTTGATGCCACTCATGCATGTTTAATTATCTGGGTAATGTAATGAGTATTTTCAAAGCAAAAGACATTTCTTAGTATGGCTGACCCTCTGTGAAAGGGCTGTAGGATTTTGTTTTGCCTTGTTCAACTTGTGACCAAAGTACAGGTAATGTATATGTTACTTAATGGTTGGCTGAACATGCTATACAAACAGTGTAGAACAATGAGGATGTTTCTGGTGTTTCCCCCTCAAGTTAAAGAAACAAAGTTCCTGTTCTCTCATGGATCTGATATAAATCTACTAAGGCAAAGGAAGTTCACGGCCTCTTAACCATCATGAAACAAATTCTCTCCCTCTTTTACCTAGGTTGCAACTTTTTTCCTTTCATAAGGCCATGCCTACCATGTGCCACATATCAGGAATAAGAAATTAGATAGTTCCTTTTCTTGAATTCATGTGGCTGTACCTGTTGAATTCCAAAACAAAATGAACAGACACAACACCATGACACACCAAAAGCTGAATTATTTTTGCCTTAATAGGTTCTTTGAATATGTTTACTTTCTATTTAAAATGGTACTTTGTTACCTGATTTAAAAGGATTCAATAGAGCAGGGAAACCTGCTTATATCTAAGTTACCTGATAAATTAAACTTTGTTTATGTAAGCCCTCTAGGGCTTAAATAGACTTTGATGAGTGTCCTATAGGTTTTAAGTAAATTATTTCTGCCTGCTAATGACTTATTACATGGTTCTGTGGTTACTCTCTTTGTCTTCTTGAGCCTCAATTTTCCTTTAGGTAAAATGAGAAAATTGAAATACATTAGTATTTCCCAAACAAGAATATCTTGTAAAGCAATAACATACCTACTTTCTCTACTCTGGATAGCAGACTAGAGAAGTTTTGGAAAGTTCTTTATTCGCCTTCCCGGAAGAGGCATGAATAAGCATAGATATAGGGTGGTAAAAACTGGATTGGGAGTAATGGAATACATGACCTCTAAGATTTTCAGCTCTAATGCTCTGTCATACCATGTTATCAAATTTTAAACTTACTGAACTTATAAATTAAGATATTAATTCCTTTCACAGAACTGAAGCCTATTTATTACATGATGTGTTGTTTCTACTATTGAATCCTTATCTCATTAGGCCTTACCTAACCACAGTGATAAAAGGGAGCTACATTTCTGAAGCTTTGGGCGTGTACATTTATCCATAAGGAATTCTTGGACATTTGGATAATTTTGTAGTTTGGAGAGTCGTAAATTTACAGAGATGTTAGAAATACAATACAAAGGATTAATTTTCCTGAATGATTTAAAAGTAATATGCCAATCTGATTCCCTATCACCCCAAATACTGTAATATCTTTCCTACACTCAAGGACATTCTCCTACAAACCTGTAACACAACAATCAAAATCAGGAAGTTAACACTGATATATAATTGCAATCTAATTATCATGCCTCCTTCAGGTTTCACCAGTTGTCCTAAATAAGGGCTTTTATAGAAAAAGGAACCAGTTTAGAATCTTATGCTGCGTTTCAGTGTCATATCTCTTTAATCTCTTTCATTCTGGAACAATTCCCCAGTCTTTGCTTGATTTTTATGCCTTTGAAACTCTTGAAGATTACAGACCAGTTCTTTTGTAGAATGTCCCTCAATTTCTGTTTGTACGGTAGTTCCTCATGAATAGAGTTAATGTATGCATTTTTGGCAGGAGTATTACAGAAATAAGGCCTTATTCCTATAATTGAATCCTGTTAGATAGTTGATGATTTGTTTCTCTTACTATTGCTAATGTTCACTTTGATCATTAAGGTGGTATCTGACAAGTTTCTCCAATGGCAAATTACTATTTTCCTCCTTTCATTTTTTCTTCTTTTTTAAAATCTTTTTTGGCTGCACCTGTGGCATATGGAAGTTCCTGGGCCAGGGATCGAATCTGAGCTGCAGCTGTGACCTATAGCATAGCTGTGGGAATGCTGGATCTTTAATCCACTACACTGTGTCTCTCTCTCTTAGCTCTATCTACCTACCTGCCTACCCACCTATCTATTTTATTGGTTCTGCCTAGCTGGCAAATCCTAATACAGCTACCATTAGCCAAAGGTAAAACTGATACCTAGAGAACAAATATACCAAATTTTTTCAGGTTACTGTTCTTCGAACATTAATGTCTGTATTTTATGCTTTCTGAACCATGATTCACAGCTCTATTTTATCAACATTAGCTCTAGAGTACTGCCCAAATTAAAAAACTATCATGTAGCTGCATTCCTATGACACATAAGTCAACTTGGAAGGTAACATAACTAGTTTGAATGAAATCTTTTTTTTTCCATTATAGCTGGTTTACAGTTTTCTGTCAATTTGACATGAAATCTTTTTATGAATATTCCACATAATTATTTTTCATTGTGAAATCACATAAAATTGATTTATAATATCAATACAGAAAAAACTATACTAACACTAATTAATGTATTAACTAGAGAAGGCATTTCAAAGATGACATTTTCCCACCTAAGGACCTTTGCACTTGCTGGAATACTCTTCATCACTTTCAATCAAATCTTTGATCAAAAGTTTCTCTCTTAGGACTTTCCTGGCCATCCTATGTAATCCCCTTCCTGAATTTATTATTTTTCTTAGTCTGTCAATATCTAATAGACCATATATGTTGACTTATTTATGTTACTTATTATCTACATTCCCTAGAATTTAATCTGGACAGGATTTTTTTTTGTCTAACATTGTACCTCAATGTCTACATTAGTGCTTTATTTATAGTAAGCAATAGTAAGCAATCAATATTTGTTGAAGAAATGAATGACACATAATCCATTTCACCAAAATGATATAAAATTATTAGCTGGTTTGAAGCAGTATGCTAAAAAATTTATTTCATAGGAAATGTGAGGCAATTAATGAACTTTTGTTTAGATTTTAACAAATATTAGGTGGGTTTAAGTAAATAAGCACTCATACATGGCTAGTTGGACTTTAACTTGGTCCACACTCTGGAGGACAATGTGTGTAATAGGAATTGTTACACGCCTATAAAAATGAGCAAGTCTTAGGAGTTCTACTCCTTGTAATTTATTCTGCTAAAATGAATAACTACAGAGTTTTCTTGGTCCCACATGTTTATTCAGAATTCCCTCATAAACCTGAACACTGGGTGGTAAATCTACAAAAGTGAGAGTGATTTGATAAACTATGGTATAAAGTTAAACAGTGGAATACTGTGTAGGCATTAAAAACTTGTAGATTAATTTGTGATAGAAAAGTATTTACTATATACTAAGTAAAAGTTGGTTACAAAATTATATATATATATATATATATATATATATAAAATTCTATCCTCCCCACACTCTTTGAAAGTATAAATACATGGAAAAATATCTGGAAGTACTACTGTATTAATTTGTGTTATTTCTGGGTTGTGAGATGATTTGTTTAAAACAATGTTTTTCCCTTGTGCTTAATCTATTTTTTTCAAATTTTCTTCAATGAAGAGCTAATATTAAGTAGCAGACTCTCCTAGAGTTTCTTGCTGTCCTTCTTGCTTTATTTTCTTCATAGTAGTTGCCACTCTCTAACTTCTGTACTTTTTATTTATATTTTATTATCTGTCTACCACCCCCCCACACTAGATAGAAAGCTTGTTAAGCTTTCTAACTTTGGACTTTGTTTTGTTCACTGTTATATTTCAGGATCCTAGGAAAGTGGCTGGCCTGTAGTAGGTGCTCCATAAATATATGTTGAATAAATAAATGAATGTATTTTTTTAAAGGAATAAAGTTATGGTAAATAACATTTTGAAAAAAATGTCACTGGAAAAAACTAGTACATAAAGTATAAATGTAACATTTTATGAAATATGATTTTAACATCAGGAGAAATTTGTAGCAATTAACTAAAGAACTTTAATGAAATTTTTCCCTTTATTTTTTCAAGGTTTCTAAATATTCTTTACAGAAGAAAGTGAGTGAAATGGTAAGGAAATTTCAAAATACATACCCACTTGGGTGTACTATTCTCTCACCCCACAATATTTTTGTCAATATTAATGGGACATTTATGGTAAAAAAAAAAAAAGTTGAAACCAGATATTAATATCCTCTTTAAAGGGCTGAATTATAGTTTCAGATATAGTTTAAATGAATTTATTTCACAAATTTATTTTCAGATTACGTATGTCTATGTATTAAAAAAATAAATTTAACACAGTTCCTAAATTATTGGTAGAAGTCTTATATCAAAATCGAACCACAGGAAGTTCCCCTGTGGCACAGTGGGTTAAGGTGTTGCTGCAGCTGTGACACAGGCCACAACTGCAGCTAGGGTTCGATCCCTGACCTGGGAATTTCCATATGCCTCAAGTGTGGCCAAAAAAAAAAAAAAAATTGAATCACAAGTGAAAACAACGAAACTCTAAAACCCTTTACTTTAATGATGGCTTTTCTAGGTATTTTTTCAAACATGTAGTTATTGCTTATAGCCTGAAAAGTTGAAATAATATGAAGTAGCATTTGAATATTATGCTTGGGATATGCTCCTCATCCTTTACATTCAACAAGTGTTTATTTGTTGTGCATTCCTCTTCTATAGTATATTAAAAGTTAATATTTGCATTTTTGCGTCATAACATTTTGTGAAATATTTACTTTGGTATTCTGTCTATATATCCCTATTTGATTCAGGAGAATTTTTTTCTCTGTATTTTTGATTGAGCAAAATTCTCCCATATTTGCTTATATTTTCAGAGGGCTTCTTGGGTGGGTTTATGCATTTTATTCTTCCTTCTTTGGAGCAGACCAAAAGGCAAGTAAAATTAATTTTTTAGTAGGGTTTATATATTTATGAGAAGTAAGAAACGAGAGATCACTCCTTATGACATTAAACAAAAATATAAAGTAAGTACTTTGCTTCTTGAAATGTTTTGGTGTGTTAGCAAATAAAAGGGCCATGGAAAGATTGCTAAGCCTGATAAAATAAAAGATGTGAAAATTCTGTTGCTGTTGAACTGGAAAGACTAAAGATAATATTGTTGAACTATTTTAAACTATGATTTTAATTAAGGAGCTGAAAAACTAGATTCTGGTTTAGCTTTAAGTACCATGACATTTGTACTGAAAGTCATCTTCAACGCTACAGTGGTTTTACACAGAATATAGTGAAATTGAATAATGTACCCTCTGACCTGGGAGATAAAGCTACAAGTTAAAGATCAAAGGCAACATAAAATGTGTTTTATTTTATTCCACTTTAAAATTTCATCAAACAGATACTTAAAATCTTAAAAAAAAACATGGAAACATGCAGTATACTTATAGTTTCTGGTCACTTTTGAGCGTTTTCTTATTGTGAGTTTGGCCTCTTAAGAACCTACTAAAATAATAGTGAATTATAGTTAACAGTATTTTTCTGACAATTCAAAGTGTTAAATCACTTTCCATTAAAATAATTTTACATATTTATACATACACAATATTTTATGCCAATTCTCTCAGAATATTTTATGTATTTTAGATGATTGATTTAAAAGTTAAAAATAATCTTTTATCTAAACATTCTTACATTATTCTTTTTACATTATTCTTATATAACCTTTTCTTTATTCAAAGTACTATATGGTATTAAGTTAATTTTATTCAAATCAGCACATTATTCTTTTATGTTATATGACTCCGTGTGCAAGACAGGAAACAAAATGGTCACTTGTGTCAAGGCAGGACTTTGGGGAGCAATTGATAGTGTCCCTGAAGAAATCATTTTTATAATAGTATTAAGACCCTTTTTTTTTTTTTTTTGATCTTTTTAGGGCTGTACCCATAGCATATGGAGGTTCCCAGGCTAGGGATCAAGTAGGCTGCTAGCCTACTCCACAGCCACAGCAATGTGGTATCCGAACTGCGTCTGCGACCTATACCACAGCTCATGGCAACTCTGGATCCTTAAGCCACTGAGCAAGTCCAAGGATCGAACCTGTGTCCTCATGGATGCTAGTCAGATTTGTTTCCACTGAGCCACGACAGGAATTCCTCCGATATTAAGACACTTTTAAAGAAGTTCATGATCTCCTAAGGCGAGCTATTAACCACTGGTAAACTTTTGCTGGTGGGAATTGAATAAGGTGATTTTCACGTAGAGGTGGTAGGTTTCTAGATAAATTAACACAATTATGAATGAAAAGATTTATCTATCTCTAATAGTACCCAAACCTTGTCTTGAATAAATGATCACATTAATCATTACCAGTAAAAATAATGCAATAAAATATAAAAATAAACTATAGAACATCAAATTAACTGACTTGGTCATTAATAAAAATCTTTCCTGTTATGTTGCTGTGATTACTGTACAGATGGCTGTGTTGTGTTACTGAGTAGCTAATAGAGCTTAATGAATGAAGTAAAAACTTAGCCAGCCATCTCTTAGTTATGTTTTATTTCTTTTTCTGTATATTACTTTCTTCTAAAGAAAAGACATAAGGATTTATTTTTCTTAATTAAAACAAAATTTCAGTTTTGAAGATTTTCATGTTTTCTTTCAGAAAATATTCTTCATTTTTTAGACTAAAGACTTGTCTAGAAGTAATCTTCATTATTATAATATTATGTACACCTGTAATGTCACAAAATATATGTGACTTTAGTATTTTTAAATAGTGCATACCTTGTATTGTGGCTGAAAAGTGAAAGTATCCTAAGAAAGATGCCATAGATTCTTTAAAAAATGAGTTTTATAACCCATGGATTTATTTTGGGTTCGTTGAAAAAAAATTGAAAGTTGCAAAAATAGAAATGAAGAATGTATGAAGTTTGTTTTGGGGTTTTGAACCTTTTTCTCTAAAATTCACTTATAATGAACTGATTGTTTTAAGGGAAATAAATTTTATTTCCAAAGTTTTCAAATCAGTCTCTATAAGGTAATAAGAAAGGGAGAAAATAAGCAGCTATGCCTTCTATTAGTAAGTATAGTTCTAAAGAGTTGTATGTAAATGTTATTTTAAAATTATTCCCATTTAGGAGTTCCTACTGTGGTTCAATGGGATTGGTGGCATCTTTGGAACCCTGGGTGGAGGTTTGATTCCCAGCCCGGCATAGTGGGTTAAGAATTTGGCATTGTCACAGCTGTTGCTTAGGTCACAACTGCGTCTTGGGTCACAACTGTGGCTCAGATCTGATCCCTGGCCCTGGAACTCCATATGCTGTGCGGTGGCCCCCAAAAGATAAAAATAAATAGGTTATTCCTATTTTAAATGCCTCAGGAGGCTTTTAAATAAACTTTTAGACCACACATACAGACACACACACGCACACACACAAACACATGACTTGTAATTATGCATGTGCTCTAATCTTGATTTTCAAAGATTAAGTTTGTTTAAAATGAGGTATGTATGTATTTGGAAAGCAGTGAATCCTGACACTATTTTTTTTTGTGGACAGAATGTTTGCATTTAGTAGTAAAACTGAATAAAAAAGAAAATAACTTGAACTGATTCATAGAGGTAAAAAGAGCAAAAACACTATATATTTAGCTATTTCTTAGTAAATTCAATAAAATAATCTTTATTACAGTATAGTATGTAAAGTTATAATAACACCATAAATTATTTGTATCATTCTTTATAGTGTTCTTAGGTTTCTTAAACAGGTGTTACCAATCTGCTTTTTGTTGTTGCTTCCCAAAGAATTTAAACTATTTGCTGACAGCCATACAGTTAGTGGCAAACTCCCCTCTTCATCTCATTATCAAAACTAAATCAGGGCAGCCAACTAGGTTCATTTATCAACAGTCCCAAATGGGCCTGAATGGGCTAATGAGCTATATTATAGCTCTACGTGCCCATACGATTTGTAAGTCTTTATAGTATTTGTCATGACCATTGAATAGGCTGATGTATTTGAAAATCACAATTCTGTCATTGAAACAAATGAAACTACATTTTTATTAAATTCAACTTTGGTTTCAAACAAAGGATGTTGGAATAGAGTATATCACAAACTACTCTAATGTGCATAGAGCTCTATAAAGGGAGTGAATACCTGTGAACTCACTTTGATATTTGCTGCATTTTTAGTTATCAAGATAATTTTGCAGGTATTGACAGTGTTAATATATGTTAATATGTAGTGGACAGTTTTCTCATAACTGCTATATAAAAACTGATTTGAAGGGATTTCCTGTTGTGGCTCAGCAGTAATGAATCTAATATCCAGGAGAACACAGGTTTGATCCCTGGCCTCACTCAGTGGGTTAAGGATCCAGCGTTGCCATGAGCTGTGATGTAGGCTGCAGATGCTGCTTGGATCTGGCATTGCTGTGGCTGTGGCTGTGGTGTAGGCCAGCAGTTATAGCCCCAATTTGACCCCTAGCTCGGGTGTGGCCCTAAAAAGCCAAAAAAAAAAAAATTGATTTGAATTTAAAAATTGAAAGAATTCCTTGAACTGAAAAAAAATCTTTAGACCAAATTTCAGTGGAATTGTATTATGTTTCTGTACAACTGTTGAAAGCAATGTAATTCTCTAGATTAGGGAATTAAGTGGTATTTTAGAAGAACATATTATGGGTCATTATTCATTGTATAGCTGTTGATAATAGTGATTACAGAGGTTGGCAATAAGATCTCAGGGTAAATACATTTGTCAACTTGCTTGCATTTATAACTGCTGCACACTTAATTCAAATGACTAAGTAGTGAATTTGAAAAGCTCATAGAAGTGTATAAGAAAGTTACAACTGATCCTTCACAACCATTGCCTATGAAATTATCACTTTGTTTAAAATAATTAAAAAATGTCTTTGGAAAAAGTTAAGATTATCACCAGATCTGCCAACTTAAATTGTAATGTGTTTTCCTTATTAATATTAAAGAGGGCTATTCTTATTCCAAATAAAAATTAATTAAGCTATTGAAGTTACTTTTATCTTTTGAGAAATAATAACAAAACATTATATTATACATATGTGACAGGCTGTGTTCTTGGTCTTCTCTATGTATTAATTTGTCTTATCTGTATCACTACGCTATGAGGGAGATACTGCTATAATCCCTATTTTAAAGACAGGGTAGATAATTTTCCACAGGTCACACAGAAGCTAAATTATAGAGGCAGGATTTAAACACAGGCTGACTAGCTTTTGACCGCACTATTCTACTGCCTGTGCTTTGGTGTTAAACAGTACAAAATGGCTATGGTTAGCTTAAACAAAAGGCAACTTAGAGGAGGCACTCAGAATCAGAGCCAAGAATGATTTTGAAAATGAGTAGGGACTAGGGTAATTCCAGGGTTTGCAAAGCAGGTTGTAGGAACTCAGGGCAGAAGTCTCACATCAGTTTGGATAGGATCACCACTGAACTTCTTTAGTTTTATAGTCTCTTTTGTTCCACATTCAAATTCCAAGAAGGTAGAAATGGATTGATTTATTTGGGGTAATATGCCCTACACTTGACTAGGGAAGAGTAAGACCCCTAAATTTTAGTCCTACTAGATTGTAATGAAGAATTATTTCAAGTAAATGCTTGGAATTGTATTACTTTTGGTATGGGAAATAGATGCTGGCCAGGCAAATCTAACAAATTGCCACAGCTAGAACTCCATGAGACAACAGCAGTTCATTCGGAAAGTAATTACTGAGGGCCTGGTCATGGATCTACACTCTTCCTTGTACCCCTCAATAGAAACTGAAGTATGTGGCAGAAATGAAAGTTGTGAATGATTCAACTAATGCCAACTCAAGATCAAAACTTTTGAAATGTGTTACTGATTCTGTTAGCATAATACTTCTTTTTAAAATGTAAGTCATTTTTCTCAGTATGGTAAAACAAGCTCTTTTAGCTGAAAGCAGTGAAGGTCCATGTATTATACATAAGGCCTAATTATTACCAACTATGTTTCCCAGCTTAAGTAAACTTTCTACTATACTATATTGCCTCCCTATCACTGATTGATTTTTAATGCAGTGATAGGTTATATTAATTAAAATTAATCTCAGAGAAATCACCTGAGTTTTGATAATACACATTATAATTGTGCCAGCAAATTTAGAGAAAAAAAATATTTCCTAAATTATCAAGAGTATTACTTTAATAATATTCCCCCCACTTTGCTTACTCCTGGACTGGACTAATTAACTTTTCTATAACTAAAACAACCAATTGCTTTTGAAAAAGAAATGGTAAACAAAGGAAGTATGACCTGAAGTGACTATTTTGTTACAGGAAGGAAAAAAGCTTTAATTTTAACTAGATTTAGATATATCTCCTAACTAATATTTCCTAAGATGTACTGGGAGAGTACTTTTTCATGGCATATTTATGTTAATAGCAATAGTTATTAAAAATAATAAAATTGATTGCTTAATAGTATGTGTATATATGTATGTGTGTATGTGTTATATATGTATAATATTTAAAATAACCCTTCAAAATAGGAACAAAAAGTCCAGTTACATCTTCTGGCTAAAGAAGATCATCAGAAGCAACGGAATGAAATTGAGAAATACTATGCCACAATAACGGGTCAATTTGGATTGGTAAAAGAGAGTCATGAAAAGTTAGAACAAAGTGGTAGGTGCTATCTTATTTAAATTTATATATGTGTTTAATAGGAAGTGTTTAAATGGACTTATTAATGAATAAGTTGAACTTATCTGATACTAGTAATACTAAAAAATGGCAGTTTAATTAATGTTAAATTCTGCAATAATTATATACATTGCATTGAGGCTATTTTCCTTGTCCATGTTAGTAATATTTCCTTAAAATGTACATTGATTATAATGTTTTCCTAATCTTTCGTGCTGCAGTACAGGAAGCAATACAATTAAACAAAAGACTTTCAGCTTTAAATAAAAAGCAAGAATCTGAAATATGCAGCTTAAAGAAGGTATGATTGATCCAGTTTATTCTATTACATAAAAATTAGTCTAAAATAGTTTTATGAGATAATACTAGAAAAGTTGGGTAGTTTTTTTTATATAAAGATAAGTAAAATGTTTTAAGTGCAGATTCATAAACTTTTGAGTTATTATTTTAATAAATGTAATGAATGAATTTGTTCTAACCCATTCTAAATATTGTTTCTTTAACTTGTAAGCAATGGCATGCATTTTATGGTGATGTGAATAGCCAATAAGCATTCACTATGTATTAATCTCATTAGCACCATTCATTCATTGAGTGGCTTTACGTAACAGGTACTATATGACACTGAGGATACAAGTACGAAGAAGAAAAAACATGTTCCAGCTTTTTGAGGTTTATAGTCCAAGAGAAGAATTATATGTAAAATGATCACACAGATCAAATAATTTAAAACTGTTATAAATGATATGAAGAGTAAAAGGTGTGATGAAAGTATCAAGGTGACTTTACTACATGGGAGGTGAAGTGGTGGGGGAAAGAAGAGAATGTTTCAGGCAAGGGAACAGCATGTGCAACAGCCTTGAGACAGGAAAGAGTTTAGTATATTTGAGGAACTAGAAAAAGTCTGGTATGGCCAGAGCATTTTGAGTGGAGTGCAGTGCATTGGACATTTATTGGTTCCTTGCTGAGCATCTATATCCCCTTTCTCCTTCCTAAACTCATCTAGATTTTTGTTTTGATGCCTCCAGCTTTACAGATGAACCCTAAGTTGGCAGAAGGCCATAAACATATTTTACTACTCTGGCCAGAGTCATTGGTTAGGGAGTGGATAAATGACTTTAGGTAGTGGTTATAAACCAGCTAGTGGTTATAAAGCAGAAAGAATGTAACCCCTACTGTGGCTGGCATTCAGCCTACAATCGTAAGAAACTAAAAAAGAGGAACCTGACAATGTGGATGCCAGATTGCTGTGATATGAAGAAATCTATACTTTGATGACATTGTTGAGTTCCTGGATGGACCAATCCTACTCTTGCCCTACCTTTAGATCTTTCAGTTATCTGAGCCAATAAATCCCACTATTATTTAATCCAGTTTGGTTAGAGTCAGTTTAATTTTCCATAATTTATAACTAAAAATATCCACTTATACAAAGGGGGAAATGCTATGAGAAGGAGGACAAGTAGGCAAGGCCTTTTTTTTTCTAAAGAGAATGACCTTTTATTTCCTTTCCTAATCTTTTCTAAGCCCCAAGTTAAATAACACTACTTTGAACTACCTCCCTGTCCCTAAGAGAATTAAGTACTTATCCTTACTGGT
>PVHT021183666.1:16715750-16727835 GCA_004024745.2 Catagonus wagneri
TCTTGGATCTGTGATTTGGTGTCTGCCATTAATTTGGGGAAAGTTTCAGTCATCACTGCTTCAAATATTGCTTCTTTTCCTTTATTTCTTCTCCTTCTCATACTTATACATATGTTACACTTTGTGTATGTTACACTATATGGCCCACAGTTTATGGATATTCTCTCATGGTTTTTTGGAATTTCTGTTGTCATATCCTAAAGCTCAGATTATTTCCTCAGCCTTGTCCAGAGGCATTCTTATTTCTGTTGCAGTGGTTTTAATCTCTGGCATTTCTTTTTGATTCTTTTTTAGAATTTCCATCTCTCTACTTATATTAGCCATCTGTTCTTCCATGTTCTATGTTGCTTTCATAAAAGCTTTTAGCATACTAATCATAGTTTTTAAAAATTTCTGTTCTGAGAGTTCTGGCTGTGGTGCAGCAGGTTAAGGATCCAGTGTTGTCTCCATGGTGGCATGGTTTTGCTCCCCAGCCCAGCACAGTAGGTTAAGAATCCATTGTTGCCACAGCTTGTGGCATAGGTTGCAGCTGTGGCTCAAATTTGATCCCTGGCCACAGGATCAAACTGAAAACTTCCACATGCCACGGATGTGGCCGGTAAAAAAATTCTGGTCTGATAATTTTAACATTCCTGTCATATCTGACTCTGGTTCTGAGGCTTGTTCTGTCTCTTCAAAGTGTGTCTTTTGCTTTTTAGTATGTCTTGTAATTTTTTTGTTATTGTTGGAAGGCAGAAGACATATGCTGGGTAAAAAGAACTTCCATAAATAGGCCTATGGTAATGTAGTGGTAAGGTCGGGGGACAGTGTCCTATGATTAAATGAGCCTGCTGCCCCTGGACTATGAACTTCACTAGTGCTTCTCAGTCTCCCCCACCCCCACCCCCCGGAGGTATGAGATGGTTGGAGAGGCTGGAGTTGGGTGTTACTCTTCCCTCAAGTAGTGTAGGCTCAGGTCAAATAGTTTCTCCTGAGGGCAGGATTTGTTGATAAGAACAGAATGAGTTGGTATATTTAAAAATGGTTCACTTTCCTTTTCCTCCTGCTTCTAGGAAGAGGGAATTTTTCTCTGAATTCACTGTGAGAGAACCTGGAGGTAAAATTTCACAGAATTGTGGGGGCCCCAGTGACTGTGTCCCCCTGAATTTTTAAATTCCAGAATTGTCTACTCTGGGAGGTCCTGTCGTGGCTCAGCAGTTAACGAACCCGACTAGTATCCATGAGGATGTGAGTTCAATCCCTGGCTTTGCTCGGTGGGTTAAGGATCCGGCTTTGGCATGAGCTGTGGTGTAGGTCACAGAACGGTTCAAATCCAGTGCTGCTGTGGCTGTGGTGTAGGCTGGCAGCTACAGCTCCAATTTGACCCCTAGCCTGGGAACCTCCAGATGCCGCAACTGTGGCCCTAAAAAGACAGAAAAAAAAAGAAAAAAAATGGCCACTCTGAAACTCTGGAAGTTTGTAAATTACAGTTCAGTTTTTCCTGTCCTGGTACTGGTTCCTGTGGAGGTTTCTGTTTATGATTTTCTGTCTTCACTTTGTCCATCTCTCTAATTTTTGAGGCAGCAGTTTGCCTAATGACATCATTTCTCTAACAGATCTGAGTTGTTGCTATTCTGTTCAGCTGTTTGTATTTCTTCTTTGGAGAAATGTCGATTTAGATTTTCTGCTCTTTTTTTTGTTACCCATTTTTTATTGTTGTTGAGTTGTATGAACTGTTAATATATTTTGGAAATTAGCCCTTATCAATGCCTCTCTTGCAAATATTTTCTCCCATTCTGTAAGTTGTCTTTTCATTTTGTTTGTGATTTCCTTTGCTGTGCAAAATCGTGTAAGTTTGATTACGTCCCGTTTGTTTATTTTTGTGTTTCTTTTTTTCTTTTTAGGGCCTCACCCATGGCATATGGAGGTTCCCAGGCTAGGGGTCTAATCAGAGCTACAGCTACTAGCCTATGCCACAGCCACAGCAATGCCAGATTCAAGCCACATCTGCAACTTATGCCACGGCTCACAGCAATGCTGGATCCTTAACCCACTGAGTGAGGCCAGGGATCGCACCCACAACCTCACGGATACTAGTCAGGTTCGTTTCTGCTGAGCCACAAGGGGAACTCCCTAAAATGTATTAGTTTTGACCAATTATATGCTAGGAATCTCATGGTTACTAGTTGGATTCGTTTCCACTGCATCATGATGGGAACTCCTTTTGTTTTTATTTCTGTTGCTTTGGGAGACTGACCTAAGAAAACACTGGTATGGTTTGTGTCAGAGAATGTTTTGTCTGTGTTCTCTTCTAGGAGTTTTATGGAGTCATGTCTTATGTTTAAGTCTTTAAGTCATTTTGAGTTTATTTTTGTGTAAGGTAAGAGGGTGTGTTCTAATTTCATTGATTTACATGCAGCCAGTCAATTTTCTTAATATCATCTGCTGAAGAGCCTTTCTTCTTCCCTTCGTATATTCTTGCCTCCTTTGTCAGAGATTAATTGACCATAGGTGTCTGGGCTTATTTCTGGCCTCTTCATTCTGTTCCATGGATCTATATGTCTTTTTTTGTGCCAGTACCATGCTGTTTTGATTACTGTAGGTTTTTAGTATCATCTGAAGTCTGGTAGGGTTATGGCTCTGGCTTTGTTCTTTTTCTTCAAAATTGCTTTGGCAATTCTGGGTCTTTTATGATTCCATATAGATTTTAGGATTATTTGTTCTAGTTCTGTGGAAAATGTCAAGGGTAATTTGATTGGGTTCACATTAAATCTGTAGATTCCTTTGGATGTGTAGCTATTTTAGTAGTATTAATTTTTCGAATCCAAGAGCATAGGATAATTTTATTTAAATTATCTTCAATTTCTTTATTAATGTTTTATAGTTCTCAGCGTATGAATATTTCACCTCCTTGGTCAGGTGAATTTCTAAGTATTTTATTTTTGATTTAGTATAAAAAAATGCAGCTGGTTTCTGTATGTTAATCTCTGTTCTGTTACCTTGCTGAAATCACTTATCAGTTCTAGTAGTTTTTGTGTGGAGTCTTTAGGGTTTTCCATACTATAAGGTTGTCCTTATAGTATGTCATATAAGGACATTTAATGATAATTTTACCTATTCCATTCCAATTTGGATACCTCATTTCTTTTTCTTGTCTGATTGCTATGGCTAGGATTTCTAATACTCTGTTGAATAGAAGAGGTGAGAGTGGGCATCCTTGTCTTGTTCCAGATTTTAGCAGAAAGGCTTTCAGCTTTTCACTGTTAAGTATTATATTAGCTGTGGGTTTGTCATAGATAAGCTTTATTATGTTGAGGTATGTTGTCTTTATACCCATTTTTTGTAAGAGTCTTTATCATGGATGGATATTAAATTTTGTCAAATGCTTTTTCTGCATCTATTGTTGGATTTTGTGGGTGGTTTTTGTCTTTTCTTTTGTTTATGTGGTGTATCACATTGATTGATTTACATTGGATCATCCTTGTGAACTTGGGATGACTCCCACGTGGTCATTGTGTATGATCTTTTTTATGTGTTGGATTCAATTTGCTAATATTTTGTTGAGAAATTTTGCATCTATATTCATCAAAGATACTGGCCTGTAATTTTCTTTTTTGGTGGTATCTTTGTCTGGTTTTGGTATCAGGGTGGTGGCGGCTTCATAGAATGTCTTTGGGAGTGTTCCCTCCCCTTCATTTTTTGGAAGAGTTTGAGAAGGATCCATATAAATTCTTCATTATATGTTTGGTAGAATTCACCTTTGAAGCCTTCTGAACCTGGACTTTTGTTTGGAGGCAGTTTTTAAATTACAGATTCTGTTTCACTTCTAGTGATGGGTCTGTTCAGATTATCTATTTCTTCTTGAATTAGTTTTGGTGAGCTATATGTTTCTAGAATGTATCCATTTCTTCTAGGCAAATTGTCAAACTTGTCAAATTTGTTGGCATATAATTGCTCATAGTAATCCCTTGCTGTTTTTTTTTTCTTCTGTATTTCTGTGGTGTTGGTTATATTTCCATTTTTATTTCTTATTTTGTTCATTTATGTTCTCTTTTCTTCTTGGTGAACCAAATCAGAGGTTTGTCAATCTTGTTTATCCTTTCAAAGAACCAACTCTTGGTTTAATTGATTTTTTTCTATTGGTTTTTAAAATCTGTATTTTATTGATTTCCTCTCTGATCGTTATGATTTCCTTCCTTCTGCTGACTTTAGGTTTTGTTTGTTCTTTTTCTGATTCTTTTAAGTGGTAGGTTAGGTTGTTTATTTCAGATTTTTCTTGTTTTTTGAGGAAAGCCTACCTTGTTATGAACTTCCCTGTGAGAACTGCTTTTGCTGAATTCCATAAATTTGTATGGTTGTGTTTTCATTGTCATTTGTCTCAAAGTGTTTTAAAATTTCCTCTTTTATTTCATAATTGGTCCATTGATTTTTTAATATCATGTTGTTTAGTCTCCATGTAATCATTTTTTTCTCCTTTTTCCCCCCTGTGGTTGATTTCTAGTTTCATGTCACTGTGGTTGGAAAAGATGCTTGGTAATTTCTATACTCTTAAATTTGTTGAGGCTTGTTTTGTGCCCTAATAAGTGGCCAGTCCTAGAGAATATTCCATGTGCACTTGAAAGGAATGCGTATTCTGGGGCTTTTTTTTTTTTTTTTGGTGTAATGTTCTGAAGATATCAGTTAATTCTAATTATTCTTTTATGTCATTTAGGATCTCTTTGGCCATATTGATTTTTCTGTCTAGAAGATCTGTCCAGCGATGCAAATGGGGTGTTAAAGTCTCCTACTATTATTGTGTTTCTGTCAATTTCTCCCTTTATGTCTGTTAGTATTTGTTTTATGTATTTGGGTGGGCCTATATTAGGTGCATATATGTTGACAAGTGTAAAATCCTTTTCTTATATTCATCCTTTTATCATTATATGGTGAACCTTGTTTTGAGTTCTATTTTTTTTTATATGAGTATTACAACCCCCACTTTCTTCTTGTTCCCATTTGCATGAAATATCTTTTCCCATCATCTCAGTTTCAATCTATGTGTGTCCTTTGCCCTAAAGGAGGTCACTTGAAGGTGGCGTATTGTAGGCTCTTTTTTAATCCAATCTGTCACTCTTTGTCTTGATTGGACCATTTAGTCCTTTGACATTTAAGGCAATTATTGAAAGATATGTATTCATTGCCATTTTAAACCTTGTTTTCCCATTGATTTATTTCTTCCTTGTATCTTTCTTTTTCTATTTTTCCTTTTGTAGCTTGATTTTCTTTTGTAGTATACTTACGTTCTCTTCTTTTTGGTTTTTGTGACCCTTTTATATGTTTGTGATTTGTGGTTACCCTGTTTTTTCAAGTACATTAAGCCCTTCCTATATTCACTTGCCTTAGACTAGTAGTCATATAGGTTCAAACACATTTTAGGGGAAAAAAATCTACATTTTTCTTACTCTCCTCCCCTACATTTTATAATTTTGATGTCCTCTTCTACATCTTCATATTCACCCTTTTGCTGATCATTGTGGTCATCATCACTTTCACAGATATTTTTTTCTTTTTTATGGCCGCACCTGTAGCATATGGAAGTTCCCAGGCTAGGGATCAAATTGGGGCTGCAGCTGAGGCCTATGCCACAGCCACAGCAATGCCACATCCAATCTGCATCTGTGACCAGTGCCACAATTTATGGCAACACCAAATCCCCTACCCACTGAATGAGGCCAGGATTGAACCTGCAGCCTCACAGAGACTGCATTGGGTTTTTAACCTTTTGAGCAACAATGCGAACTCCATCACAGAAATTTTTTGACTTCTTCTTTAAAAAAAAAAAAAAACTAAAAAAAACTGTGTACTGGCTTACGTGATTTACTTCCCAATTGTGATTTTTCTTGTTTTTATTGATTCTTCTTTTCTATGTAGAGAAGACCTTTCAATATTTCCTTTAGGATAATTTTAGTATTGCTGTATTCTTTTAGTTTTTGTTTGAGAAATTCTTCATCTCTCCTTCTATTCCAAAAAATGAGTTTACTAGGTAGATTATCCTAGGTTGCAGATTTTTCTGTTTCAGAACTTTGAATATATCTTGCCACTCCTGTCTGGCCCACCACATAGAAATCAGCTGAAAGCCTTTACTGGCGGGTGAGGGGGGGGAGTTCCCTTGTAATTAACTTGTTTTTCTCTTGCCTTTAGAATCCTCTCATTATCTTTAACTTTTGCTGTTTTTATTACGCTGTGTCTTGTGTAGGTCTGTTTGGGTTTATCTTGTTTGGAGCCCTCTGTGCTTCCTGTACCAGGATAGCTGTTTCCTTCTTTAGGAAGTTTTGGGAAGTTTTCAGCTATTATTTTGTCAAATATATTTTCTATCCCTTTTTCTTTTTATTCCCCCCTGGAGTCCTATTATGCATAGATTTGTATGCTTTATATTTTCCCATAGATCTCTTATATTGCTTTCATTTTTTTTTTTCATTTGGCTTTCTGTCTGCTGTCCTGATTGGATTATTTCCATTATTTTATCTTCCAGGTCACTTATTCTTTCTTCTGCATAATTCATTCTGCTCTTCAGTTCTGCTTTTGTATCAGCAAATGAGTTTTCTAATTTTTCTTCATTCCTCTTGATAATTTCTAATTCCTTTTTACAGTACTCTGCATTTTTGTCAATAGACTTTCTTTGTTCCTTCAGTATTTTCATTTCTCCTTTTTGAAACTGGTGTCTGTTAAACTAAAGAGGCCTGTTTCATTGTTTGTTCTTTCAGGGGAATTATCTTGGTGTTTTAACTGAGAGGGATTTTCCTGCTTCTTTTTCTTATATTTCTTTTAGTCTGTTAGAAACAGTTGTCTACTGTGGTCTTGGATGGGATATTTTTACATGGGAGCATCCCTGTGTAGCTTGAGTGGGTTTTATTTTAATTTTTAAAATATTTTTGGACTATTTTGTATGGGTGCCTGTTGTCTCTTTCCTTAGCATGTGCTGGCTGTAATCCCCCTGAGAGTAGGTGTTCAGATGTAGTGCCTGTTGCCTGGTCCTTTACAGTTTTTTGCAGTGGTAGCAGCTCACACGTGCACTCAGAGCACACAATGGGAGTGGAGGTGGCTCATGATCACTCCTGGAGTCTGCAAGAGTGATGGTGGTAGGAGTTCCCATTGTGGTACAGCGGATATGAATCCGACTAGGAACCATGAGGTTGCAGGTTCGATCCCTGGCCTCACTCAGGGGGTTAAGGATCCAGAGTTGCTGTGAGCTGTGGTGTAGGTTGCAGACGTGGCTCGGATCTGATGGTGCTGTGACTGTGGTGTAGGCCAGTGGCTACAGCTCCGATTCGACCCCTAGCCTGAGAACCTCCATATGCCTCAGGTGTGCCCCTAAAAAGACAAAAAGACAACAGCAAAAAAAGTGATGGTGGTGGCTCACACAACTGCCTCTGGAACTTGTGTAGATGGTCCCACCACCTGAGAGTGCATGCAGGGGACAAGGCTGTAATGGTGGGTCCTATCTCTCCCCTCATGCACCCCAAAATGATACCTAATCTCCAAGGCGGCCCAGGCTTCCTCTGTATACAACCTCAAACATGGTTGCCGTAGATTCCAGTCCTTTCAGGCTGTTTCAGTGCAGGCAACCGCAGTTCTCTCTGCATAGCCAGCCCCTGAGTCTGATCTCCAAAGCCTGAGCTTCAGTACGCCGCCCACACCTGTACTGGTGGATTCTCATCTTGGGCTGTGGAATGCTGAGCAGTGGCACTGACCATCTGTGCAGGTCTGTCCCATCTGGCTGCTACAAACTGATTGCTGCATTCTCCTCCAAGTCTCTGAAGCTCCCCCTGTGTCCCAGAGAATCTGGGAAAATTTCTTATTTCCCAGCTCCTTCCCAGGGGCAGATGTACCATCCCAGTTCCTTTCTCACTTTCTTTTTTTCAATTTTTTCTTTGTCTGTCTGGTTATGTGGAGATTTTCTTCTTCTTTCAGAAGTTTGAGGTCTTTTGCCAGTGTTTATTAGATTTTCTGTGCGAATTAAAATGGTCATATACATTCATGTAATTAGTTTTTGCATTATTGTGAAAATATACTTCATAAATTTCTCTACTAAATTATGTTTTTTCATTAAAGACAAATGTTTCATTGCAACACGAAACTACTGTATTTGTAATGTACAGTTTAAGACTGACCTGTAGATGGAGATGAGGATTATCTAAATCCATGGAGAGATTCCTTTGTTGGATTTATGTGAAAGAGGTAAAGAATATCTCTGCACACGAGGAAGAGTATTGCTCAGGAGTACATTTGCCCCCTTTCCCAGGTCTTTCAGCCTTGGCCAAGGCTGTTTAAATATGTATGTGTCATCCATTGGTGGCCTCTGTCACTCTAGAATGCATTACAGCTGCCAGATAGTTCTTAGAAGGGAGAGTGTATGGAAGGGTAAAGTGAGAAGATGTGGTTACATTTGAGAGTTGTAAATTCAAATAGCTGAAAGGGTAAAAATTTACATATGTGTTTTAACAGACAATTCTTAATATTTCAGATATTCTAGGCAAAAATTTTATATTTTGTGTTTTTTAAATGTAGTCTTTATTTGTAATTTAAAATTTTCTTTTGGTTTTAATATTCTTTTTCAGAGGCTAATAGAATCTAGTAACATTGCTTTATACCACTTATTTAAAACTTCTAATCCTTAATTTTTCAAGAGCTTTTTTTTTTTTTAAGTTTTTCTCATATACTGCTCTATGATTTTGTCCAGGACAGTTTAAATTACCAGTTTGTGATAAGATGGAATTCTTTTTTTTCTTTCTTTCTTTCTCTTTTTTTTTTGTGGAGCAAAGTTAAACAGACCTAACTTAGTTGTTAGATAAAACTAGGTATTATAGTTTTGAATGCTGGGTTCACCATTATGGCAATCATGAAGAATTCCTGATACTATCTGTGAGCAGCATTCATAACCTCTGCTATTTGTCTAAGTAAACGTCAGAGCACTCAAGGAGATAGTGATATTTAACAGACTACCTCATACCAGAAGAGGAAGAATAAAGGAGAAAAGGGCATGGTATTTATGACTCTAGGAACTATAAGTTGTAATTTAATGAGATCAAAGCTTGTGCTGTTTATTTGCTGCACTAACAGCTTTGAATAAAATGGTTAGGAAACAGTGTACTAAAAGTTCAGGGTATTTAAAAGCTATAAAGGCTATAAAATCAAAAGCATATTTTCAGTAAAAAATCATTTTGTAGAGGTCTCTGATTTTAATTTAATATGCTATTAACATTAAGTAATTAATATATATAAGAGAAAAAAAGAAATGATTGGTTTTTAATTTTTGTCTGCCACATACCGGATTCTCACCTCTTCCCATCTTATTCCCACTTCCCTGCTGTGTCATAACAATTATTATAATAGGAATTGATGCATTTTAGAGATCTTCTATAAAACTTACTGACTAAAACAGCTTTATGTTTTCAGTTGTTGAAAAAATGTAGAAAGATGTAGAAGTTTGTTGCATTTTGTAACCTTGATGGAAGAAAAAACTTTTAGAAAACCAACCCTCCTTTATTAATTCAGAGAATTGTAAGCCACTTTATGTGAATGTAAGTTTTAGCCATATACTTCAGTTTAATTGCACTTTTATCAATAGGACATTGTGTCTTAGGCGTGAACCTAGAACAAATCCCTAGTATAAAACAAGCCATCTGATAATGTACTTTCTAAGTTGTTTACTTCATACAGGTTTATCTTGTTTTAACAAAACCCTGTAGAAAAAATTAAAAATTCAAAATGATTGCTGCAGATTTTCTTTTAAAAATGATCATTTTAGTGTCCAGAAAAGCAGCTTGAAAGTAAGGTTTTAGAACACTGTGGGTTAAAAAACAAGATGTATGTTATTTTCATTATTTTAAAACTAATATCATCAATATCTTTAAAAAGATCAATTTAGCATAAAAGATTTGTTATTACTCAGGTGGTGCTTAACTAAATACCAGGTAATGGTATAAATGATTTTGAACAGCCTATAAATCTGAGTTGAGATTAAAACTTTGAAATCCTCAAACAGATGTTTTTTCTTTGAATTATTAATCTCCTGAATTTTTTTTTGTCTTTTGCCACTTTTAGGGCCGCATCCGTGGCATATGGAGGTTCCTAGGCTAGGGGTCTAATCAGAGCTGTAGCCGCTGGCTTATGCCAGAGCCACAGCAATGCCAGATCCGAGCCGTGTCTGTAACCTACGCCACAGCTCACGGCAACGCCGGATCCTTAACCCTCTGAACGAGGCCAGGGATCGAACCCGCAACCTTATGGTTCCTAGTCGGATTCGTTTCCATTGAGCCATGACGGGAACTCCAATCTCCTGAATTTTTTTAAAAGTTAAATTAATTGCTGAAATGATTAGCTTTATTTTTATATCCTTGAGTATCCATAGTCAGTTTAACTATGATCCCATGTTTTCTAATATTTAAGTATGGATGTAATAATATCAAAAAATCATTTTCTTTAGTAAATTTGTTAAGTCAAAGATCATCTGGCTTAGGAATTAGGATAAGATGTTTTATTATATTGTCTGATTTCTCTAATTCTTGTTTTCTAGGATATTCTTGGATCTGAATTCATAGTGCAGAATAACGCATTGTAACCTCACTAGTTTAGGGCTAAGACACTCGAGATTCTAGCCCCTAGATATGCTGTTCTTTTAAAGTTCACATGGTGCTAGTGACTCACCACCTACTAAGCTTTATTTTTCTATTGTCAGTAAGAAAATTGTGGGAGTTCTCATTGCAGTTCAGCAGGTTAAGAACCCAACAGAGGATCTCTGAAGGTGTGGGTTCGATCCCTGGGCTCGCTTAGTGGGTTAAGGATCTCCTGTTGCTGCCAGCTGCAGCATAGATCTCAGATGTGCCTCAGATCTGGTGTTGCTGCACCTATGGCGTAGGCCTGCAGCTACAGCTCTTATTTGACCCCCAGCCCAGGAACTTCCATATGATGCAGGTGTGGCCATTAAAAAAAGAAAGAAAAAAATAAAATAAAATTGTACTGGTCTGGTCACATTTAAGTAAGGAGCATCTGTCTATAACATGGTGGTCTGCAGGTCTGTGGTTGTTACCTTAATTGGAGTGGAGGAAGCCATCTGGTTCAATCAGTGATTAAACCCTTAGAACTATACTTTCCTATGTACTATACAATAGACTCAGCACTATGCTACTATACCTGTCACTTTCTCTGCAGTCTTACAAATTGACTATGAGCCATGATGTCATTAAGAATAGTCTCTGGCTGACACTGCCTGCTCTCACCAATATTTTTTATTGCCATTTGTTTTATCCTGAATAAATCATCCTTGATTTCATCAAATCTTGTTTTTTGACAAAGATAAGTCACATTTTTTCATATCATGTTCATCACTCTTTTCTTCTTATATTCATTATATTTTTTTAGTTCTTCTTAGATCCCAGAATGTCTTAAGGTGTGATGGGATAATTATGAAATATGGTACCTTTCCTTGAGGGGCTCATAGTCTATAAGAATACTGTTCCTGTTATTACTTATGAAACACTGAATCTTAGATCTTCAGATAAAGGATAGTTATTCATACCACTATGAAGTCTTTAGACCACTTTATTTTATTTTATTTTTTTTATATATGGATTTGTCACATGTAATTAGATGTAGTTCCCCGTGCAATACAGTTGGATCTCCTTGCTATTCCATCATTAAAGCACTAGTTATCCCCATTCCCTCCCACCTGTCCCCCACCCCCTTGGCAACCACAAGTCTGCTCCCAAAGTTCGTGATTTTCTTTTCTGTTGAGATGTTCATTTGTGCAGTGTTTTAGACTCCAGTTATAAGAGATTTCATATGGCATCTGTCTTTCTCTTTCTCTTCACTCAGTATGAGGTTTCTAATTCCATCCATGTTGCTGCGAATGACATTATTTTATCCTTGTTTATGGCTGAATAGTATTCCGTCGTGTATATATACCACATCTTCCTAATCCAGTCATCTGTCGATGGACATTTGGGTTGTTTCCATGTCTTGGCTATTGTGAATAGTGCTGCAGTGAACATGCGTGTGCAAGTGTCTTTCTCCAGGAAATTTTTGTCTGGATATATGCCCAAGAGTGGGATTGCTGGGTCATATGGTA